>JADLZL010003155.1:0-432030 GCA_015844335.1 Chrysopogon serrulatus | reverse complement strand
TACAAATGTCAAAGCCAAAAAGGGAAATGCTAATTTAAAAACGCGGAGGCGTTGTTTAGCATGCGAGCCCGCATGCCGCTTGCATGCGTCCGCCCGATAGAAATGGCCAAAACGCAGTGTTCGGATGCAGATGCAACTATGCAAGCTTCAAATTTGCCAAAACAAAATATTTTTCAAACATTTCTAATTTAATGGATTGATGAGTTGGTAAGTCCATAAAAATACACTATTAATCATCAAAGAATTAGTTGTTATCGTAAAGAATATTTGTTGATAAACAAAATATTTAGCAAATATTTACTAAATATATAAAGGTTGGCCGTATTGTTTCTTATGAAAAAAATGTTCAATTGGCAATTGTGTTGAGTAAACAAACTATTTGTTGATTTTGAGGTCAGTAAATTTTCAACAGAATTAATGTATATACGTGCAAAACTAACATTTCCTATAAAAACATGTCAAACTTTTCGTGTTAAAATGGTTGTCAAACAATTTATATGATAATGTTTGTCAAACCTTCAAACCTTGCTCGTGGAAAATTTTAGTTGTCACGTCAGCCAATACAATGTTGGATCTAACACTTTTTTTTTGCGAAGGGTAGAGGAATACATTGAAACTCGGTATGGTACATCCCAAATTAAACATGAAAAAAAAATCTAAAAAATAAAATCCGAATCTTCCATCATTTTCTTCCCTAGTGGCTTTGTTCGAAGCAGTCCATGCTATAGATAATAGAGTACCATTAAATACCAAAGGTAAAGTATATTTCTCAATCCATGTATGAAGTGCCTATGAGCATCCTTGCTCTTGCAGATAGTACCACACACTAAACTCATGTCAATGAAATTGACTCAATGACAATATTGTTGTGGTCATCGTTGAAGTTATTCCCAGTAAAGGTCAACATCATTTATTTTGTCGGTAGATTTACGGGTCTCCTCTCCTTGTCACCGATGGCCTCAACGGTAGATTTATGGGTCCTCTGTACATTAGCTAATTTTAAAGTTTATTATTTTTAAAATTAAAATAGTAAATGGTGATAACCAGTAGTTTCTTAAAATTGTTTGTGAAGCATTTTGGTGTGAAAGTAGTGGTCAAACAATTTCTATGGGAATGTTTGTCAAATATTTGTTAAAAAATGTTTGACGAGTAAGTCTATGAAAAACATGCTCAATCGACACTCAAATAACATATGATAGATCTACAATCTTTTAGTTAGCCAACATGGTAAACTAGTACAGATATAACAAGGATTTGGGTCGAGACTTATGTACACAATGAATTGAAAGGATCGATCTTACCTTATCTGTAAATGGAGAAAAAAAAAGACTGCTAGGCCAAGGTGTGCAAGGACAAGGGGAGTGAAACAATACTAATATTTGGTATACAAAGGGAACTATAATAAAAGCTAAGTGTTACTACATGTTTAGTTTTTTGAGTAAATATTTTTCTCTTTTTTATCTTCGAGTAAATAAAAGTTTGTGGTCCGTTTTACCTGTGAATGTTTTGTAAGGTGTTGCAGTTTGATCCTACCAAGCTAACATGCATGTACTACTGTCGTTCCAAAATGATGCAATTTTTAGTTTCTTGGTTGCCCTTAATTAATGGGAGCGTATGCTATGGAAACTAAGATTTTATGGAAACTATGCAAACTGTAACGGGGCCATTGAGATCTAATCTGATGGCCGGAGGAAGAGGTGGGTCATTTTTCCACTTAAGCCCCTCCCCCCCCACTGACCAAGCAGCCTTCTCTTCCCCCGTGCTCCATTCAATCCGCGCGTCTGCTGCACCTCCAGATGGCGAGCGACGGCGCCGTCCCCGTCGGCCACCGATCGCCATGGCTGCCGCTGCTGCTGTGGCAGCGGCGTCTCCACCGCCCACATCAGCAGCGTTGCTCGTCCCCCAGCGCCCCGCCCGCCACTGCGGGCGGCTCCATCTCGCGGTCTCCTCATCATCAACCTCACCACCACCGCCGCCGCCCGTGATAACAACGTCGACGACAATCCAGAGCTGAGCTTCGCCGTCGTCGCATTCGGATCGCTTGCTCGAGTCGCACGCTGCAACACTGCCGCCGCCACATTTTTTTGTTGCCCACGGTTTTTTTCCATTCATTCTTTGAAAAAAAAATCTGGGGGGATTTGCAAATGGTTGGATTAGATGGGATGGGTGGGGGGGGCTTAAGTGGAAAAAATGACCCACCTGCTACAGTTTGCATAGTTTCCATAATATCTTAGTTTTTATAGCATACGCTCCCTAATTAATTTATAGAAAGTATTTTCCATCATAAATGTTGGTCCTGGTCCCTCTATTAAAAATTATAAGACGACTTTTCTAGAGACTTTGCATTTTCTATGCATCTAGACGTTCTAGAAAATCTAAAACATCATATAATTTGAAATGAAGTTTGTATTTTAATTTAATAGATATAAACGAACTTAAAATATTGGACTTCTCCAAGAGAAGCGTATCTGTTTTATTTCGGATGGGAGGAGTAGCTAGCTGGTTAAGCTAAGCTCCAAAATTTCAACTATAATAAGCAAAAGAATGATAGCCCGGCCCAATGCATGAGAAAAGGAAGGAAAATAGGCCCATTATGAGAAAGAAGAAGAGAGCATCAATGTCCGCTCAAGAGTAGGTCCAGTTTGTGAAAAGGAAACAATTGAAGAAAGAGGTTCTTGCACTAAACTAGACTCTGACAATAAATACCTCACCAACACATGGGATTTTCGCCTTGGCATGTACTTCCTCCGTAAAATAGAAATCATTCTCGTATTTCATAAAATCAATGTTTATAAATTCGATCAATTATATATATAAATGACTATTAACATTTATAATATATAATTATTATCATTAGATAGATTGTTTAATTTATTTTTATAATATTTTTAAAGATATAAATATTACACGTATTTTCTATAAATCTAGTCAAAGTTGAGAGGTACGATTTCTCTAGTGTCCTCTATTTTAAGACGGAGGGTGGTTGTGTGGGTAGCTTTGCTTAGCCCTGCTTTCCAAGGCCACAACTTTGCCTCTGCTGGCAAACGGAATTGGCTCGCCTCGTTTGGCAAGCAAAGCTTGGAAAATGCTGGCCTTCTTCCTCAGTCCTCACCGCCGTCATCTATCGCTCTCCCTCCAATTCGTCCCACGTCACTCTAGGTGCACACCGTGTGCTAACTCAAATCAACTCGGCTGCTAGGAAAGGAAGTGGGGCAGTTTTTTTTACGCCTCTTATCGGGGTTATCTGGGTACAACTAGTATAAGTTCAACTAGTATAAGTTCATATATACACACAACACAACCAGTCAATACACACGTACACTACTCACATCACCTGTATACAAACAAACTTACAACTACACATAGATCTGAAGACCGCGTCCTCCTTAAGATTACCAAATTTCTTTGATTCCGTAGGTGATAGGCACATTACGATCTCATTGTGGCTTCACACGTGAGAGGCAAACGTCTGGAACTAGTCCAAGCAAAGACTGTTGTGCTGCACAGCACACAGCCGGGTGCGACAACAGTATTGCGATTGTAGGGGATCGAAGGCTGGCGGGCAGACTCGCTACTGCGAGTGCTACCACTGAGCCACTGGCTCGTTCAGAAGTGCGGCAGTTCAATACATTTCACATGGCACGGCTAAAATGGCCTTCGATCTTGCTTCCGGTGCGTTAAAGAGACAGAGACAAGGAGTTGCTCTTACTCCCGTCTGTGGCAGATGCCAATGGCGCTATTGCATTCTCCACGCCGGTGGCTCTCAGGCTGCGTTGCGGCAGTTGCAGAAAGGAACACCAGCTTTGGCCAAGGAGGCAACAATCTGGAGCCCATCGAGTTGGGAGCTTTCCAATAATTTGCCGCCCTGGTAAGCTGGGACTGTATCTAACGCAAATGGCGATCATGACCATAGATTATTTTAGCTTGCAGCAGATACACGCGCGAGTTTTTCTAAGAGCAGTACTTGAAGATGCTTTTCCTGGTGCGGACCATGCATAGGGCATTGTTATTTTGTCTGAGGAGATCATGTGCTAGTATATTAGTTTATCTGAAAGCTAAAAATTACTATATCAGTATATTTTACCTGGCACGGTGTTGGCCATTTGGCCTGGTCGAGAGGTCGAAGCATCTACAGCACACAGCCGGCCTGCACATATGAACCAGAAAACACATGACCTGGGTCCTGACCCGATCTAATGCATCGAGATCCATTGCACTGTGAAGCGTGAGAACTTGTTGAAGTTCGTCGTTCTATAATTCTTACTAGCAGGTGGGCACCTGCGCAAATATTGTGGATTCCCGTTTTATTTCAGGTTACATTCAGATTTTTTTTCGTTGAGACTTTTGCAGATGGGTTTGTTTATGTATTATTAGATTGTCGTCTTTTCATGTGCCCACTGTATTCATCGAAACAAACTATATATATAGCTATCATTGACCAAATTTTTGGCTTAAGCAATTGTCGTACCCTTCTCATATTTTTCTCTTTTTTTACTCCTATTATTATGTGGTTGTGCTATTTTTGTTTAGGCAAAAAGGTAGCTTTCAGTTCTCGTTCTTTTGGTGAACACCAATACTGTTTAAACCATTGTCCTAGTCTTCCACGAAGTATTCAGGCCCATGGATAAATTTAAACTTTAGATTCTGCAAGACTTCCCAAATAAAATGTACAAGCACCATTGACACCAAAGATCTAGTCATCTCATGTTTGATACCTGTGGCACTCAACCACACTACCACCAATATATGGAGGAGTATGGGCAGTGCTAACATGTTCCTTGTATCAAGCAGGTGATGGAAAATATTTGGCGCAAGAAGAAGCAAGCAAAAAGAAGAAACAAGAAAAAAAAAAGGAGAAACGTGTCTTCCCCGACCAAACCGATCATACTGATTCTGCTGCCCCCAAACCTAGCCAGGTCGATTCCCAAATTTGCTAGGCCGGTTTCACTGCTCCTACATACTCTGCCTGTTCTGTGCCAAGCCCAAGGAAACCATTTCCACATCGATTTTGGAGTTACTTTGATGTCAAAATCTTGGAGGACGAGTTTTAGACTTGTTTTCTATTGAGATAACGACCTTCTCTGTAAACAACAGAAGCTGATTGAGGATCCCAACTTCCAATCGTAAAAAAAATGCAACATATACCTTTTTGCCCGACTTTCTCTCTATCTTGTTGTTCATCATGTCTAGCAGTGAGATTTAGCGGCGTTTAGATAGCCTTGCCGACCTTAGGACATCCTTCATGCGCTCCTTCCCCACAGGGGTGTTCGGTGGTAATCTACCACACGAAGAACGGGCAAATGACAAATTTGTGTTGATGCGTGTCAAAGAAGACAAACGACAATATCCCATTGTGTCGAATGTGTGTAAGAGAACTGATAGACCAATTACTCTAAGCCTACATGTTTTTCTGGTTTCGCTATAATCTCAGTTTCTAGCTAAGAATTAGATTAATCCATTTTGCTTGTTATCGTCTTTGTTTCTGTTATTAATGTAATTGTTTTTCTATCTATAAGAATTAGATTGGATGATGGTTAGAGACCTAGAATTAATCATTCTTTTTTGTCCTTTTCTCTATAGAATTCAGTGTTCTTTTTAGCCTTCTTTTGTATGGTAACACAAACATTTATATATTGTTTGTATGCCCTTGTCGTGTATGTATTTGCCATGTATGATTGTTATCAGTTTGAACATCCCCATATCTCCTGTTTGGCTTCATCATTTTTGGCTTGGCTATGGCTTCATAAACCGTTTTTAATACATGTTTAGCAGAGTTTTTTTTATTAAATTGCTGGAAAAAAACCCAAAAATGGAATCCTCCTAGGACCTATGTGTATAAGCAATCTTCACTCAGAAGAAGGATGACTGAATTGCCATGGCCTCGGTCGAGGGCACAATCGAACTTTTTATTTATATTAGTAGAAAATAAATATGCCTTTACACAATGTATCCTGCATCAACATCATGATACTGATGCCCGTGACTTTTCCTTGGCGGTGCTTCCAAGCAACTTCGTGCTTATCGCCAAACAACATTTTTATTTTCTGCTTTTGCAAAGGCTTTTTCTATCTGAGTTGGGTGGATCTCCAACGATATCCTTTGAAATAAGTCTTCTACTTTTCTGTTTAGATAGCCATATATTTTTAGAATGTCTAATTTTTACTGCTATCTTTAGTGCCATTGATAAACATGGTCATCTCGCTTCCCAAAAAGTTAAAGACAACCATGCTCCTAAGGAATGCACCAACGATTCGGGATATATGCCAACTTATCTGAGAATACCTTTCACATTGCTATTACTAGATATGAGGTTAAAGACTTCCTACTCACATCTTCATTCCTTGATCCTCACCCTTTTCTTTATGCCACCGAAAGATCTAGCATCTTCATCATGCCTTCCGCACGCTCCATTGATGTCCGCCTCCTCCCCCCACTCGATCGGTTGCAGTCACGGAGAACATAGGAGACTACAAAGGTTAACAGAATTAGATTAGACAGCACTTGCTGAGTTGGATGTAGACACAGATGGTGAGTAGGACAAAGACTCTAGATCCCACCTCTAGACGAGGGATAGGGATAAGAGCGACATCCACCTTGAGTCGCCTAGGAGAGTCGTAGGCACTGTTGACGAAAATGATTCTAGTGAGGGGTTGTGCCAAGAGAGTGACACAATTGGAAAGGTCAACCCCACACCGGGGGGTCTCCCTGTGACGGAGGAGGGTCGTCCATTACTAGAGGCACCTTTGAGAGGGCACAGCCAGGAAATCTACCCCTATCTAGAGGATGGGTAGCATCATCGGTGTTAGGAATAGGAAGACGGAGGAGCCAACGGTGGGCCTCTGGACTTGGCAGAGAGAAGGTCCAATGACGATGAAGGAGCTGGTGGCCGCCGGGAGGAAGGCCGATGGTAGGCACTTTGTAGGTAGCGGCGTGTGGGTCTAGCGAGCGGTAGAAAACCCTTGGACTAGGAAAGGGGTAGTGGACAGGGGATTTGGAGGCCACCAAATTTAGATGGCTTAGCTAGCTAGTAGGTAGTCTGTTAGAGTTTTTTTAATGCAGTGCCAAAAAATAAAGTAAGGGCCTCTAAGGGATTGTTGGTGGAGATATTCTTACACAATACTTAACCTGGCTTTGAACTCCAGCACAATGCATATACTTATTCCCATTCCTGATTAAACATCCCATAGACTTCGAAGGTTTTTGAGAAGTTTGATCTTAGAGATCCTACTTAGATTCGCTTCGCTATGGTTTACTCTCTAGATGTGCTCCTTCGGAGAAGTTTCGGTGCTATGCCTAATCTTAAGGTGTCTGCTTTAAAAAACACCATTATTAATTAGGAGTACCTTCTATTTCAAGTCTAACTAGATTTATAATATAAATTTTAGCATCTAGATTCTTAGAACCCTTGAAACGACATGCGTGATACACATGAGCTCCATACAACACCTCATCACTACAGTCGATGCATCTCTGTTAGTCCTTTGCAGTGTCGTAGCTGGTGACCCCACCTAGTGTTTTCACACATCACAACTTCACCAAGCTGCCTAGCATGAGGACTGATCTATATCTGGCTTGGACCATCATATATAGTGGACCAAGTTGGAGTAAATATATGTTTCTTAAAAATCCAAGGGAGATTAATAAATATGTTTTTCATTGGATTTCTAGAAGTAATATAGATTGTTGGATTATTCATTATTGCAAATATAATGATATAGATTTTTTTTTCCAACATGCAACGTATCCAGCACAAGGAAACATGGGCAGTAGCAAATAAGGATATTCAGATAGATGTTAAAATCATCATCATCACCATGGTGTCGTCTTATATACTAACCGTCCAATCTAGGTGTCGTCTTATACGAGCCTTCTAATATTCAAGATCTTACTCTTCCTCTTTAATAACCGTTCGATCTCGATGTCGTGTTATACGAGCCGTTCGTCTCCAAGATCTTATGCCTCCTAACTCATGTTATACCCGTGTCCAACATGGACACGCTGCCTAGCTCACCTAATAATAACGATGTCTAACATGGTAGTCTGGAACAACCATATGCATCCTTTCCATTCCCCAACTCAAAATGATTCGTTAGGGTTTGGGTTTAAGGCGACTTGGATTTGTGTGCTTGCGTATGTGCAGAAATCCGTCCTCTTTGTGCGACTGCCGCCAGGAAACTAAGTTTCTCCGCGCATGAAATACTAGGTTCCTATCTGCAGGAGATGCTTCCCTTTTCATCGGTTTGCGGCAATGGTATCGCCATGGCTTTGGGCTGCAGCTGCTGTTTTTCCACGGCACGACTTTAATCAATGGTGAATGTAATTTGCTCGTGACTATCAAACCTATTTGTGTGTTAGTGTTGCTCGGAGGCACAAATCATGCATAATTTGCATTCATCTACAAGTGTCATGCACAACAGTCTTAGTGAAATTGATAAAAGCTGTCATGCCTTGTTGATGTGATTTCTGTAGGAATCGAAGTGGCTGCTCGTTTCCCTTATTTTCATTCTTATATGGCCAAGCTCTAACACCTTTGCTTCCTGATGAAGATATTGATTCTACCACATTTCAACAGCTCTCTACAGAAGTGGCCCAATCCATCGATGTAGAGATGCCTGGTACAAAGTGTAACAAGTGAGCATACATGATCTCAGTTCTAGCTACAATATTGCGCATTACTCTGATAGCTTTGATAATTTTGGTTTTGCAGAGGCAAAGGTGTGCACCAGTAGCTCCCCTAGAAAACAGGGCAAAAGTGGCCCTATTCAGAAAGCCTTAGTAACAGGTGAATCATTTTTATTATTCTATTAAATTTTTTACAGTTAGGAAGAAAATGCATGACAAATTTGAAAAGAGTGGCAGATTGCTCACTTAACAAGAAATATTTAATGCTATACCTAGCTTGAGTGAAGCGAATTGAACATTATATAGTTTTTATTAATTATATTAATGATATATAAAGGTTAATTTTAATATGGATAATTATATTAATTTGAAGTACTTTAGTTATTCATATATTGACGAAATTGTTGTTAATAAGGTAAAGTGTTTATTTATCAATATTATTTAGTTTTACTTTTTAATATTTTTAATTATTGAAATATTTATTATCTATGTTACTTCATGAGTTATCGTTATCTGAGGGGTTATATTATCTTGATAAATAATTATTTTGTTCTACTAAGACTATCGACAAACACTTACTATATGTTATTGTCTATGGGAAAGAGGTCCCCGCGTAGCGACTTCGGGCGACACCCAGCGTTGCCGCGCTCGGGCCCCCACCCAGTTAGCTCCCTCGGCCGTCGCTGCCGCCGCCGACGAGCAGTGGCAGCGGCTAGCCGGGCCGCTCAACAAGGCAGGCCTCCACTCCTCCCTCCCTTCCCCATCCTCTCCATCTCCCCTAAGCTTCTGTCTACCTCCGTGGCAGTCCTCCATTATATTGCTGGCCGGGCGTCCGTGCATCTAGGCCTAGATACGGCGGCCCCCCGCCTCGAACCGGCCCTTGGCGGGCGAAACGGATGCGGCGGCCGACGACGGCAGATGCGGCCGAGCGAGCTCCACCGTCCCAGCTGGTCGGCGTGCAAGCGTAGGGCAGGATTGGATCCGAGTGCCCTCGCGACCCCTGTGGGACGACGCCGAGGCCCCTTGGCTGGCTGGCTCGTGTGCGTCGCGGCGTGGCCGGGGTGCGACGGGCGGGGCTGCGGGTGGCCGGGCTGCCGGCCGGACCCATGGCTGGGCTGGGCTGGAGCTGGTCGTGGCCGGCCGTGGTGCCCATGGCTGGCTGAGGCGGGCCGTTGCCGGCAGTTGGCTGGCCGGGCCGTGGGCTGTCGGGCTGTGGCTGGCCGACTGCCTGGCCGGGCTGTGGCGGGTTGCAGCAGCGGCTGCCTCGGTGCTCGGGCACAAAGCCAAGTTAGGCTTGCAGCAGGTGGTGCGGTGGGCCCTCTGTTTCGCTTTGTGCTGGTCATGAGAAGCGCCGGCAAAAGCCATGTCGGATCTGCCGGCAAGACAACGGCGACGCCTTCGGGTGCCGTCTTCCTCCCTAGAGGCGTTGTCACGGTGCTTCCTTACCCCGGCCGGCTGCAGAGGTGTGTCGGCTGTGCCTGCCTAAGTTGGTGACGCGACTTCAAGGCCCTCTGTTTTGTTTGCGCTGGATGTGGGCAAGCTCTGGCGAAAGCCATGTCGGATCTGTCGACAAGACGACGGCGACGCCTTCGAGCGTCGTCTCCCTCCCTGGAGGCGTTGTCATGGTGCTTCCCCGCTCCGGCCGGCTGCAGAGGTCTGTCGGCTGTGCCGTGGTGGCGTGGCTGGCAGCGGCTTGCTTGGATGGTGCCAGTGATGCCATGGTGGTGTGGCTGGCAGTAACCAAGCAGGGACGCCAGTGGCGCCATGGTGGCGTGGCTGGAGGTCCCGGCTAATTCTTCGCTCGCGACCACCTCTCTAGCTGCCCTCCGTCCCGTTGTATCTTCTTGTTCTTCTACCTCCAGGGTAAGATTGGCCATAGCTGTCGGTTGTGGCCGAGCGTCCGGCGAGTGACCTCCTTTGGCGCCTCTGCCCCGTCGGCGCTCTTCCGTGATGGTGTCATAAAATCAAATGCCGGGTGGAGTTTCTACCGCTGCCGTCATTCCCCCCTGAGGATTTCTCCCCTCAGACGACGTTGGACGATGGTACGTAGGCTCGGATGTGCTGGAGAATGCCATCATCAATTCAACGGGAGATCGTCGTATCCGACGATCCTGGGTTTGCGTGCTCTATACGACTCTTAGTCCCCATTCCACTTGTCGGCCCTCAGAGGGAGGGTGGCAGTGGAGCGGCGTACCTACGAGGAGTGATGGATGGCACAATGACCATGGTGGAAACGGCGAGTATGCTGCTCGGCGGTGGCGCAGGTTTGATGTTTGGTTCACGTCTTCGGTTGGGTCCAGACTTAACTTTGAGTTTATTTTTAGTTTATTTCAAGTGTTGTTGTTGGTGTTGTAATCTCTCTCGCTCTCTTTGTATCTTTATAAAATATTTGTATGAGGATTGAGGCTTACACCCTTCCACCACTCGGCTTGCCGAACACCTGTGGAATGAAAAGTAGGTGGGGATAAGTTAACCCCCCTGAATTTGCCCTAAAAAAATATGTTATTGTCTATGCGAATCCAAATTCGAGAGATTCGTTTTGCATTCATATCATATTCAATTCAAATTAAAATTGATAAATTTTGATACCCGTACGAATCTATCTCCGCGGCGAACGTTACGTGCTCGCAAGTCGCACCGACCTTCGCGGGAAGGAATCTCTGCTAGACTGAGGCATTGTTCACAAAGTGGCAAAGCACGTGAACGTGCGTGGAGACTCAGACTAGCGATCACCACGCATTCCCATACTCGGTCAACACAGTCTCACCATATCTGCCGCATGCATGCGTGCCGCGTGCGTATCGCGTCGCGTGTGCGTTGATGCCAGCTCCTCCCATATTCTTGTCATCGATCTCTCTGCATCCGCTGCTGGTACTGCCCCATCAGTGGATTTGTTGTATCAGCTATGCCGCTACGCTGCTCGGTCGTCCTCCTCTGCCCGTCGTTTGGTGCGCGCGCGTGCATGCCTGCCAGTTGCCAGCCATTTGTGTTGTCACGGCTCACGACGCCGCCGCGTGAGCTAGCTAGTCCTAGTCCATCCGCTCGCGCGTCCACGTCCCACGAGATCTCCAGGCGAATCTCCTTGCGATCTCGCTCAACGACGACAAAACCGGCCGGCGATCCAGACTCCCTCGCTCATCGGTCACAACGCGACGACAGCCTTAGTCAGCACCCTGATCTCCCCTCCGCTATATGAAAGCGCTCCCAGAGCTGCTGCCAGCTTCGTCACACTCACACACCCCCTCTTATCTCATCGGCAGCATCAATCACTCCACAGTCTAGCTAGAGAGATCGTCGACGCCGCCGGCAACGGCAACCATGGCCGGGGAGAAGATTAAGGGCCTGGCGCTGCTGGACTTCTGGGTGAGCCCATTCGGCCAGCGCTGCCGCATCGCGCTGGCGGAGAAGGGCATCTCCTACGACTACTCCGAGCAAGAACTCCTAGGCCGCAAGAGCGACCTCCTCCTCCGCTCCAACCCAGTCCACAAGAAGATCCCGGTGCTCCTCCACGACGGCCGCCCCATCTGCGAGTCCCTCATCATCCTCAACTACCTCGAGGAGGCCTTCCCGGAGGCCACCCCGCGGCTGCTCCCCCGCCGGCGACGCCTACGCGCGCGCGCAGGCCCGCTTCTGGGCGGCCTACTCCGACAAGGTGTACGAGGCGGGCACGCGGCTGTGGAAGCTCAAGGGCGAGCCCCAGGCGCAGGCGCGCGACGAGATCGTGCAGGTGCTCAGGAACCTCGACGGCGAGCTCGGGGACAAGGCCTTCTTCGGCGGCGAGGCGTTCGGGTTCGTCGACGTCGCGCTCGTGCCCTTCGTGCCGTGGCTCCCCAGCTACGAGAGGTACGGGGAGTTCAGCGTCCAGGAGATCGCGCCCAGGCTCGCGGCGTGGGCGCGCCGCTGCGCGCAGAGGGACAGCGTCGTCAAGAGCCTCCACCCGCCGGAAAAGGTGGATGAGTTCATCAACCTGCTCAAGAAGACCTACGGCATCGAGTAGTAGTAGCAGGAGAGCGGACTATCGGTGATGAAACGTGGTTGCCATCCAGTTTTTATTTTACTCAGTGAATGAATGAACTCTTCCTCCGTTCCGTATGATTATATATACATCGATCGATACATTTTTAGGTGAATGTGGAGTAATTAAGAAAAAAAGAAACAAAGAAAATGAAGCAAATTAAACAAAAACGTCTAGCCACCCAAAACAAGACAAAACTTTTGTAACACATGTAGCGGAGAGGATGACTTGGGCTTGGTAGATTGGAGGAGGAGAGGGAGGGGGGCGCGCCGCGAGGGCGACGGCCGGCGGCAAAGTGTGAGCGGCGACGTAGAGGGCGGCGGTTAGGGGCGGCAGCGTGGGAGAGGGAAGGAGGAAGGAGAAGGCGCGAGTGTGGGAGAGATTGAAATAAAAGAAATTATTCCATTACTTTCTTGATTCAATCTGATTACAATGACCTAAAATTTATAGTCTCAATTAGACTCTAACAGAAAAAGTCCTTATCAAATATGGACTTTCCAGTTTTCTAAATAATAATAATAATAATAATAATAATAATAATAATAATAATAATAATAATAATAATAATAATAATAATAGTTCGCGGCAAAGATAGCGGGCGCGGGCGGGCGGTCGAAGGGGGGACCATGGCCTCTTGTCCGGCTTTCGAGGCGGTGGCGGCGGCTAAGGTAGCCGCCGCCTCCCCCGGCGCCCCCACCGCCCTCCTTATGGGCAGGCTACGGGGCCCATTGACCTTGGCTGGACTCTTCTCGGGGGCCCTTTTGGCCCAATAACTCTATAATTTGTCACCGTCTTTATTGGACATGAGACAAAACTCCCCCCTTCTCCGATCAGCGCGTGCTCACGCTGAAATCCAGGTGGAGCTGTTGACGTCGCCGAACCCTTTCTTGGTGTAGTCTGCCAACTGTCGCGCTGAGTGCATGACCATGTCCATCTCGTCGAACCCTTTGTCGGTGTAGTCCGCCAGCCGTCACGGCGAGTGCACGACCATCGCTATCTTGTTGAGCATGAATCCCAAGGCATAGTTGTTGATGTATGTGCGTTCTGAGGGGTTACATCGCCAACGGCAAAGAAGCGGAGAAACCACAGAGGAGCTTTGTTTGTCAGATGTATTTGCATACCCGTTTCCGTGATCATCCATTGCTTGGTATAGCCCTAAGGGGAGTCTCAACTGAGATAGCCATAGTATCCTTTTGAACGTGTCAATGTCCGGTGGTGTATCCAGCCTGGTGTGCAGCAGTTGCTATTGTGGTTGCTATAATCTTATCAGCCCTGGCATATCCAAGTTCATAAGTACGTAGTTGTCGGTGCTGAAGGTGGTGCCTATCATGGCTGATATCTCCGTGTCCGTTGCCAGCTTGATCTCTATCAGGGGCATGTACAGTAGTTGTGAATTATTTAGTGAATCAAAGATTGTATACCCGGTTGGTCCTTTAAAAGGAGCCTCAGCCTACTTGTAGTTATCCTCACTACCATCCTTGCCAACTGGGTTGTTCCCTTCTTTCTGTGTATCAATGCCAAGCGGATCTCTAGAGCTATTGACGACTAAATAAAGCTGACCGGTCTCACTGTCAATGGTGATCTCTCTTTTTGGTGACCAGTTGAGTGGTGTCAGTAGTACCTTTGCAAACAGTGGTTGGTGTGGAGTAGCTCCAGGTGCCTAATTCATCGGTGGTCAAATACCTGGTTGTCGAGAAAAATGACCATCCAAGCGCTCATCCCGGCAGCCGTCTGAGCGCCCGTTATCGCAGCCATTAACGGTGTCTCCCATGTCAAAGACGATGATGAAGATATAATTCTCTATACCTGCTCGCTTGACTGCAAGCAATTTGGCGATAGCGCCTTTCTGTACCAGATCTGCATTGGAGGTGGTGATCCATACCTTCACGTCACTGACGGCGATGCCCTTGGGAGCATGACCCTGATCTACAGCGCTCAAGTTATCAGTAGCATCACGCTGAACTGTAATTCTAGTGTCGTTGACGGTGTTCTCCTGATCCAATTTGGGTTAGATCTTGGTGATGATGTTGCTCCCCGTGAATGCATGATTTTCATCAGAATATTTTATAGATTCAACTGTAGTAACAAAATTGAAAGTGATCTAGGTGTCAAACCTGGTGACCGGATCAACATCTATGAACACCGGGTTGTTGCGAAGCGCCGATGATGACATCTCCGGTGTTCTTTGGCGCAATTGGATCTGTTATCAGTGGTGAATTACTGTTGATGACCTTTGCCTTGGCACTGAAGGCAACCACGCCCGTTGTTGACGGTCCTTAATGCCTATTTTATACCATCAATTATTGCATGAATTAATATGAAATGAATCATAAAGCATAGTTATAGGGTTTGATTCTAACGAGTTCTACGAGTTATGTTGTTCTCGATCATTTTGCAGGTATATCCAATTTTGCACAGAATAAAAGTATCTCAAATGATGATTTGGAGTGCACCATTGTGAAGAGCTTGTCTAGACGATCAAAACGGAGATATGGTTTGCCCTATTTGGAGTCCGGAGTCAAAAGATATCAATTCTACACCGAAACCAACACTAGAAGACTCTAGAAGACACGAGAAGGCGCCCTCCAGAGCCCATTTGGGGCCCGCTTCGATGGACAGCCTTCTACCGCCTTAGGGTTTGCATCTCAACCGTTGCCCAAGTCGGTTTGATCCAACGGCGCACATTCATCCCACCGGGCTATAAATAAAGAGGCAGACCCCCCTCCCTGAGGGCACCATATTATTATGAAGATGTAGAGGCGTCCCTCGAATGGATGACCTCTCACATCTAGAGAATTAGGCTAGACTTTCCAATATAGTAGATTAGTTCTAGTTGAGAGTTAGGGAGAGCGGCGCTACGCTCGGGTTCTGGAGAAGTCTTCAGAGATTTGGTATGTCTTTGTATTTATTCTTGTAAGATTTATGCTTTAATATATTTTATCTTCTCTATTTACTTTTATACATTACATTTAATTGGTTAGTATAGTTGTTATACTTTAGCATAGGATCTCCGCCTATATTAGGTGCTCTAGTTATTACGTGTGACTAGAGTAGTAATTCGTAGTATAGACATGGTGTCTAGACTATAGGTTACCTGAGATTGCACTCAATCTAACATATAGTTGTGGTAGCCCCAGGTGGTGACAGCCCTGACGGCCGATGTATTTCACCATGTTAGGGTTGGTGTTTGTAGGACCGTAGTCGGAGCTTCCTAGTCCTTTCACATCTATTTCCGTGACTAGTGTTCCGATGTCCCAAAGTGTTATTGTGTGATTGCTATATCTACCATGAATCAGTTATCATAGAACCCTAGTAATAGAGAAGTATTTAGGAACCTTGAACTCTCCCGTTGTCCTCTCACTTTAGCTATCTACTCTCTTATCATAGAATTCTCCTGTGTGTCTGTGTCATATATGCATAATTCCTATCATCTATCATTTACCCCTACTCTAGTCTAGTTGGTGTACTAAGTTAGTAGATACATGATAGTGAACTATCAATGTCTTTATCCATTGTTTCCCAGTGGTAAAATAGAAATAACGATACCTGGAATACTCCCGGTAAAAAGCTACAATGCTTTTCTGTGCGCTTGCGGAATCCTTCGTATTTTAATTGTGCATAAGAAATACCAACAAGCATTTTTGGCGCCATTGCCGGGGAAACAATTGGCGTAAAGATTTTGATAATGATCTTGATGTCTGCTAATCTAGTTTGCCACTAGCTTTAGTAAGATTACCCCTTGTTTTGTTGAGTTTTGGAATAAGCGGGACATCAACCGTTCCAACGTTCGCGAAATTCCACAAGAACAAGACATGGGAGATATTGAAGAACTCGTGGTGTCTAAACATTCTTGATCCATCAACAATAGAACCCCGCCATCTCACGGGTATGTATAAATATTTATATATATTTATCTAACCATATGTAGATTAGAGAAAAGTCGTCATCACATGAATTCAAAGTTCATCACATGTGACAAACAAAAGATGCTGCACAAACTCACAAATTCTATTGTGAGTCATGGTAAGTATAATCAAGAAAGGTGAGAAAGTCTTACTCATAGACTTAAAATTTGATGAGTAGTTATCATGTTGTATTCCGCTGCATGTTTACTTTGAATAATCCATATGCATCCACTTTGTCTTCATATGCATCCACTTCGTCTCATATCAAATCCATAGCATGTTTACTTCTTGCACACATATATGTCACTTGCATCTTTACTTGAAAAATGAAAAACAAAACATTCTCACCACGCATGATCATACTTTCATCTCTATTTAAGTAAATCTCTATATGCTTTCATGCTATCTTTATTTGCTATAGTATGCTTTGGTTTGGAAGTACTATACATACTTTCATAGGCATTTAAGTTAAGCGTGGTGCTTAGGTTAAATAGCCTACCTTAATCAAATTAGACATGGAGTTTGGTTTGGTTATTGAACTATAAATTATTGTAGTAGACATTGGATATTTTATTGGGCTAACCCCTACAGAAAACTCTCAAACTCAATTCGGGTAAGTCAAGAGATGAACTCACATCAAGAGACGAATCAAGGCATGTGATGAAGTCCAATAACTTCGCACAAAAGGAAGACACAACTCATTCTCCATGGAAGAGCTGAAAGAAAGAATAAATCATGATTCGAAATGAAAAGAAAGGAGAACAAGTGTGTAGATAGGACTAAGATGGAAAGAAATGGAAGAAAGAACACTTCAACACCTTCTACACTTCACCATGATAGTGGATGAATCATCCTGCAAGTCATATGGTATATTTATCCAAGCCTCATGCAACTTTAAACTACATTCAACATCTTATACCATGTTGCTAATTGTCTTGGTCATCCTTACCATATGTCATGTTTAATTTGCTAAAACTTAAAACAAGTAAAATACTCTCTTGATTCACCTATATATTCTTGGTTCTATTTGAATAAATATTTGTAGTCTTTTAAGCTTTCTTACTCTATTATAAGTATGCTTCAGAATATCACTTAAATATTATAACATCAAAGCATATTTGTATAAAAATTTAGTTGTATATATAGACTATCCTCTCCTATATAAAAATGTTTACATCATATTAGGAGACTTCATAGAATCAAATCAAGGTTAGAGGTATTCTTTAAAATAATATCTTCGCCTTAACCTTGTTGAAAAATTTAAAGTAATGGTGAATCATTTAAAACATGAGCTACAATTTAATCTTCAACTCCTTGACAAACACTATCCACACTTTAAATAAATACTATATTCCTTCGGGTATGTGTTGTCTACTAATCCCTTGCAGAGAAGAAATAATGAGAGAAGCGTAAGTCCGGAAGAGTGAGAAAGAGATACAACATATGAGACAAGATGCTAATAACTAAAAATGCAAGGATGGAAAAGATCATTGAGATTTGATCTACCCTTTACCACATGGTGTCATCATGCTCCAGTAATAAAGGTAACATCTTAAAGGTAAGTGGTCATCATTTCCTCCTGATCTTGGAGTACACATCTTAACCAAATAACTCAAATATAATATATCTTATTTTTAGAAGATGATAGTCATCATGTTAATCTTGATAATTTATAAAGATGAACAATCCTTCCATAGGTTAAGCAACTCCACCCCTCTATCTAATAAACTTAAATGCCATATTTATACTTTTGATCTTCTCACTCATGTTATAAATGAACAATGTGAAAAGACATCAATCTTATTGTGCTAAGGTTAGAGAATGAATAAATTTCTGGTTCTGTTGGTGTTTTTCCACCAATAGAGCCCATGAACTTGATCTCTACCTTGTCTTTATGAGCAGAACACACTTTAAACAAAGTGTGGGAGATTCCTTAAATTCTATAAGTAGGAGTTTCTAAACCAAGTAACAATGATGGACATGAGATTGTCTTCGAGATGCTAACAAAAAGAAAAGAAGAAGGTGACATTACCATTGGAAGCGCCACTAGTGAAGACACCACCTCAACCCTCATCCTTAGGAGCAAACTAAAGTACTTGATTAATGAACTACTGCAAGGAGGAGTCCAGTTCGGAGGACTCAAAACATCGAACCCTCACCGGTAGTTATCCATGTTTACTTTCTTGCATTGCATGATTTATTCTCTTTTTAGCATGTTTACTTTTCTATATTAGTATTACATAGAAAACAAACAAAAATAAATAAGCATGCATTAGGCTTTATTCATCATAAACATTTAAAGCCCCATGTGAGTTTCCCTCGGTGTGTAAAAGCCTATAGGAGTTTTTACTGTGGTGGTATAAAAAAATATATCAAAAATATCATACATACATATTTTGCTTTTCTATATACAAAAATAGAAAATTCAAAAAAATACTAGATGAGCATCCTGCTGTAACCTTGCCACTTGGAAATATTTCTGAAGCTCCATAACACCCAATCCTCTAAAATGGCTAATCATTAACTTTTTATCCTAACACCGTTCCACGAGTTTTGGTGTTTTGTGAGAGCTTTCTGTAGGATGACTCCGAGAGCCAGCTCACCTAGGTATCTTCATCTTTATCACTCGAAGTACACCTTTTTGATACACAGCTCACCCTTGTGTAAAGGAAGTAACTTTCTGGGCGATGAGACTGAAGTATTCCTGGCAACACTTGCTCTTACAAGCATGAGCTCCTCTGTGAAGACCTCTCAGCTTAAATGTTTAGCCATAACAACATCCAGCTTGGGGGAGAGCATCCCCTAGTTATCAGGTAAGTATACCTATGTGATTATCGAGTCTATCTTATAGTCATAAAATACCAAAAATATGTGGGCACATAAAGGTCCACGTCTTTAGTCTTTTATGAGTCTATTAGTCTAAAATAAATAATAATTAAAACTAAATAAAGATAGTTTAATTATTAAGGTGTGATCATAGAGTGTGTTTACAATTCTGTCTAGTTTAAAAGTCAACTGAAGAACAATAAAATTTTGTCTTGGAGATGATGAATAGTTGCTCTGTCGTAATTTCTTTTAAGTACCTAGTTTTCAACCTTAAATTCTTCCGAGTTTTGGGTATAACTATTTTAATATAAGAATTTATTCTGAACCTAAAACTTGTGGAGGCATATACGTGAGCTAAGTCTAGATAATTGAGGGATATGATATGAGAAAGTCTGAGCTGCTATTTATTTTATTCCTAGCAATACTAAGTTCTGGATATTTATCTTTTAAAAATTGAAAGCCTTACATGATGAGCTCTTGTATGACAAAGTTTGAATTCCTACCAAAACCATATATGATACATTTAGAATAGGGAAACCTTTGCTTATTCATGCTGCTTGTTTTGCATTGTGTTTAGTTAACCTTTGTTGTATACCTTATGAGAGTCTTGTCATGCTTTTAAAATCAAGATCACTTACACACTCCACCTACATACGTATTACTCCTACTCTAGGAGTAAGCGCAATCATTATTCCACTTTCTTCTAGATCCACCTTAAAAATATTTTTCTCCTACACTGGGAGGAACAACAAAAAATATACCCCATAGGACAATCCCCTGTTTAATGCTCTAAGTTCTTAATGTTATCTCTCTAATTATTTTGTATCCAAAGGATGCATGTGGCTATGCAAAAGAAAAAATATTTAAAAAAGAAGAGGGAGTTCAAAAATAGACAAGTGTCCAAGCAATTAAAACAATGGGCACTCAGATGCTCGCCTCCCTAAAAAAAAAAAAAGAGAAGAAAAAAAAAAGAAGAAAGAATAAAGATAGCCCATGTTTTCCTATGAAAGTTCTAAGTCCAAGAGAGAGATTTATTTTCAAAGAGCAAAAGTAGAATTAGGTTTAGCCACCATATATTCACCTATCCACCATATTTCATATACATGCACATCTTGGTTTGATTGTATGACTTGACTCTCTTTGGATCCATTGTTTAACTTTACAATATATGAATTGTAAGTATGCTCATCCTTGTTTAATGCCACTCCTATGAGCTCCACTATAATCATTAGTTATAGAAGGGCATGACAACATCAATGCTTCTAGTAAGATCCATAAATACCACATATTAAGAGACTTAAGGGTGTCATACAATTAAGCTCTGAGTTTTATTTTGAAAACTTATAAAAACTCTTGAATATTGGTTGAGTGAAGAATTAGAGATATAGTGCTTGACTTGATTGTTCTATCTTTCAATTACTCAAGACCCATGTGAAAGTTAAAGAGCTCCATAGCTACAGGTAAAATGAGTAAGTTTGAAAGTTAGAGCAGTTTTGTCTAATCCGGAGGAGAATTTCTATTTGAAAGCATGTGTACTTTTAAGGCGTGAAAGCATTAAAGCAACTCCTGATCCAAATCTAGGCTTTGCTAAGGGACTAGCAAAGGGAAAGCTTGGGGGAACTTGTTGACGGTCCTTAATGCCTATTTTATACCATCAATTATTGCATAAATTAATATGAAATGAATCATAAAGCATAGTTATAGGGTTTGATTCTAACGAGTTCTATGAGTTGTGTTGTTTTCGATCATTTTGCAGGTATATCCAATTTTACACAGAATAAAAGTATCTCAAATGATGATTTGGAGTGCACCATTGTGAAGAGCTTGTCGAGACGATCAAAACTGAGATATGGTTTGCCCTATTTGGAGTCCGAAGTCAAAAGATATCAATTCTACACCGAAACCAACACTAGAAGACTCTAGAAGACACGAGAAGGCGACTTACCGAAGGTGGGGCCCACCTGCCATTGGGGGGGCGGCCGGCTCCCACTGGGCCGGCCGGGGTGCCCTCCGTGAGCCCATTTGGGGCCCGCTTCGACGGACGGCCTTCTACCGCCTTAGGGTTTGCATCTCCACCATTGCCCAAGTCGGTTTGATCTAACGGCGCACGTTCATCCCACCGGGCTATAAATAAAGAGGCAGACCCCCTCCCTGAGGGCACCATATTATTATGGAGATGTAGAGGCGTCCCTCGAATGGATGACCTCTCAGCTCTAGAGAATTAGGGCTAGACTTTCCAATGTAGTAGATTAGTTCTAGTTGAGAGTTAGGGAGAGCGGCGCAACACTCGGGTTCTGGAGAAGTCTTCAGAGATTTGGTATGTCTTTGTATTTATTTTTGTAAGACTTATGCTTTAATATATTTTATCTTCTCTATTTACTTTTATGCATTACATTTAATTGAATAGTATAGTTGTTATACTTTAGCATAGGATCTCCGCCTGTATTAGGTGCTCTAGTTATTACGTGTGACTAGAGTAGTAATTCGTAGTATAGACATGGTGTCTAGACTATAGGTTACCTGAGATTGCACCCAATTCAACATATAGTTGTGGTAGCCCCAGGTGGTGACAGCCCTGACGGCCGACGTATTCCACCATGTTAGGGTTGGTGTTTGTAGGACCGTAGTCGGAGCTTCCTAGTCCTTTCACATCTATTTCCATGACTAGTGTTCCGATGTCCCAAAGTGTTATTGTGTGATTGCTATATCTACCATGAATCAGTTATTATAGAACCCTAGTAATAGAGAAGTATTTAGGAACCTTGAACTCTCCCGTTGTCCTCTCACTTTAGCTATCTACTCTCTTATCATAGAATTCTCCCCCGTGTGTGCCGTGTCATATATGCATAATTCCTATCATCTATCATTTACCCCTACTCTAGTCTAGTTGGTGTACTAAGTTAGTAGATACATGATGGTGAACTATCAATGTCTTTATCCATTGTTTCCTAGTGGTAAAATATAAATAACGATACCTGGAATACTCCCGGTAAAATGCTACAATGGTTTTCTGTGCGCTTGCGGAATCCTTCATATTTTAATTGTGCATAAGAAATACCAACACCCATGAGGGTACGCTCCTCCACAAAGACTAGCGAGGTGACGGCGGCGCCGCCTAGCTGTGCGCCGATGGCGACTGGTTCCTCCATCATGGTGTTGACGAAGAATTTGTTGGCGACGATTTCAACTTGTTGTTTCCCCGCAGCAAGATTGTCATCAATGGCAGCATCTAGATCTAATCTGGTTCAGGCCATAGTGACGACGGTGTCGCTGATGATCGGTTGCAGAGCCATAGGCGACGATGCCTTGCTCTTCTCCAGCATGGCGAGGAAGCGTTGCTCGTAGACGCGAGCAATTGATTTAGCAGATCCGTTCGGAATCACCTCTAGGATGTTGATGGAGTCCTCGATCTTGTTCGGCAGGTGTTTCTCCTTCTCGGGGGTGGGTTCCGCAGGGATCTCATCTGCGATCTTGACATTGGTGAAGTCGTTGACGTGCACGGAGACATTGACGAGCATCGTAGGGGCATCAGTGATGGGGGTACCCATGGAGGTAAGCTCTCGCTCCAAGGCATAGAGGTGGCTGTTGAGGTCGCGTAGATTCATCTCGTCGGCGAGGGCGCGCTCCTTCTCATTTGCGCGATTGTTAAGGTCGATCAATCCACGGAGCAGCTCATGTAGTTCATCGGCGGCAGTGGAAGCTATTAGATCCAATCTATGAATCCTTCTGGACTCGTGATACCAGTTGTAACACACGCAGTGGGGAGGATGTCTTGGGCTTGGTAGATTAAAGGAGGAGGGGGAGGAGAGGGGGTGCGCCCGCGAGGGCGGTGGCGTGGGAGAGCGAGGGAGGAAGGAGAAGGTGCGAGCGGAGAGATTGTAATAAAAGGAATTACTCTAATTAATTTCCTGATTCAATCTGATTACAATGGCCTAATATTATAGTCCCAAGTGGACTCTAACGGGAAAGTCCTTATCAAACACGAACTTTCCAGTTTCTAATCTTAATTGCCTAAATAATAATAGTTCGCGGTGAAGATAGTAGTGGCGGTGGCGGGTCACGGCGGCGGGGCACCACGGCCCCCGCCCAAGGCCAAAGCGGCGGTGGCGGCTAGGGTAGCCGTGGCCTCCCCAGTGTCCCACACCGCCCTCCTCCTAGGGCTGGTCATGGGGCCCATTGACCTTGGCTGGATTCTTCTTGGGTGAAGCCTTTTGGCCCAACAATTTCATAATTTGTCATCGTCTTTATTGGACGTGTGACAACTTTAATTTTAAGTCATCTTTGCAGCGGTTCACAAAATGACCAGGCACTTGAATTTTTTAGGGAAAAACAACTGCTTCTTATATATAATTATAAAGCACACTAATATAATTATAAAGTACAGTACAACGGTCAGAAAAAATTCTCATATTACAGAGCACAATCAAGAAAAATGAACTACTAATCAGCAGACATAGGTGATGCTTCCATCGAGGCCCACAGAGTCTACGAGAAGTGGCCACGATAGAATAATCGAGGGTACTCGTTCTCACACTCCAATAGAACAGTCGAATAGTGCTCCTCAGTCTTAAGATGTTGATCAATTGATTTTCATGTTGCCTAAGTCCCATGCATCCTTGTCGTCGATCATGAACTAAACATCTTATATACTAGCAAACACATTAGTCCAATTGATCTTGTCGTTGATCAACCACCAAAATCACTAATGGCCCATGGCAGGTGCCATTTTCTTACAGCGATGACTAGGCAAGCTGAGCAATCCATGGCTGCCCCTTGGTGCTCGTCTTCACGCTATCTCCCTCTTCTGGTGTTCACGCATCGACTTTGCTCGTCGTCACATTGGATCTGCTATAGCTCGTGTTGGCTAGAGACGTACTCCCTCTGTCCCATTAAAGAAGACGTTATAGCTGTCAACTGGATACACCGAGGGAGACCTGAACCTGGACGTCTGCCATGTCCTAGTATATGAGACAAGGAATGAATGTAGACACTTTTTTGAACTCTCCGACGTCATGTATATTGGGACGGAGGGAGTATGATACAATGCTTGAGCTATCATGTTTTTCGTTGTTCCATGAGCCGTTGCTATCGCCTCACGAGACGATGGGTACTGTCTATCTCTTCTTTCATTACCAGTCACGAGAGGGCTTGTTGAAAAATTGACCGCTATAAAGGCGGCATCTTAGTGTTGTACCTACCCTGAGTGGCAAAATATGTGAAAAAATTTAAAATTGTGAGTGTCTATTTTTTTGTAAAAAAATGGAAATGCTCATTTGGTCTTAGAAAATACAATTGTAGAATAGTATTAAGCGAAATGGTCATGATTTGAGAATTTAGGATATCAAACAAATATCATTAGATTGCACTGGAATATACGCACTTAGGACATGTACAACCCACAAACGGTTTGTTGCCTTTATAATGATGTTATATACCATATAGACGGCTAAAAATAGATAGCGCATAAAATGAACTGCCTGTTTAGTTGTCTATTAAGTCTTTAATGCTTGTATATAGGCATGATCAAATGTAAATATGATTTAAATAGCCATTGTGTTGCTTATTGATAAAAAAAGGCCAAACATAAATAAAATAGCATGATTATAATATTTTTTTAAGAACCATAAAATATAAATTGTATATTAATTAATATATAATGTAATGGAACAATTTTTTTATAAATCAAATAAAACATAATACAACTACATATTAACAGCTAAACAATAGTTGCATTGCAAATTGCAAATAGAATGCAAGTAGTACATGATACAGATACACTTGTTTTGTTGTTTGCGCTCTCTGCTGTCGCCTATCTGAAAAGGCTATGTGGCACTCTGCAGTCTGCACTTCACATACTCCTCTGAATACTCAGCTTCAACTACAAAAGCACTTCTCTCTCTTCTTCAACGCATCCTCGCCCGCGTGTCTCGGCAAGTCGACGGTGGGATGGAGGTCGCCCACGCGAAGCTTGCAGTTGCGGCGGAGCTCCCTGGCGCGGCTCGTGGCAGCGAGGCGGAGGTCGCCACGTGAAAGCTCACGTCTTGCCAAGCCAACAGCAGATCTCGCCGGCACGGCTCACAGTGGCGGGGCGGGAACGAGATGAGAAAGGAGCAACTTGGCGCGGAAGACTGATGCCATTGTTGCTTCCTCCGTCACACGGGATCGAGGCCTTTTACTCTAGGCGAATTTTCTTCTCGGAGCACGAGTCGGGGTCGTCCTCTTGTGAAACGACGACCTCCCCGTCTCTTGGCCCCGCCAAGGATCTTTCCATAAAACTTATTGCTTACAGATGGCGCAAATAGACCCGTTGTACGTGCCCTTAAAGATCCTCCTCAGGATGTCCCCAAAAAGGATTGGAATCGCCAGCTTTTACTATTTTTTATGCCACTTGGATAAAAACAGAACACAGAAATTGCACTAGCTAGTGATTTCTCAAACAGCTAGCTCACAGACTCCTAGAAACTTGTTGTCTCTGACCCTTGGGCCCTGTCGGTGTCAAGAATGAACACCAACGAGTAATCAAAAAGAGAGCGCACTTATCCTCCGGATAGTTTCCCAAGTGGACACAACGATGTATACTGGTTCGGGCAAATCACCCTACGTCCAGTGAGAGCGAGGCCGTGTTACTCAGGAGCTTGTATGGGGCAGTACAAGAAGGGTCGAGAGAGGGAGAGTCTCCCAAGTCTCTGTCTGAATCTAGGTTCGAGTTGAGCTTGTTTCGTATGTAGAATAAGATTGGGCGATAGTCGCACACGTGCTAACTTGCCCAAGTCCTCCCTTTTATAGTTCGAAGAGAGGCTCACAAGGGAGGGCAAGCCCGTGCGGGAACCGAGGAAGCGTGGTGAGTAAGGTCCTGTCCATTCGGACAAGTGTCATAGGCACTGTGGTTGATGTCGCATTTTCCCACGTGGGTCTCCTCCTTGGCGTCGTAGTTCTTCAGGTGTATAGGGCTACGCCTGAGGACACCAGGGCAGCATGTTTGACGATGGACGCCGTGGGTCAAAGCTCTGGGTGTAAGGGTGTAGACTGCAACAAGACCGGACGTGCAGGGTTGATTCCTGATGCACCCGGTCCCTTCTGCAGAAAGTGGTTAGAACGGCCGCCGCCAAGGTACGTTGGCCACGGTGTCGGTACGAGCAGTGCTTCCTTCCTTGTGCTCTCTGTTCCGTCAAGGTGACCGGCCGCGGGGAGGTACGAAGCTCAGCGTCCCCGGCGGAGATGCGTACACGGGGCTGCCACTCGTACCCACACGGTACAAGGGAGCCAGCGCCGTATTTGTCAAGTCAGAAGCGTGGGTGCAACGCAAGGCCCATGGGTTACTTGGGGCCCCGTTTCCCACTGTTCAGATGCAGGGTGACGGTGCGTCCCCGCGCCTACCACGAAACTGTGCAGATTCCTTCGTACGTTACGCACATACCACGGTTCCGCGTGGTACGCCCTGGCCTTTGTTCATAGGGCGGGGTCGATCTCTAACCCCCCTCGGTAGGTGGGGGTCGGGCGAATCGGAGGTTGCCTGGAGGGTCGAACTCCGGGCGGCGGCTTCATTCCGTGAGCCCTGGAAGGCCTTGGTCATGTGGCCAGTTAGTCGTTGCTGGGCCAGGAACGTCCTTGACCCCAGGCTCTCGTGGGCCGGGCTGCAAGCGCGCCGATCTTGGCCTGGCAAGTTTGTTTTTTAAGAGCTGTTTTTAACCGGCCCTTAGAGGACCGTGGGTTTTGACCCCGACGCAGCCCCCCGAGCATGGAGTGGAGCTTGACGTGCCGAGCGCCTTCGTTGAAGGAACGGTAGAGGGTCGTTTTCGAGAGTCAGTCTAGGGGTGCGCGCGCCGGGTGTAGCCCCCGAGCCTTCTGTAGGAGTGGGACACTCCTGCAGAGGCTCAAATCGCGCTTCGTGGATCCTTCAGAAAATGTAGATGGGTCGATCCGGGGTCATCACAACAGTTGTGTCTGGGCACTTGCATCAGCCACTGCCCCCCCGAGCCCTTACTGATCTTTCTTGTTTGCTGCAGGGGCGTTTCGGTCTTTGCACGTCCTGTTTTGGCGCCCGAGGCGGCGGAGTCCAGGGCTTCGCGGCAGACGGTGAGAATCGTCTCGGGGCGCACGACGCGGCTGTTTCTCTTCCACCGCAAGCCACCAATGCCGTGAATAGGGTAGTGGGCGACGTGGAACGCCAAGGGGCGTTTTTTCGGACCAGTCCGGGCATCGGCCGCCTATAAAAAGGGAAGTTGTGGGATGAGCGAAGTCACTCATCCTTCTTCTCGCCTCCGTTCTAAACTCCGGCCACTAGCCTCTTCTTGTATCCACTCTTCTTCCTCGCGAGTAGCAGAGTGAGATGGACCGCGGAAAGCGTCCGACAGAGGGCTCGTCGGAGGAGCCTCCTCGGGGCCACCGTCGCATTCTAGGGTGAGTCCAATGTGGCTGGCCGAAAAGAGGGTTTTTTGCTTCAATCAAGGCTTTAATCAGAGAGGAGTTTCTTGATTAATCTCGGATCTTTGTTCTCGCAGGGTGCTCTCCAGTGTTTCACCGATCTTGACGGCGTTCGTGCTGTTTGGACGAGTAGGCAGTGTTCGTGCTTCCGTTAGGGTTTTCTGGCTCCATGTGAAGCCGGAGGGTCGGCCTTTGTCGGGGGTTTCTTTTGCGTAGGGTCCGGAAACGGACAAAACGCCTCCAGTTCCTCTTCTGACCCTGGCAATCATCATCACGGCTACCCACTGCAGTCTGATTCGTAGGCTAGCCGCTCCGCCTCTCGCGTGGTCAATGCGGAGCCCAAGACTGCTCAGGCGCCCAGTTAATGACGGGCCACACAGTGCTTTGACGCGACGGGATGGAAACGCCGGCGCCTGCCGGCCGAATGTATCATCATCGGGGGGCCGAGACGTGGAGTTAAGGCGAGTGGGGAGTGTGCGCACGGCTCCCCGTTCCTTGGTGGGCCCGGGCCACGCTGCCTACGATTCGGAGCGCAACCGAACGGGCGGATTTCTCCTTTAAAAGCGCCTTGTGGAAGAAAAGAGGGGCTTCTCCGCCGCACTCGTGCCCTCAGCCCAAGCCGAAAAGCAAAGCTCGCTTGCCTCCTCTTGCTCCTCTGCGCTTCCGCCGCCGCCGCCGCCGTTGGCAATCTCCCTCATCTTCTCCGGTGACCTTTTGCAACTCATGATGGCCAGTGGAGACGCGTTCCCATGGCCGCGCAGCAGCGTGACTGTGTCGGAGATGGAGCGCCTCGCAGTGGAGGGCATTTTGCCTCTGCTAACGGAGGCGAAGGAGTGGATTGTGCCGCTTGAGGACGACACCCCGATGCCGCCGATGGGGTACGCCGTCTCATTCATGGCCTTCCATGAGCGGGGATTAGGTTTCCGTGTCCATTACTTCGTGCGTGGGATTCTCCTCCACTACCACGTCGAGCTCCACCACCTGAATCCGAACGGGATTCTGCACATGGCGGTGTTCGTCGCCCTGTGTGAAGTACTTCTTCGCCGCGCAACTTCAAAAGCGGTGGGCGAAGGACGGGCTGCCGGAGCGTGCTTTCCCGTGGGATGCACCGGCATTGCTCTCCGCGGGGAGCGCGTGAGGGGATATGTGGACTTGAAGATGTCCACGTCGAACCGTGGATGGCATTCGGTGTGGTTCTATCTCAAGAACTCTAAGGCGGCGCCGCTCTGAGACTTCTCCGGCGTGACGTTCACAAAACGTCCGTGGGAGTGGGGTCATGGGGTGAACGACAAGGAGATCGAGAAGCTTGAGCACCACCTGAAGGCCATCAGGATGCTGCAGGGTCATGGCCTTACCGGGGCGGGCATAGTGGATGCCTGGCTCTGGCGAGGGGTGGCACCGCTGATGTCCTGCCACCTCCGGTTATGGGAGATGATGCCCGGCATGGACCCCGCCGACACCGTGCTCCGGGGTGGCCCGCTTTCGGCCGCCGCGGCTACGAGGTGCCTCCGGAACCTGCTAGCGGCCCTGAAAGACACCATCGGGCGCCTGATTCCCTTGGAATCGCCGGTGCTTAGGCCCAGCCCCGATGAAGCTAGACGGCGGCTCCGTGGAGTTTGTATGTGTGTGGTTGTTTGAATCCTTTCCTCCTCCTTTTCGTCTCCTCTGACTCCTTCCTGAATTGTTTTTGCCTTTCTAGCCCTCGGATCTCCCCGTGAAGGAGGATCCGGTGCCTCTTCTTCACACGGGCGGCAAATGGCGGCGAACGTGTCGATTCGAGGCCCGCCATGCCCGAAGGAGAGGTGCAAAGGCGAGGGAGAGCGGAGAACCGCCCGAGGGAGGAGAGCGGGACTTGACCCCCCTTACCGATCGGATGAGGAAGAGTTCGGTGTTGGTCCGACGGGTCCGCGCGAGGGCTTTCGTCGACCCGTCCCTAGAGGGGAGCAGAGCGCCGCAGCCGGGGCGCTTGAGGGCCTCTGCTCCCGGCGACGGTGAAGGGGAGAAGGGGAAGGAGGAGGAGAAAGAGGGGCCGGAGGATGACCCCACGGTTCTCGATGAGATGGCCCGCACCGTGGGGGCCGTGCTCGTGGTGGGGTCCCAGGGTCCCACCTTAGAGCCGCTGAGCTAAGCCGTGGCTCACGAGAGGGAGGGGTCGGTTCGCCCGGACCCTGAGGTCGCCGCGCCCGTGGCCTCCGAAAAAGAGGGGTCGGCTCGTCCCGACCCCACCGTTGTCGCGTCCACTGCCTCTGGGGTGTGGTTGGTAAAGGTGCACAACCTGCTGCGAGCGGAACGGGTTCAGCCTTGATGGCTGAACGAGAGGTTGGGGGAAAGGGGAAGCGCCCCTTCGCGGACAGTGCAGAGTCGGCGTCGATGGGGTCAGCTCCCAAGATGCCACGCTCTGCGCCCAGGAGGTGAGTTTTTAACTGAACCTTCTCCCTTCCGCTGCATGTACACATTTTTGAGATTAACCGTATTTTCCCTTTTTGCTGTAGTCGTGTCCGACTCAGGGCGACTCTCATTTGCACCCAAGAAAGCGCCGAAGAAACAGCGAGGAGGCCAGCGGGCTCGTGTCCCCAGCCCGCGTCTGCCGGGAGAAGGATCTGCGGTGGTGCCCCACGTGGCTCTGCCCTCGGCAGAGCCCGTGGAGGCGGAGCCATTGGCGAGAGGGACAGCGGAGCCCCGAGGGTCCGAGCCCCCGAGTGCCCTGACTCAGGAAGTTCCTGCCGCGGCTGACGTTCCTCTTGCCAAGGTGGGCGACGGGGGTGATGCAATCGTGCAAGCACCTCCGAAGCCGACGGGAGGCGTGCCGTCGACCTCTGCTGCCGGCGGCGCCGCTGAGACGGCGGTGGGCAACGCAGGAGTTCCCCCTTTTTCTGGGGGGAGTCACGCCTGCTGTTCTCTGACCCCTTCAATCCAGGGACGGAGCCCACGGTGATCGATGGCCACGCCGAGCGGGAGGTTGATGGTATATTTAACGCACACAGAATAATCAAAGAGATAAATCCGCAAGAATACGGGTACCGCTGTAGCTTTCACCTAAGAGTATTCCAAGGTATCGAATTTCCACAAGGAACGCGAAGTGAACTAGCAACGAATCAAGAACATCCAAGGATAGAAAAGATAAATGTATTTGGTGGGTAGAGAGGGGCTATCTAAGGTGATCTAGATAACTAAGAATCAGACTTACAATACTTGTCTACTTTGGAGCAACTGTACCTTTCCAACTCTCGAATAAGACTGGGAAGAAGGTAGCTGGGGAAGGCTGCCAAAAGCTCTACGAAACACTAACTCCGACGTGATGGAATACGAAGGCCAACAAAGCTGTCACCTCTGAAGGCTACCACAACTAACCGTAAGAATTGGGCGCAAACTCAGATAAACCCTAGCCTAGACACCACGTCTACGCTAACGATTACTACTCTAGTCACGTACGCTAACTAGAGCACTCAATACGAGCTAAGATCCCGTAAACAAAGTAAAGTAAGAACAAAACTTAATCAAATAGAAGACTTAGAGTTACCAACTGAAGAACTTGAAGATGAACTGTCTCCGTAGAGATACAAAGTTGAGAAAGATCCGATAAGCCGGCTCCTCTTCTACTTCTTCCTCTCCTCTCTCCCTATTTTCTAATCTACTAGAGCTCTAAATGAGCTAGGGCTTCTAGCTTTCCAAATGAATTGATAGAATGAATTAGGATTTCCCTGAGGGGGTCTGGCCCCCCTCAAAGGTGGTGGAGGAAGCTTCCAGAAGGGCGTAGAAGAATGTTTTGGGGGGAGGCCACCCGGCATATTCCCTCAGGCCGGCCGACCCCACCATGTGGGCCCCTGTGCTTCGCTTTGTACTGGTATTTTCTATATCCTTCCTGAGTCCAATATGCGGGGTTTCATTGGCGTCAAGTTTCGTTACTCCATTTGATAGTTAGGCCCTTTTCTATGGTTTTTTGGATCAATCCTTGCAAATAATAATTCACCAAAACTTGTGGAATTTGTCAGATAAAACCCTAGACTTCTCTATTTGCAAGTGGATTGATCATTTATCATACTTATTGCACTATTAAATGTTGACGCTATCCACCGTCAACAAGCTCCCCCAAGCTTACCCTTTGCTAGTCCCTTAGCAAAGCCTAAGTAATAAACTTGGATCAGGAGTTGCTACAATGCTTTCACACCTCAAAAGTACACATGCCTTCAAACAGAAATTCTCCTCTGAATTAGACAAAACTGTTCTAACTTTCAAACTTACCCATTTTACCTTTAATTATGGAGCTTTTCAACTTTCACGTGGGTCTTGAGTAATTGAAAGATAGAACAATAAAGTCAAGCACTATGTCTCAAATTCTTCACTCAACTAATATTTCAGAGTTTTTACAAGTTTTTGAAATAAAACTCAGAGCTTAATTGTATGACACCCTCAAGTCTCTTAATATATGTAGTATTTATGGATCTCACTTGAGGCACTGATGTTGTCATGCCTTCCTACAGCTAAGGATTATAGTGGAGTTCATAGGAGTAGCATTAAAACAAGGATGAGCATACTTGCAATGTATATATTGTAAAGTCAAACAATAGATCCAAAGAGAGTCAAGTCATACAATCAAATCAAGATGTGCATGTGTATAGAATATGGTGGATAGGTGAATATATGGTGGCTAAACCTAATTCTACTTTTGCTCTTTGAAAATAATCTCTCTTAAACTTTAGAACTTTCTTAGGAAAACATGGGCTATCTTTATTCTTTTTTTCCTTTTTTTTTTTCTTCTTTTTTTTTTTAGAGACGAGCATCTGAATGCCCATTGTTTTAATTGCTTGGACACTTGTCCATTTTTTAACTCCCTCTTCTTTTTCCAATACTTTTTTTTGCATAGCCACATGCATCCTTTGGATACAAAATAATTGGAGAGATAACAATAAAACCTTAGAGCATTAAACAAGAGATTGTCCTATGGGGTATATTTTTGGTTGTTTCCTCCCAGTGTAGGAGGAAAATATTTTTAAGGTAAATCTAGATGAAAGTGGAATAATGATTGCGCTTACTCTGAGAGTAAGAGTAATGTATATGTAGGTGGAGTGTGTAAGTGATCTTGATTTTAAAAAGCATGACAAGACTCTCATAAGGTATACAACAAAGGTTGACTGAACTCAATGTAAAACAAGCAGCATGAATGAGCAAAGGTTTTTCTATTCTAAATGTATATCATATATGGCTTTGGTAGGAATTCAAACTTTGTCATACAAGAGCTCATCATGTAAGATTTTAGAGTTTTCAAAAGATAAATCTCTAGACCTTAGTATCGTTAGGAATAAGATAAATAGCAGCTCAGACTTTCTCATATCATATCCCTCAATCACCTAGACTTAGCTTAAGCATATGCCTCCACAAGTTTCAGGTTCAGAGTAAATTCTTATATCAAAACAGTCATATCCAAAACTCAAGAGAATTTAAGGTTGAAAACTAGGCACTTGAAAGAAATTACGACAGAGCAACTATTCATCATCTCCAAGACAAAATTTTATTGTTCTTCAGTTGACTCTTAAACTAGACACACTCTATGATCACATCTTAATAAATAACTAAAGTATCTTTATTTGGTTTTAATTATTATTCATCTTTTTATTTATTTTTATCTAATGGACTCACAAAAGACTCAACAGACATAGACCTTCATGTGTCCACATATTTTTAGTATTTTATGACTACAAGATAAACTCGATAATCGCATAGGTATACTTACCTGATAACTAGGGGATGCCCTCCCCCAAGCTAGATATTTGCTTAGCTTTTGTTCACTCTTGTGGCCTACATGTTAAATCTCACTCTTCTTTAAACTTTTAAATCCTACAAAACTCAAATGGACATAAAACTCGTGAAACAAATTAAGTGTTAGGCATATAAGTTTCAGTTGTCCAGAGTCTTGGTGATTGAATCCTTTTTTAGATAGGATCATTAAATTGCAGAAATTCAATCATGTCTATCTCTTCTAAATTTTCAGTTTTAAGGAATATTTTCAATCGTTGGCCATTTACCTTGAAGATATTACCTGAGTCGTCTTGAGTTGTAATGGCACCATATGATGAGATTTCAACTACCTTGAACGGTCCTTCTCATTTGCTTTGAAGTTTTCCATGGCCAAAGAGCTTTACTCTTGAATTGAACAGCAGAACTTTATCTCCAGGCTTAAACTCCTTGTGCTTGATTCTCTTATCATGCCATCTTTTTATTCTTTCTTTGTAAATCTTGGAGTTGTGATATGCCTTCTCTCTCCATTCTTCAAGCTCGAAATTTGCATTTGATGATTCTTGCCAGCTAGATGAATATCCATGTTCCATTTCTTGATTGCCCAGTGAGCTTTGAATTCTAATTCAACAGGCAAGTGACATGTTTTACCATATACAAGCTGATAAGGTGTCATGCCTATGGGTGTCTTGTATGCAGTTCGGTAAGCCCATAGTGCATCGAAAAGCTTGTACTTCTACTTTTTTCCCATTTCATCCACGGTCTTTTGTAGAATGTTTTTAATTTGCTTATTTGATGTTTCAGCTTGACCGCTTGTTTGAGGATGATATGGAGTTGCAATATTGTGTTTGACTCCATTTTCTGCTAAGAACTGTCGAAATCTCTTGTCAATGAAATGTGGCCCTCCATCACTTATGACCAATCTAGGCATTCCGAAACGTGGAAATATTACTTCGTTGAAAATCTTCTTGGAGTGCTTGGAGTCGGCGGCTCGACATGGTAATGCTTCTACCCATTTGGACATGTAGTCAACTGCCACCAAGATATATTCTGCATCTCCTGACTTTGGGAGTGGTTCCATGAAATCAATTCCCCAGACATCAAACAATTCTACTTGGAGGTTGTTCGTGAGCGGCATTGCATCCCGAGTATTGATGTTTCCATGTTTTTGGCATCTGAGACGTCTTCTAACAAACTCCTTTATATCTTGATACATCGTTGGCCAGAAGAATCCACTTTGCCAAATCTTAGCATGTGTTCGGAATGCACCATAATATCCTCCATAAGGTGATATATGACATCTCTCAATGATTTTCATGCCTTCAACTGTTGGGACACACCTCCGTAGTAGCCCATCGGCATAGACCCTGTAAAGATATGGATCGTCCCACAAGTGGATATGACTTTCATACTTGAGCTTCCTCTTGTCTTCCTCTGGTGGAACATAACCTGCAACCATATAGTTGACAATATTTGCGTACCAAGGATCGGAGTCCGTTACCGCGAGGAGTGTGTCATCCCTTAGATAGTCATTAATAGGTAGCTCATATGTGTCTTTATATTGAAGTCTAGATAAGTAGTCAGCTACCGAATTTTCTACTCCTTTCTTATCTCTAATTTCTGTATCAAATTCTTGAAGTAAAAGAATCCATCGGATTAATCGAGGCTTAGCATCTTTCTTAGTGAGGAGGTATTTAAGTGCAGCATGATCTGTATAAATTACTACCTTTGCTCCTACTAAGTAAGATCTAAACTTGTCTAATGCAAAGACCACTGCCAACATTTCTTTTTCAATGGTAGCATAATTAAGCTGTGGCCCAGACAAGGTTTTGCTAGCATAGGATATAGCGTAATGTTTCTTATCTTTGGTTTGTCCTAAAACAGCACCAACTGCAAAGTCACTAGCATCACATATGATCTTAAAGGGTAGACTCCAATCAGGTGGTTGGATTATTGGAGCTGAGATGAGCGCCCTCTTAAGAATTTCAAAGGCTTCAAGGCACTCAGTATTAAAAATGAAAGGTATATCTTTAGCTAGGAGGCTAGTCAAGGGTCTAGCGATTTGAGAAAAGTTTTTGATGAAACGCCTATAGAACCCTACGTGGCCTAGAAAGCTACGAATGCCTTTCACATTTGTGGGAGGTGGAAGTTGTTCAATAACTTTAATCTTTGCTCTATCCACTTCTATCCCATGTTCGGGCATCTTATGTCCTAGCACAATTCCTTCCCGAACCATAAAATGGCATTTCTCCCAGTTCAGGACTAAGTGCTTTTCTTCACACCGTTGTAAGACCATGTCTAAATTCTCTAAACATTGATCAAAGGTTTTACCATAGACGGTAAAATCATCCATGAACACCTCTATGATTTTCTCGATCATATCGGAGAAAATAGACATCATGCATCATTGAAAAGAAGCTGGAGCATTACACAGCCCAAATAACATTCGTCGATATGCATAAGTTCCATATGGGCATGTGAAAATGGTCTTACTTTGGTCATCTGGGTGGATTGGAATTTGATGATATCCGGAATACCCATCAAGGAAATAAAAGAAAGAGTGAGATTTCCAAGCCGTTCCAATATTTCATTAATGAAAGGTAATGGAAAGTGATATTTCTTTGTAGCCTTGTTAAGTTTTTGGTAGTCAATGCACATACGCCACCCAGTGACAGTATGTTGAGGGATAAGCTCGTTCTTCTCATTCCTAACGATCGTCATTATGAGGCACAGGATAAATAATCCACTCACTATGAGGCACAGGATAAATAATCCCGGTGTGCAAGAGTTTAAGGACCTCTTTTTTAACAACTTCTCGCATTGCGTTGTTAAGTCTCCTTTGTGGTTCCCTCGATGGTGAAGAATCAGGATCGATGGGAATATGATGAGTATAGAGAATGGAACTAATTCCCTTGAGGTCTTGGAGTGAGTAGCCTATGGCTGATTTATGTCTTTCTAAGACAGTGACAAGTTGATGTGTTTCTTCTTCAGAAAGTTTATCACTTATGATCATAGGAGTTTCTCAATTATTATTAAGAAAGACATATTTTAAGCCAGAAGGAAGAGGTTTTAGCTCAACTGATGGTTGTGATGGCTCCTCTATTTCCTCTAACTTGATAGGCTCTGCCAACTCTTTCTCTTCTTGAATAAAGTGTTCATCATCGAGAGTTGGTTGGGCCATGTCTTCTAAGGATGCCATGAAGGCTTCCTCAACAGGGTCTGGTTCAGGCTTGGGTTCCACTATTGCATTGTTTGAGCGTGCAAGCGAGATGGTGATAGGAGAACTTCCTAGTTTTACATCTAAGAGACCCTATTTTGGTCTTTCTCGAAAGAGTGTTCCGAAAGATACACCAATCAAGATGGACCTGTCTGAGATGTCAAAGACATGAAAATCTAAGCGATACTCAGAACATTGTATTCTCAATGGAATAGACTTTATGACCCCATAACTTTCAAGAGTAACTCCAGAAGAAATTCATAAAAGCTTATGAGATGGGATCAAGAACTCATTGGGGTAAAGTTGTTCAACTAACGCCTTTAAAATGATATTCATCCCAACAGTTGGACTGTAGTAGCCCGTTATGGTGGTTCCCTTGAGGATGCAAGTGATAACATCCGAGGGGGTATTAATTCGGGCTACCTCAGTGGATAACTCCGCTTCTGCCAACCACTCATGACTCATGATGGCCGATAATCCTTTAATATGTTCTATAAGGAGAGGATCATTATTTGGGCCATCATCGTCCTCATATGACATAAAGTGTGCCAGAGGCTTTACTTGAACTGGTAAATTCGAGGCATTGCCAAAATCTTTGAAAAGACCATCCTCGATTTCAAAAGGGAACGTGGAAGGATGAGGTTCATCATCTTCCTGAATGTGTTGTGTTTCCTCAATTAGAGGCTCTTTGACAACCAAATCATCTATAAGATCTGAAAAATTTTTGGATTCGGTTATGTCTAATTCCTCTTGTTGGTCGGGGCTTGGCTTGACTTCTTCTTTTTTAGGAAATTCATCAAAGATACCAGTGTAAGGGGTGTTTTCAAGGATTTTCTCTAATATGGATTTTCCCTCGCTCATGGTGTTGTGCGAGAATGAACCTCCAGAAGATAGGTCAAGATGTAGGGCAGCTTCCTTGTTAAGACCAAAATGAAAGTGGTAAAGAAGGACGTGGTCTGGTAAGTGAAGGGTTGGACCGGTATTGATAAGACTTAAGAATCTAGCCCAAGCTGCTCCTAATGTCTCCTTCTCCTTTTGTTTAAAGGTAGGGACTTCTATTCGAAGAGTGGTGATCCGAGAAAGAGGGAAGAAAGCAAGACAGAATTTGTCTCGAAGTTCATCCCAATTTCCTTTAACTCCTCCTACAGTATGAGCATACTACTGTTTCGCTCTTCCCAAAAGGGAGAACGGAAACAATTTCCATTTAATGGTCTCTTGTGTCATGCCAGCAATATTCAAGCAAGAACACAAATTGCTCAAATTCTCTAAGATGGGTGTAGGGATTTTCGTCTTCTATTCCAGAGAAGGATTGCTCCCAAACCATGGCTATGAAAGCAGGGCGAAGCTCATAGCCATCTGTGAGTATAGGATGTGATGATGGTGGAGGCTCCAACAACTCACCCTTTGGAGCTGAAAATTGAAAGATGGGCATGGAATCCATGTGGTAGGGTAAAGTGTGGCAAAAACAAAATTAAAAGATACACGGACAAACTTGGCTCGATCCCGCAAAGCGACTCTTTTTCCCAAGAACGGCGCCCGAAAAGCTTGTTGGTATATTTAACGCACAATGAATAATCAAAGAGATAAATCCATAAGCGCACGGATACCGCTGTAGCTTTCACCTAAGAGTATTCCAAGGTATCGAATTTTCACAAGGAACGCGAAGTGAACTAGCAACGAATCAAGAACGTCCAAGGATAGAAAAGATAAATGTTTTTGGTGGGTAGAGAGGGGCTATCTAAGGTGATCTAGATAACTAAGAATTAGACTTACAATACTTGTCTACTTTGGAGCAACAGTACCTTTCGAACTCTCGAATAAGACTAGGAAGAAGGTAGCTGGGGAAGGCTGCCAAAGGCTGCCAAAAGCTCTACGAAACACCAACTCCGATGTGATGGAATACGAAGGCCAACAAAGCTGTCACCTCTGAAGGCTACCACAACTAACCGTAAGAATTGGGCGCAAACTCAGGTAAACCCTAGCCTAGACACCACGTCTACGCTAACGATTACTACTCTAGTCACGTACGCTAGCTAGAGCACTCAATACGAGCTAAGCTCCCATAAACAAAGTAAAGTAAGAATAAAACTTAATCAAATAGAAGACTTAGAGTTACCAACTGAAGAACTTGAAGATGAACTGTCTCCGTAGAGGTACAAAGTTGAGGAAGATCCGACAAGCCGGCTCCTCTTCTACTTCTTCCTCTCCTCTCTCCCTATTTTCTAGTCTACTAGAGCTCTAAATGAGCTAGGGCTTCTAGCTTTCTAAATGAATTGATAGAATGAATTAGGGTTTCCCTGGGGGGGTCTGGCCCTATATTTTCAAACCGACTTAAGGTACGGCGGATATTAACCCTCAAAGGCGGTGGAGGAAGCTTCCAGAAGGGCGTAGAAGAATGTTTCGGGGGGAGGCCGCCCGGCATATTCCCTCAGGCTGGCCGGCCCCACCATGTGCGCCCCTGCGCTCCGCTTTGTACTGGTGTTTTCTAGATCCTTCCCGAGTCCAATATGCGGGGTTTCATTGGCGTCAAGTTTTGTTACTCCGTTTGATAGTTAGGCCCTTTTCTGTGGTTTTCTGGATCAATCCCTACAAAATAATAATTCATCAAAACTCGTAGAATTTGTCAGATAAAACCCTAGACTTCTCTATTTGCAAGTGGATTGATCATTTATCATACTTATTGCACTATTAAATGTTGACGCTATCCACTGTCAACAGAGGTCGTCAGGGCCTTTGAGTCCACCATGGCGGCGGTGGGCTGTGATGTCGCCTCCCTGAGGGCGAATCTAGGGCAGGCGCAGACGCTTTACCAGGTACTCTAATCTAGGCTTTTTCCTTTGTGTGCGTCGCGATTATTGACTTCTCTGCAAAACTCTGCCCGTTCAGGCGTTAATGCAGATCAACTGGGAGAAGTCCCAGCTCCTGTATCGGCAATATCCTCAATGGGAGGATGCAGCGGCGCAGATCCAGGACCTCTGCCTTCAGCTTAAGGATGCCATTCAAGACGCTGACTCAACCGAGGAGAGGTACATGGCCCTCCTACGCAGACAGGAGCTAGATGACACCGAGGCGAAGCGCGGCCCAGAGGAGCTAGAGCAAGCGCAACGGCCATGTCCGTGAGCTGCCCAGAGAGAGCAATCACAGCTGCTTGCCGCTGCCTGCTCAGCAGCGTAACCTTGAACGTGAGCGCGACGAAGCGCAGCGGCTCCGTCGTGAACATGACGACAGCCGTAGAGCCGAGACCAGCTTGCGACGAAAGCGGAACGGGCTCCGGGATAAAGTCGCAGCTCTCCGTGGTGAGCTGGAGCAGGAGCGCCGCCTGAAGATGGATGCTGAGAATGCGATTCAGCTGATGTCTGGAAAGGTGGCGACCCTCCAGGGTTCTGTCTTACAACTGCAGCAGCAAAAAGCCGGTTTGCGTGCTATAGTTGAGGGTGCCCTGGATGGCCTCGGTGTTCCCCTCCTCCGGACGGCTCCCTCGACGCGCGAGTGCCTCTGTTGCCTGGGCGTGTCGGGCGCTTGGAGCGTGACGCCCTCAGGACCGGGGTCCAGGAGTCGTTCGCCATCGCACACTCGCACTATGGGAGGAGCTTCGACCTCAACGGCGTCAGCGAGGGGTACTTCGGGGAGACCTCCAAGGCGGAGATCGTGGCCTTCTGTGCGCTGGTGGCGAACAGCGTTGAAGTCCTTGCAGAACGGCTGGTGGACCTGGTGCTCCCTCAACAGGAGTGAAAAACATTTGTTTGCTTTTGACAGTGGGCTCTTCGTGCCCAAAAATTATTAGTAGCTATTTGTAATGATAACTATTTCATTTTGTTTTAGTTCGAACTAATCCCTTTGCATGAATTTTTTTTTTAAATAGGATTGCTCTGGTCTTGAACACCCGCCGGGTGGTATGTACGCCATCCCGACCACGACATTTGGTGTCAACAATTAGCGAATCCTGTCCTTCGAGGCCTTTTCTTAACTTAGGGATGTATTAGACCGGCCGTTTCCTGTCATAACCATCGTATCTCTAGGGAGTATTTTGGTGTTCGAGGAGGCTAGTCGGACCCTCACCCGGCTGTGTCGTTAGCCGCGGGGGCGTTTGACAAGACAGCCAGGACGGTTTTTGGGTGCTAGGACCACTTCTTATCCCAACTTCATCCCCAGAGTAAGAAAGTCGTGATGGAATCTAGAGCCATACATGCTGCTTTTTCTTTACTCAACAAAGAAACATGAGTTGACTTCAGGGGTCGAGATCTCTTTTTAGAGAAAACTTTCCAAATTAAGCATCTAGTTATCGAAAGCGGAAAAAGCATTGGTATAGAACGAAGTACATGATATGAAATGGGAAAGGAAAATCTTCAGGGATAAAAACAACGTAACTGCTCGATGTTCCAGGCGTTTTTGACGAGCTGCCCCTTGTCGTCCTTCAGTTTATAAGCCCCTGGTCGGAGGACTTCAGCAATGGCGAAGGGACCTTCCCATGGCGGGGTAAGCTTGTGATGCCCCTTGTTGTTCTGCCGAAGCCGTAGGACAAGGTCGCCAACGTTGAACGCACGCCCCCGTACTCGTCGGCCGTGATGCCGACGTAGGGATTATAAATACTTGGCAGAGTGTAGCAACGCGACGTCGCGGGCTTCGTCGAGTTGGTCCATGGCGTCCTCCAGGTAAGTCTGGTTCGCAGGCTCTGCGTAGGCCCTGACGTGCGGGGACCTGTACTCTAGGTCTGTGGGTAGGACGGCTTCCGCCCCGTAGACCATGTAGAATGGGGTATGTCCCGTTGCTCTGCTCGGAGTCGTTCTCAAACTCCAAAGTACCACTAGGAGTTCAGCAAGCCATCGCCGGCCGAACTGATTGAGACGATTAAAAATCCAAGATTTTAGGCCTTGGAGTATCATGCCATTGGCCCGCTCTACCTGTCCATTAGTGCGGGGATGCGCGACGGATGCCCAGTCGACACGGATATTGAATTCATCGCAAAACGCCAGGAACTTCTTCCCAGTGAACTGTGTTCCATTGTCCGTGATGATCGAGTTGGGCACGCCGAAGCGGTAAATGATGTCTGTGAAAAAAAGCATGCTTTGGTCAGACTTAATGGTGGCGAGGGGTCGAGCCTCGATCCATTTTGTAAACTTGTCAATCGTAACCAAAACGTGGGTGAAGCCCCCGAGTGCCTTCAGGAGAGGCCCGACCAGATCCAAACCCCAGACCACGAACGGCCACGTGAGGGGGATCATTTGCAGGGCCTGCGCTGGCAAGTGCGTCTACTTGGCATAGTACTGACATCCTTCACAGGAACGGACGATTTTTGTTGCGTCCGCTACCGCCGTGGGCCATTAGAAACCCTGGCGGTAGGCCTTGGCCACGATTGTTCGTGGTGCGGCATGGTGTCCGCAGACGCTTGCGTGTATGTCTTTCAGTAGGGCATATCCATGGGCAGCAGGAATGCATCGATGCAGGACACCCGAGTGTCCCTTTTTGTACAGTTCGCCGTCGATAATGGCGAATGACTTGGCTCGACGAGCCAGCCGCCGTGCCTCAGTCTTGTCAGCAGGCAGGACCTCGCGGATGAGGCAGTCAAGGTACGGTTTTCTCCAATCATTTTTGGGTCCTGGATCGGGGACTGCTTCCTCATCCACCTGCGTTACTACGAAGACAGCCGGTTCGGAGGAGGGGTCGTCCCCTGGGGTCCGACGAATCGCTCCGGGGTCGGAGGAGGCGGGGTCGTCTTCAGCGGTCGGCCGTGCTGCCTCGGGGTCGGAGAAGGAGGGGTCGATTCCTCCTTTGCCGTATTTCACGATGGCTGGGCGAGGTCCCTGGCGAATATCCCGCTAGGGATGGGCTCTCGGTTTGAGGCCATCTTAGCCAGAGCATCTGCTTCCTCATTGTCCCGTCGAAGGACATGACAGAGCTCGAGGCCATCGAAGCATTCCTCAAGCTTGCGCACCTCCTGGCAGTATGCCGTCATCTTCGGGTCATGACAGCTTGACTCTTTCCTGACCTGGTCGACGACAAGCTGTGAATCACCGCGGATCTCAAGGCGTTTTATGCCGAGCTCTTTGGCTATGCGCAGGCCGTTTACCAAGGCCTCGTACTCCGTGATGTTGTTGGAGGCTTTGAAATGGAGCCGAAGGGCATACTTCATCCTGACCCCGAGAGGGGAGATGAAGACCAGCCCGGCCCTAGCTCCGCTTTTCATTAACGATCCGTCAAAGAAAAGCTTCCAACATTCGTGCTGGATGGGAGCCGGGGGTAGTTGGACCTCGGTCCATTCCGCAATGAAATCGGCCAGAACTTGCGACTTGATCGCCGTGCGAGCCACGTAGGTTATGTCGTACCCATTAGCTCGAGCGCCCATTTAGCTATCCGACCCGTAGCTTCAGGGTTCTGGATTACTTCCCCTAGAGGGAAAGATGAGACCACGATTACGGGATACGCTTCGAAATAATGCTTAAGCTTCCTCTTTGTGATGAGGAGGGCGTACGCCAACTTCTGGATTTGCGGATAGCATGTCTTGTGTCGGACAAGACTTCGCTAATAAAATAGACAGGGCGTTGCACTTTCAGTGTGCGTCCCTCCTCGTTCCTTTCTACGATGAATGCAGTGCTGACCACCTGAGTGGTCGCGGCAATGTAGAGGAGCAAGGGTTCCTTCTTCGCGGGCGGAGTAAGAATCGGGGGACTGGTTAACAGTTTCTTAAGCTTATCTAATGCCTCTTGAGCCTCATCAGTCCACGTGAACTGATCGGCTTTCTTGAGGAGCCGGTACAGGGGCAGACCCCGTTCACCTAGGCGTGATATAAACCGGCTGAGCGCGGCGAGGCACCCTATGATATGCTGCAACCCCTTGAGGTCCCGAATAGGCTTCATCTCAGTGATAGCCTTGATTTTATCGGGGTTGGCTTCGATGCCGCGTTGCGAAACGATGAACCCCAGCAACATCCCTCTAGGGACCCCGAAAACGCATTTTTCAGGGTTGAGCTTGATGTGCTTTGCTTTGAGCCGGGCAAAGGCCAGCTCTAGATCGACTACAGGGTCGCCGGTCTGCTTGGACTTGACAACGATGTCGTCCACATATACCTCGACAATCTCTCCGATGAGCTCGCCGAAAACCTTTACCATGCAGCGCTAGAAGGTGGCACCCGTGTTTTTAAGCCTGAAAGGCATGGTTACGTAACAGTACGAACCGAACGGGGTAATGAACGAGATAGCGTGTTGATCGGATTCACGCATTTTGATCTGGTGATAACCAGAATAGGCATCGAGGAAGCATAAGGTTTCGCACCCAGAAGTGGAATCCACAACTTGATCTATGCGCGGTAAAGGAAACAGATCCTTGGAACACGCTTTATTAAGACCAGTGTAGTCGACACACATTCTCTATTTCCCGCCTTTCTTTTGTACAATGACAGGATTGGCTAACCACTCGGGGTGATACACTTCCATGATGGTCTCGTACCAATACGAGAGCGCGAAGATCTCGTCGGTGGAGGGGTACGGTCCCAAGTAAGGTAAGAGCCGTCGATCTAGCTCTGTCAGCTCTCGTATGTCCGGGGCTTGATGGCCAAGCTCCGATGCTGATGACACACGGCTAGCGATCCGTGGCGACATGGGAGTCGGTGCCCGCGGTCGGACGGGCCTCGCGTCGCGTGGAGATGCAGGAGTCCGGAGGCTCACGTCGTCCATGGCCGCGACAAGGTCGTCAATAGAGCCTTGGAAGGGATAAAGGCTCGTGCCGTTTGCCCGCGGCTCCTCCGTGGGAGTAGGGGCAACGTCGTCGGGGTCAGGGAGGCTAACCGGTGGCTCAGGAGCCAGCCAGGTCACACCGTCCCCCCTGAGGATGAAGTCCAGGTCCCCAAAGCGGATTTGGGTGCCCGGAGTGAGGTTGAAGCGATGCATGGCCATCCAGAAGTTTGTTGGAGTCGTAGAAGTGCGCTTGCCCCCTGCCTGGCGCGGCAACTGTCGGTGTCAAGAATGAACACCAACGAGTAATCGAAAAGAAAGCGCACTTATCCTCCGGATGGTTTCCCAAGTGGACACAACGATGTATACTGGTTCGGGCAAATCACCCTACGTCCAGTGAGAGCGAGGCCGTGTTACTCAGGAGCTTGTATGGGGCAGTACAAGAGGGGTCGAGAGAGGGAGAGTCTCCCAAGTCTCTATGTGAATCTAGGTTCGAGTTGAGCTTGTTTCATATGTAGAATAAGATTGGGCGATAGTCGCACACGTGCTAAGTTGCCCAAGTCCTCCCTTTTATAGTTCGAAGAGAGGCTCATAAGGGAGGGCAAGCCCATGCGGGAACCGAGGAAGCGTGGTGAGTAAGGTCCTGTCCATTCGGACAAGTGTCGTAGGCACTGTGGTTGATGTCGTCTTTTCCCACGTGGGTCTCCTCCTTGGCGTCGTAGTTCTTCAGGTGTACAGGGCTACGCCTGAGGACACCGGGGCAGCATGTTTGACGATGGATGCCGTGGGTCAAAGCTTTGGGTGTAAGGGTGTAGACTGCAACGAGACCGGACATGCAGGGTTGATTCCTGATGCACCCGGTCCCTTCTGCAGAAAGTGGTTAGAACGGCCGCCGCCAAGGTACGTTGGCCACGGTGTCGGTATGAGCAGTGCTTCCTTCCCCGTGCTCTCTGTTCCGTCAAGGCGACCGGCCCCGGGGAGGTACGAAGCTCAGCGTCCCCGGCGGAGATGCGTACATGGGGCTGCCGCTCGTACCCGCACGGTACAAGGGAGCCAGCGCCGTATTTGTCAGGTCAGAAGCATGGGTGCAACGCAAGGCCCATGGGTTACTTGGGGGGTCCCGTTTCCCACTGTTCAGATGAGGGGGTGACGGTGCGTCCTCGCGCCTGCCACGCAACCGCGAGATTCTTCGTGCGTTACGCACATACCCCACGGTTCCAGCGCGGTACGCCCGGGCCTTTGTTCCGCGAGGCGGGGGTCGATCTCCGAACCCCTCGGCGGCCGGGGGTCGGGCGAATCGGAGGTTGCCCGGAGGGTCGAACTGGCGGCGGCTTCATTCCGTGAGCCCCGGAAGGCCTTGGTCATGTGGCCGCTTAGTCGTTCTTTGGGCCGAACGCATTTGACCCCAGGCTCTCGTGGGCCGGGCTGCAAGCGCGCCGATCCTGGCCTGGTAAGTTTGTTTTTTAAGAGCCGTTTTAACCGGACCCTTAGAGGACCGTGGTTTGACCCTCGACAGGCCCCTTCTCATCTATCATGCATGTGTACTATTTTCTCAATATTATCATCTTCTTCGCTAGCAATTTCAATTAGGGATGAATCTAGGATACAAATTTGGAAGGGCTGAACTCTTCATCTTCGACCTCTAGCCCCTCCTCTTCATAGTAGTCATGACAAAAAATTAGGGAGGGACTCTAGGGGGCTCCACGGGGATTAGTTGCGGTGGGGGGGGGGGCTTGAGCCCACCCCCGCCCCACCGCTAGATCCGTGCCTGATTTCAATTGGGTCTGTTGGGGATGCCCTCATATGCCGGCATTCACCTCTCGCCCACACCGCGGAACCTGACTGATGCCTCGCCTACGCCAGACCAAAGATTCCTCCTCGCTCAGCCTAATGCAAGTCATACTTTTGAGCTACACCTTCCACATGCGCCTTCTCTCCGTGCGAACCATAAGGCTTTACATGTTTGATTGCTAGAGCGGTGGAGCTATTCGTGAAGCTATTTGTAGAGCACTACTATTAAATGTGTCCTATATCAAATGCACCCTATATGGTTGAAGTTAAGATAAACTGGCTCGATAAAAAGCTAAATTGTATGGTAGCGAGTATTCTTCGCATAACCACGGAGAAGGTAGTACTTCCTCTATACTAATTTATAAGACGTTTGATCTTTTTTGGCACCGAGTTTGACTACTTGTTTTATTAAAAAATTTATAAATATCATTTATTTTATCATGTTTGCTTTATTAATAAAAATTCTTGAAGAATGACTTAAATTTTTCTATTTTGCATAATTTTTAAAATAAAATGAGTGGTCAAACTTGAGATAAAAAAAAATCAAATATCTTATAATTTCAGAAACTGCAATCTCAACCTGTTTGGTGAACATATTTGGTGTACCTACCGATGGATGGTTGACGGTCTGGATCAACTGCTCCAGACCCGCCCCACCATATTAGAAAAAGTTGACACCAACAGTGACATGGCGCAAATGCCACCTAATAAATGGTGGCGGCTTGGTGCATTCAAATCATGTGTTTGGCTAATATGGCAAGGTGAAGTCATTTGTTGGAAGTTGCGTCAAGAAAAGAAAAGGAAAAGATAAGAGAAAGAGACGGGTGCCAGAAGTTAGCTACAAAATGTCAAATCAACTCCAAAGAGTTTAAGCTGTTCGCAGCGCGTCCACTACGCGCCTCGTGCACCATGCGGATAACGTACCGCGAGACGCAGCGCAGTCCACTATGCGTGCGTTAGGCTATCCTTACTCATTATTCTCTATTTTCAGCCTCTATATATTCTGGTCATCAAGATTTTCTCCTCTATACTCAATTCTTCCACACTCATCTATCTTTTATATCATCTTCTATTCACTGTAGGGTCTACTTGTCACTTTATCTAAATATATCCATGTAACATCTTATTTTGAAGGATTTATTGAAACAAATTTAATGGTACAATTGAAATTTAATTTGGATTTTTGGTTTGTAAATTATAAATTTTCTTGCTTCATGTAACAAGTGGAGCCCACCTAAGATTCTTTTTTTCGCATGCACGCGGCTTGCTCCTGCCTCGTTTGGGTGGTGGGGCCGCTGCATGTGTGTCGCATAACGGACGTCCTGGGAGTCGCTGGAAAAAGCGGACACTATTCCATCTGGTAAGATAGCGAAGCCCATAGCGTTGCCCGCTGCAGCTATTTTTACGGTACCTCACCATTGCAGGATCACGTACCGGACGCCACTGCGAATAGCCTTATCGAAGCACGGTCCACTATTCCTGGCAGAGTAGAGGATGGCTGTAGCTTACCGCAGTAGGACCACCAGGAGAGGGGGTAGTTGCAGAGGATGGTGGGACCTAGATCCACTTGTTAGCCAGAATAACTGAAATATATAAAAGATGAGATATATATAAAGTATGGATGAGTGCTGAAAAACTAGATACAGAGGAGAGGATCTCGATGATCAGGAGAAAATCTCCTTTTAGATGATAAATTTAGAGTATAAAGAGTGTAGATAGCCTTACTTAGATCTATTCCTATGTTTCGTTCTCATACGTATCCAGTCTAACGTACCAGAAGTTAGCTACAAAATGTCAAAAAAAAAAAAACATGGGGTGCTTATTTTCTTAAATAAATCACATTGAATGTTTAGACATATGCCTAAAGTATTAAATATAAACTAAAAAAAAACTAATTACACTAATTGCGTAGTATTTGGCAAGATGAATCCTGAAAATCTAATTAGTTCATGATCAATATGATGATATAATATATATGATTTGATAATCTTATAAAACTTTTCAGCTCTAAATCTAAACACCCCCTTATTAATATTAATATTATTAAATTAATCATTAAATATACAAATGTCACTAATATTTTTTATAGATATAGTAAAATTTAAGGAAATTTAACTAACACGAAAAACTAACCAGATTGCTTTGCTCAAACCTGAATGGCGGAAAAGCACTACCGGTACCTTGGGGTTGCAGATGCATGACTTCTTATTAACAGAGTTTACATCTCTGGGACCATTGATCTAGATATTTACTACTCCCTCCGTCGCTTTTAACTTTTTTCTGTTTCAAATTATAAGTCGCATTTAAATTTTTTTTGATACATCTATTTTACTATTTATCTAGATATAATAATATGTTTAAATATATAGAAAAATAGATGACCAAAAAAAATCAAAGTAACTTATAATTTAGAACGGAGGGGATACTAGTTTAATTGCCGTGTGTTTTGTTTTATGTACAAGTATAATTCTCAAAAATAAAGAGGTTATTCACAAAAATAATTACTTCTTGGTGTTAACTTTTTAATTTTTACTCCCTCAGTCCCAAATAAATGAATTTTAAGAATCCTTGCAAATCAAAATATCATAAGTTTAACTTACTTTTTATCAAAGAGTTACAATATCTATGATATAAAACGATCAAGTTTCGAGGATACATTCTACAGACATCTAATAATACTAATTTGAAGTCATACATTTCGATAATATTTTTTCTTTAGAAATTTGGTCAAAGTTCAAAATTTTAAAGTTAAGATAACTTTAACAATCTATTTATTCAGGGACTAAGGTACCTGTTTGAAGTTGAAGGTACTCAATCCTGTCCTAGTGCCATGGGCTAAATGAAAAACGATTCCACTCCATTGAGGAATTTATTAAAAGACAAGTGGTCCTCATCAGGATAAAAAAGAAGAGGGTGACTTGTAAGGTATCCGATGCTTGGCCGGCCTTGGGGTCCTGCAGTTATCAAAGCTGTTGCGCAGCGGGCTTGTGTGGACAAGAATGCCCACAATCACAACACCGCGGAGTACACCGACACTGGTTGCAGAACAGCTTTGCACTTGCAAGGGAACAGAAACGAAACCGAAAAATAACAGAGTAACAAACCACATATGCAGACTCATGATAAATTGTTACAGTGACGACATTAGTAAAGGTGACAGTAGAGGGAAGGAAATACCTGACCATCCCCATGAGAACAGGGCGATCCGTGAAGATAAAAGCAACTTGACAACACACGAACGACATGTGAACTCACTAACACATACACTACGCACATAGTAAATCGGAATACCGAAATAGACACACGTGGAATAATTCTTGAGCATACATGTAGTATACGGCACTTGTTGCTACCACGCAGCGCATACCTCAAGCACAGGTTACAGCTACGACACGATCTCAGGGCCACTAGAGGTTAAAATATCTTGGCTTTGATTGGGTTTAAAAATGTATCTTTCAAAGCATAATCGAGAAGCTTTCACTATTCACCTTGCTGTCAGATTAATATAACTTAACATAAAGCTAACATCGATAGTATCATTATTCTTGTCGTGCCCACCTCACCTTGCATTCCAGCTGCCAGTGCCTAGCGCTATGAGCTGTGCATGTGGCTTTTTCCTTATTCTTCGCCAGTGCCGTGCGACGATCACCCGTGAAGCTTCCGGGAAGCTTCCTCCCGCACGGTCACCACGGTACTCCTACTGGTAGCTGCCATGATTCTTCCCACCAAGAACAGTACTATATATTTATTTATCTTGTAAATTCAAACAGGGCATCACTATCGAGCTGTCCTCGTGATACTAATTAATCTCCAACAAGCCTCTTCATTGTTAATGTCACAGACGGCTTAGGCTTCATATTATTGCCTTGGCAGAGAACCAGGATAGCATTTGTAAACAGGATATTTAGAACCGTAGTATGAAGGCATACAGATTACTATAGAATTTCTTCCTTTCAAGCACCATGAATCCAAGATGAACGGTTAATGCTTTAGCTACAATCTCAAAGGACATTTCTTTTCACTATATGTGTGGAGAGAAAGTGACAGTAGTTTCTTGGAACTTCAGTAGCATGCGATTATGGAGTTTAAGATTGGCGTACCGCGTTTACTATGGACAGAAATACATATCTTTGCTTCTTCCATTCATCCACTGTCGTAATCCTTCGGTTCTTCAGTTCTTCAGTCCTCCTCCTCTTTTCGTCGTCCTCTTCCTTGGCAGTCCGAGTCTCCTGTTCTGCTCCAAATCCACACGAATTTCTGCTCACAAAAGTTGTAGCTTCCATATGCTCTATGTACAATCTGAGCGTATATTTCTTCGGTTCTTCTCTGCTCTTTCTGCCCTTGCTCTCCACTTGTGACACAAATAACTCCCCTGTTTGAGCTTGAGGACAATCCAGAAAGCTTACCGGAGAATAAGGCCGGAAATTCCTCCTCCTCGTGGCGGGCACATGGACAGTAGTATGTACACCGTGAAGTCCAATTAGCAGCAGCAACCCAAGATTTCCTGTGACCAACAGCAGAGCAAACCAGAGACACCTCCTGTGTCTTGGGCAGCAGCAGAAGCACATCTGCTGCTGAACTCCAGATCCAGCGGCACCCCGGCAAGCCAAAACAGCCGATGTGACAGCAGAAAGGTAAATTAAAGAAGCCAAGAAATTAGCGGTGAAGAAATATCCTAGATGGCCCCGAGATCTACACCTAACGTGTCGCGCTGTGCTGTGAAATACGGTACGAGCCTTGCGGCAGCAGCAAGCCACATCAGTTGCCGACGCCGTCCTTGCGAGCGGCGGCGGGAGCACCCGCCGCCGCCGCTGCCGCCGTCGCCGGCAGAGCCGGAGGCTTCTCCTCGTGCACGAAGAAAGCGTAGAACCCACCGCAGGAGGTGGCGGTCGCCATGACCCAGACGACGACCTTGACGGCGAGCGGCATGATTTCGGCGACCTTGTAGCTAAACATGACGGTGAGGAACGTGGTGAGGGCCCAGACGGCAGCCTTGACCTTCTCGCGCTTCGGGGAGTGGCGGTCCAGGCGCTCGAAGTAGCGCAGGAGGCCGAAGAGGGCGACGAGGTCGACGTAGGAGGCCACGACGAAGATGATTGAGCCAGTGTCGCCGTTGGAGCGGTACACGGCCATGCCGGAGTTGAACGTCAGGAAGAGGAAGCCTAGCACCGTCAACCAGGAGATATCGGCCATCACTCTTCCTTGTTCTCGCCCGGGGCTGTGAACCTGCTACTCCGAATCAGCCAGCGTCTTCTCACCTGATGAGAAACATAAGAAACGATAGGAGAATCATAGTTAAATGATGGATTCATATCCCAAAGAACAGCAGAGAGGTAGAGAGAGTTTTTCCATCCAAGAACAGCGGCCACGAATCAAGGGAACGAATCTTCGCGGCTTGCTTTTTCGTCTATGAGGAGGCTGGGAGAAAAAAAGGTTGCAATGTGGAGCGTACCTGTGGATTTATTGAGCTGGAGGATAGCAATTGCGACTTCGGTGCTTCTGGCCTGATCCCGCGTTTTTATATATCGGCGGACAACAGTACAGCGCTGGGCCCTAAAACCGAACTTTCATTTTTCTATATGCTGTCTCGGTTTAAATTATTATTAGGTGCCGAATCTCCGGTTCAAAAAGGCGCACTCATCGACCTCTATTTCTCTTTATTCTTCTATCGGTCAAGAATTATTCTCTTCTCTATATATAATTCTTCCGCATCCATCTATCCTCTATATCATACTCTATCTACTGTGGGGTCTACTTATCACTTTATCTAAATATATTCATGTGGGATCTAGTTTTAAAGGATTTATTGCAACAAATTTAATGGTGCAATCGGGATTTAATTTGGCTTTTTAGTTTGCGAGATAAAATATTTTTGTCCCCTTAAAAAGGTGGGGCCCATGCATGTTCTCTCCTGCTCGGCACTCTTTCTCCCTATCCCAGCCAATCCAGCAGCCTCGCGCCATGCATGCATTCTAGTACCGGACGCTCGGTATAACACTAGGAATACCGTGTGGCAGCTTCTTCCGGACCGGATAGCGTGCAATGATGCAGCCTTTTTTCTGCGCTAAATCGTTTGGCGTACCAGTTTGCAGGTGCCGGTGCGGATGGTCTTAGGCTATCCGCACTCGTGGTAATCTAAATTCATCCTCTAAAAGGTCTAGTCATCAAGATTTTCTCCTCTATACTCAATTCTTCCGCACCCATCTATCCTCTATATCATCCTCTATCCACTGTGGGGCCTACTTATCACTTTATCTAAATATATCCATGTGACATCTTGTTTTGAAAGATTTATTGAACAAATTCAATGGTGCAATCGAATTTAATTTGGTCTTTTAGTTTGCAAGTTATAGTATTTTTTGTTTCTTGAATAAGTGGGGCCTGCCACTGATTGCATGCGCTGTCACTCGCTGGCTTGCTCCCGCGTCGCGCGTGCTTGCTCCCGTGCCACGTCCGACGCCAGCCGTAGCGGCTTGCCTTTCCGTCCGTTGTTGCCCGCTTATACCCGGATAGCGCGTGCGTTCACGGCCAAGCTTAGCGGACAGCTAGGGCTCATGCTTCACGCCAAATGCAATTCGGATGGCTTTCTAGGACCAGCTGCGATTAGTCTTAGGTCAGATGCGAGTGGGATACACTATATGTTTCTTACCTTTGCCTCCCTCCAGCTGGTCGCGGGAATCCAGGGAATCCGCCAAAGGACGAACGGACCCACCTCCTCGGCGTTGCTCCTCCTCAGGGACGTCGCCCGCCCTCGGACGCCGTCCCCTTACGACGGCCGTTCGCCGTGCTCGCCGTCCACGGGCCGGCCATCGAGTCCGCCGCGCACCGCCCGCGTGGACCGCCCAAATCGACCGCGCACCGGGCCGCCTCCACACGCCATGGGCTGGGGCTGAGCTAGCCCCGCCACTGCCGCCGCGCTGCGTGGGGCCCACTCGCCCCGCAACGTGCCGCGGAGGCCATGGCCGCCGAGGAAGCCGAGGCCCGCCGCGCCCCCGCCCGCCATGGCCGCCCCGCTGGTCCGGGAGGGCGCCGGCGGACGCGGCCAAGGCGCTTTCGCGCAAGGTCGCCGCGGACCCGGCCTCAAGGCCGCGTGAGCTCCGCCGGGCCGACGCCGCGCTGGCCTTCCGCCATGGACGCGATGTAAAAGAAAGGCGAGTGGGGGGAGAGAGCGACGTGGGGAGAGAGAAGCGGTGGAGAGAGGCGAGGCATGGGTGCTGGAGAGAGAATGGGAGGGAGGGAGGTGGTGGGTGGATTTATTAATAAAAAAAGCTAATAAGTGGGCCCTACAGCAGATAGAGGATGATATAGAGTATGGATGGGTACAGAAGAGAGCAATATAGAGAAGAGAATCTTGATGACTAGAATATAAATAGAGGATGACGAGTGCGGATACGCTTAGGCTATCCGCACTTATTATCCTCTATATATCCTGATCATTAAGATTCTCTCCTCTGTACACGTTTCTTCTGCACTCATCATCATCTATATACTATACTCTATACCAACTACCAACAGTGGGGTCCACTTATCGATTTATCTAAATATATCCATGTGAGATCTTATTTTGAAAAATTTATTGAAACGAATTTAATGGTGTAAACAAAATTTAATTTAGCTCTTGTTTTGTGAGTTATAACATTTTTTTTAGTTACTAGCAGTAGTGGGGCCCGCGTATATGCTCTCTCTCCCCCATTTCATGCCAACCAGCAGCAGGGAGGGGGCCGTGCATGGGAGTTACTGGACGAGCGCTATCCGCTCTGAATAACGAACGGCAGGGATAGAGCGCGTGGTATACTGGACCCGCTACAGCTGCTTGGTCTGATAAAGTGCTCCTGCAAGATGTCTTCACCGGACGTGGTGCAGACAGCCTTAGGGGGTGTTTGTTTCCCTCAACTTTTTTCTAGTCCCTATCACAACGAATGTTTGGACACATACATAGAGTACTAAATATAGTCTAAACAAATAACTAACTACACAGATTGAAGTTTTTTATGAGACGAATCTATTGAGCCTAAATAGTCTATAATTTGACAATGTGGTGCTACAGTAAACAATCGCTAATGATGAATTAATTATACTTAATCTGTTCATCTCACGGTTTAAAATCCAAACACCCCCTCCGACATCTCTCTGACATTTCGATGTGGCATCTACTAGACTCTAGTCTCTCCATCCAAACACCCCTTTAGTACTCGTCACTCTTCAGCCTGGGTCCAAGGGACCAAGGCCGGCATGTGTACGATCTAGGAGACCAGCCACCATAAAACGCAAATCCGTAATTTTCAGAAGAAAAAGAAAAAGGAAGAGCAAATGACATCATCTTTCTCTGCTGGCTCGTCCTTGTGGGCTTAGGCCAGTCTCAGTGGCGAGTTTTATTTTGCTGTTTCCAAGACTGCCATGTCACATAGATTAAAATGAAACTTTGATGAAACTCCCACTGTGAATACAGAGTTTCATTCCATAGTTTCATAGGCATTTAATTTCATGACTCATAGAGAGTTGGTAATCGTGTCAAGAGAGTTTCATCCCCATGAGACTCATTTCTTCTCTCTTCATTAAAGCACTGCCATATCATCACAACTGCATATGTGGCATGCTATTTAATACAAATGAAACTCTAATGAAACTCGCATTGAGACTAGCCTTAAACCGATTGCTGAATCCTAGGGTGCTGTTTGGTTGGGCTATTTTAGCCCGTCAATGGTTCACAGAGTGAATTGATACCATTGCTTCACGTTTGGTTGATCTAATCTGTAATCGATAACCCCGTGAAAAGTTAGGGGCCGGTACAAACTCGATCCGCTCCTAACCCGGCGTTATAGGATCCAGACTCCCCTCCTTTACGTCGTCTCCTTCACGAGTCGCAAAGCCTGGCCGCGGAAGGGGCGCCATCGCCACAAAGTGAACACCAGTAACGAGTTTGAGCCCTGCTCGACTCGTGATTTTCCACCTGGGAACAGTAAGTTCCCTAAATAATTTCGTTGCCTCTCACGCGTAAAGCACAAAGGAAATGCGACGCGCCCGTCGCCTACGGAGCCATGGATGGATCCGGTGATCTCACGAAGAACGCGGTCTAGTGATCTGAGTGTAGTTGTAGGTTTACTTGTGTACACGTGGTGTGTGTGTGGCGTGTGTGGGTTGGGTTGGTGTGAGTTGTACATGAGCAGATACTACAGCTGTACCCAGATGAGAGGCATCAAAAAAACAAATCATGTTATTCCGTTCCCCTGTACCCCTGTAACAGATACTGCCTCCGTTCTATAGAATTTGTCACTTGAAAACCATGTTTGTGAGGGAGACAGAGAGTAGCAGGAGCATCTGTTCCCGTTGCTGCTGACCAAATAGCACCCTACTCTTACCATCTTACCTCACTATTGCTAGTTAAACCGAGAGTCCTACTTTTACCGTCTTACCGCGTGGGGGCTATAGCTATACTAAGAGCAAGGGTAATAATACAAAATTTACTGTTGGCTGTATGAATCTTTATAGTCTACCTCTCAGCCCATCCATATAGTGGTTACACTATCATTATTAATATATAATCCCACCTGTCTCTCTCATAATCTGTCTTGGTTCTTGTGTCTAAACCGGCTGTAAACTTACAGCCCATTTTCTTTTTTTCTCCTCTTCTCTCTCCTACACCTCAACATTTAGTCGGCTTACAGCCAGTCATAAAACTTGCTCTAACACTAGTAGAAAAGAGGACTATGCAGGCGCCCCCCTTTTTATACCACAGGCGGTATTAGTTACCACGCGCCTGTGGTATAACAAGGAGTGTGCGGCTGGCATCAACCGCCATGGTAAGCGGTTTACACAAAGGGTTGGCTTAAACGAACCGCCTGTGTGTAAATGTCACATTTACACGTGGCGGTTTGTTAACCAACCGCCTGTAAATCAATACCACAGCGGTTAATTCTTAATACAACCGCCTGTGTAAAATGTCGCATTTACACAAAGGCTGGTTTAATACAACCGCCTCTGGTGAACAATTTACACAGGCGGTTCACTTTATTAACCGTCTGTGTTTTATCTTGTATAAATACCCCCTTCTTCCACCCCGAGCCGATCAGAAGCTCGCAGCCCACCTTCCATTGGAGGTGATTTTGGAGGTCCGTTTTGGCAAAATACAAGGGGGAGAGGTTTTGATCTTCATTTCTTGGAAGGAGGTTGCTATAAAAGGTTAGCTCACATTTCTCTTGCCTCAATTTACTCATTCTTGCTCAATTTGAGTCTCTTTTTGAATCTAGGGTTTCACCATTAATGAGAAAGAGGAATACCTAGCTTCTTGTCTTTTTTTCTTGTAATTAGGTTGCTTAAGATGGTTAGATAATGCCTCTCCTCACCCTCATTTCATGTTTGCTTCTCATTGAAGCTAGTTTATGCAAGATTCGATGAATGATGTATTCTTGTGTGTTTATGTAGAGAAAGAATTGTGGGTTTTTGTTTTTTAATAATATGCTACTTAGGTATTTTACTTTAATCTTTCATAGCTATTCCCTAGCTAATTAGGTATTTTTGTAGCTACTTGTGTTTTTTAATTATGCTAATTAGGTTTTTAAATGTAGTACCTAAAAGAGACTTAAATCCCAGACGTCCAGATTTGGCAAAATACAAGGGGAGAGGTTTTGATCTTCATTTCTTGCAAGGAGGTTGCTATAAAAGGTTAGGTCACGTTCCTCTTGCCTCAATTTACTTATTCGTGCTCAATTTAAGCCTCTTTTTGGATCTAGGTTTCACCATAATGAGAAAGAAGAATACCTAGCTTCTTGTCTTTATTTCTTCTAATTAGGTTGCTTAAGATGGTTAGATAGTGCCTCTCCTCTCCCTCATTTCATGTTTGCTTGTCATTGAAGCTAGTCTATGCAAGATTCCATGAATGATGTGTTCTTGTGTGTTTTGGAAGAGTAAGATTCCATGAATGTAGTAACTAAAAGAGACTTAAATCCTAGCTAATAAATTTCATTGTTATTCCCTACCTAATAATCCCTAAGTAAATCCTATGTAAAACCTATTTACTAATTAACTATTCCCTAGCAAACTCTTTTTTGAATTAGGTATTTATATATCGTAGTGATTATGTTTTGTACCGGTAGTGATGGAGAGGTCATTTTGGATGTATAATTTGTCAAGACTAGATCCATCCTACATACCTGAGGTGCAGAAGTTTATTGATGCTGCTAAGAACCATGCCACGAGAACACAGAAGACACACATACATTGTCCATGCATGGACTGCAAAAATATTACTGTATTTAATGACACTCAACAAATCCTTTCTCATCTGGTTCGCCGAGGATTTATGAAGGATTACTTGATTTAGACAAAGCATGGAGAGGGTAGCTCTGCCTCTTATGCAACCACAAATCCTGTGAACATCGATGCCGATGGTCCAGATATGCTTGTTGATGGGTTTGAGTTCATACACGAGACACAACAACCTGACGCCGACCGTCCAGAAGCCGAACATGTTGAGCCAAATGTTTATGATCAAGGTTTTGCTGGAGGAAATGTAGGATTCAGAACTAATATGGCTGCGGAAGATGCAGATTTTCTAGAGGCAATGTTGCGACGTCATGCAGAAGATCCATCAATGTTCTTCATGAAAGGAATGGAGGCCCTGATGAAGGCAGCACAAGAGCCTTTGTACGATGAGTCTAAGGGCTGCACCAAAGAGTTCACGACGCTAAGGTCTATGCTAAAATTGTTGGTGTGCAAAGCCAGATATGGTCTTTCTGATGCTGGCTTCGATGCGTTCTTGCATATTATTGCAGACATGCTTCCAAAGGACAACAACGTGCCTGCTAACACATACTTTGCAAAGAAGCTAATTAGTCCATTGACAATGGGTGTTGAGAAGATCCATGCGTGTAGGAATCACTGTATCCTATATCGAGGTGATGATTATAAGGACTTGGATAGTTGTCCAAAGTGTGGTGCAAGTAGGTACAAGACAAATAAAGACTACAAAGAGGAAGAGTGTGTCGCCTTAGGGTGTAAAGGAAAGAAACGAAAGAGGACCCAACAGACGACCCAGAACAGTGGTTCAAAACCCACAGGCAGAGAAAAAGAAGTAGACTATTATGCGCAGAAAAAGATTCCTGCTTTGGTGATGTGGTATCTTCCTGTGGTCGATCGATTGAGGTGTTTGTTCGCTAACACAGAGGATGCCCAACTTATGACCTGGCATGCTTCTGCTTAGCACAAAGACGATAGGAAGCTTCGGCACCTAGCCGATGGGCAGCAGTGGAAAGATTTCAATGAAAACCACAAGGTCTTTGCAAAGGAAACAAGGAATGTTAGGTTCGCACTGAGTACTGATGGAATGAATCCATTTGCTGAGAGGAGCAGCACACATAGTACATGGCCGGTGATCCTCACCATCTACAACCTTCCTCCATGGTTGATGCAGAAGCGAAAGTATCTCATGCTAACCATCCTTATCTCTGGTCCTACACAGCCTGGAGTTGATATGGATGTTTTCTTAGAGCCCTTAATGGAGGAGATGAAGAAATTATGGGAAGTAGGTGTTAAAATCTTAGACGAGTACAGCAAAGAATCATTCACGCTGAGAGCAATTATCTTTGTTACGATCAACGACTACCCTGCTCTCTTCACAATATCAGGACAGTTCAAGGGAAAGCTTGGTTGTGTGGTATGCATCAATGGAACTGCTCATGTGTCCCTTACTGCATCTAAGAAGATAGTGTACATGAGGCATAGACGCTACTTAGCGAAAGGGCACAGGTACCGCCAGAAAAGGATGGATAAGTACTTTGACAATAATGATGAACTACAGTCGACTGCTCCATCAGGAAACAGTAAAGGCAAAAGAGTTTTCAATATAGTTAGAAAACTCAAATTTGTTTTTAGAAAGAAAACAAAAGACGAAAAACCAAGAAAGAATGTCAAACCAACTCCAGGGGCTACATTCAAAAAGAAGTCTATTTTCTTTGAGTATTTGTCATACTGGCAAGAGTTAGACATACGCCACGCGATCGATGGTATGCATGTTCAGAAGAACGTGTTTGAAAGCCTAATTGGCACCTTGTTGGACATGAAGGGTAAGACAAAGGAAGGACTAAAATCACGCTTGGACATGGTACGGTTAGGCATAAAAAAAGAACTTCACCCTGTTATGCTAGAAAATGGGAAGTACCACCTGCCAGCAGCAAGCTACAACCTCAAAAATGATGAGAAACATGCGATGTGTGTGTGGTTGAAGAATTTAAAAGTACCATCTGGATTCTGCTCTAGCATACGGAGTATTGTGTCAATGAAGGACCTTACACTCACCAACTACAACTCGCATGATTGTCATGTTATGTTGACTACTTTCCTCCCTATTGCCATCAGAGCTATAAATCCAGTGTTCATAAAGGTTGCAGTCACACGGTTGTGCTACTTCTTTAACCGGATCTCACAGAAAGTGATTGATCGTGATGAGTTGGCGTCTCTCCAGGAATTCGTAGTGGAGACTTTATCACAGTTTGAGATGTGCTTCCCCCCAGCATTCTTCGATATGATGGTTCACCTTGTGGTGCACTTGGTTCCACAAATAGAGGCACTAGGTCCCATGTACTTGCATGAGATGTGGACATATGAGCGTTTCATGTCAATACTAAATGGCTATGTATCAACTCGTGCTCGTCCTGAAGCGTCCATGGTAGAGGGGTACTTAACCGAAGAGGCCATTGAATCGGGAGGTCCATTCTGCAATAGGGTCCTAAAGGACCAGATTGCAATAGGTTTGCCTCCATCTCAACACGAGGGTAGGCTGAATGGAAGAGGAAGGATGGGAAAGAAATCATGGGTCCCACCAGATTATAATACAGTCCTCGAGGCACATCACAGCGTCCTACATCAGCTCTCGATAATGGAGCCTTTGATCAAGCAACACATTGATGAGCACGTAAACTCCATCATGGGTGCACGGACGAATGGGTAATGCAGGAACATAAGATTTGGTTCAATTCATGGCTAAGGGAGCATGACATTCCAGATGGGGAAACACTTGAGGAACGCACCATCAAGGTGTTGGCATGTGGACCATCACGCCAAGTCACGACATGGCAAACCTATGACATTAGTGGCTTCACGTTCTGTACCAAGACCAAGAACCAAAAGAGCATGGCACAAAACAGTGGTGTTCGGTGTGAGGCCTTAGACTCTAAAACTGGTGAGGAAACTACATACTTTGGCTTCGTTGAGGACATATGGGAACTAGACTATGGTACATTTCAGATCCCTGTATTTTGATGTCAATGGGTTGAAGACAAACATGTCACAGTGGACAACTATGGGGTCAGAGTTCTTGATTTAAGTAAGGTAGGCTACAAAGATGATCCGTGGATAATGGCTAGCCGTGATGCACAGGTTTTCTACGCTGAACAGATCTTATCTCCTAATGATCAGAAGAAAAGCTCTGACAAGCCAAAGCATGTAGTTTTCCCTGGAAAGCAACAAGCTATAGGAGTTGATGGTGTCTATGACTTGGATTTAGTTAATGAGTTTAGTGACATGTCTCTGTTCATAGATGACCATCCGGTAAGGATAAGAAATGTTGAGCGAAGCATTCCACAGAGTTCGTTGCCCTGGGTGCGCCACGATGGACAAGGACAAACAGTAGCTGCCTAGATTATATTTTCCATTTATCATGTAATACTTTTGTGTTATATTTTGCACATTATATTTTGCACATTTTACTCAAAACCATTTCAATTTATTATGTGGTATTCGTAAAATATATTTTTTACAGTATGTACATAGTACCATAAATCTAACAACATTGGATTCACATTTTTTTTATTAAACATGGCATGTATCAAGCTATATATAATAAACTTTTCTTTAACTTAATTTATTTGCTACATATAAAACTTTCTCAACCATGGCATTTACTATTTTTGACATATAGATCTACTTAAGAGAAACTCAAAAAGCTTTGTTTAAATAATTTTGGACCAATATTTCAGAAGATATGATTTATCAAGCTATTATTAATTTTTTATGAAACAAAAAATAATGCAAACAGGAAAAAATGAAAATTGAAACTACAGGCAGTCGGTATTGACCACCGCCTGTAGAAAGCTTTCTACAGGCGGCGGTCAATACCGACCACCTGTAGAAATCTTTCTAGACCGTCGGTCACATACGGTCAATACCGCCACCTGTAGAAATGTGTTGCATATATATTACTTGTGCAGACCGGCGTCGAAATTTCACAAGTCCAGGCGCCAGTTCATTCGAATCTTCGCCATCAGGCTACCCAAAATTCTCACGCCGCCGCGCCTTCCTCGCCAGCGCCACGCCGCCGTATTTACCCTGCGCCGTCGTCCGGCAGCGCCGTCGCCGCCCTCCGTCGTCCGCGCGCGCACGGGGTCTCCATCGCGTAAGCGTCGTCACGCCGTCGTCACCGTGGAGACGCGCCTCCCGCCGCCGCTGTCGGAGCAGCCGGCGAAGCGCCGTCTACAGCCCTAGGCGGACGGAGGCAAGCCCGCCGGAGGCCGGCCACTACCGACCGCCGTCTTCTTCCCAATTTAAGTAAGTTCTCGGGTGTCCTTAAAGGCGTCGGCGGGCGGCGTGCGTCGGCGGCGGCTGCGGGTGCGTGGTGGTGGCCGGCTGCAGCGGCGGGCGGGTGTATGTGGGGTGTGCAATGGCGGGCCGGGGAGGGAGGGGGGGGGGGGGCGGCAGCCGATCCGAGCGTGTGCCGCCAGGGGCTTCTCGGCGGCCACCGCCGGAGGTAGGGGAGGAAGGGGAGAAGGAGAGGGCCTGCTTGGCGTCTTTGGGCCTAGTGGGCCGCCCAAAGAAGCGAAAGGAAGGAGGAGGAGGTCGTCTTGGGCTTTTTTCTTACTCTACCATTTTAATTTTAAGTGTAATTAATAAAGTATATTATGTATATTTGTACTTTTGTAAATAATATGATATATGGAAATATATGTCTTTGTCAATATTTCTTGTTAAATGCATCTCTTTGTATATGTCAATGAAAGGTCCTACATATGATGTAAATAATATTTCATGAATATATTTAATTATTTTGCCCTCTAATAAATATATTTAATTATTTTACCCTCTCGTAAATGAAAGGTCCTACATATGATGTAAATGAAAGGTCTTATTAATGATGTATATGTATGGTAATACATGTATCATGCCACTTATTGTACTTTATATTTCGTGTATTAGTTTCGCCTGTCATATGTTTATTGATATTTCTCGTGTACGTACATCAACCTAGGTCTTTATATTTATCGAGCGAAGATTTTAATGATGAGTTCCCCGCGCAAGGACCAAGCACAAGGGTCCGACCAAACGGAACAAGCCCCAGGGTCCCACCCCACGGCACAAGCACAAGAGACCCACGAAATGGGCGAAGCATCTGGGGCCTCCACTAGTCCCTCATACGAAGCAGAAGCTAGCGACGATATGGAGCCTCCCGAAGCGAGGAAGGCTCGCCGTGAATTGGCACGTGACCCTGATTACAATCCACAAGATGATGAGGTCCATATATATATATGATTTCATGTGTCTGTTTAATTAGTTGATTTGAATTCATAATAATGTCAATATGACTGACAATGTCTATACTCAACAATGTATATACTCAGGAGGCATTGTCTTAGATGCAAATGCTAATAATGGAACATGAAATGGCACGTGATGCAGTAGACACACCAGAAACAACCGTGACGCCTACTGAGAGATCAAGGAAAAGGAAGCGGGCCGGTTTGAAACGAGGCGAGAGGGGTACGAACAAGTTTCCAGATGAAACATATAGCATTGATGAAGTGAGCTCGATTGGACAACCCCTACTTCCTGAGGAGGCCCTACCCAAGTACCGGAATGCAATTGGCTTTTGTGTTAAGGACTTTGTTGACATCACCATTCGGGATTGGTCCAGTGTGCCAGTTGGTGTCAGGACAAAAATCTAGAATAAAATGAAGACCAGGTTCCAGTTTCCACAGAACATACCAGAGGACCTAGTAAAGGATTATACAATGAAGCAGTGTGCGATCAGTTTTCGAAACTGGAGGTACGAGATGAATTCCAAGTATGCGAAGAAAGGGAAGGACCCTACAACAAAATATAATATTACCAAAGGGCAGTGGGCGGTATTTCTAGAGCAGAGAAGAGATCCAAACTTCGTAGTTATGAGTGAAGCCAACTCAGAGCTTGCAAAGAAGAACAGGTACCACCACCACCTAGGCTCAGGTGGTTACCAGCGCCAGATCCCCAAATGGAGGGAGCAAGAGGCTGCAAAGAAGGCGGCAGGGCTGCCCGTGCTGTCCGAGCAAGTTGGTGAAAGGTCCGTAAATTGGCTTCTTGCTCGAAAGCCAAAGGAAATCGTGAGCGGTGTGTCCTTTGAGGATCCTATTGTCGATGAAGCAGCAAAGAGCATCTTTGCGGTGGCAGCCAAGCAGCATGAAGGGAAATTCAAGCCACGAAGGGAGAGGGACACCCTTAGTATCGGCCTGGGTAACCCCGAGCATCCTGGCCGTGTTAGAGGCATCTCATCCAAAGAGGGATGGAAGGAAGGATTCGGCCCTCAGTGGTCAGGTGAGTATAAGAAACGTGATCGATACAAGGAACACATGGCAAATTTCTTTAAGGAAGAGGCTAAGAAAGAGTTCACAGAGATGATGGGGAAATTGCTAGAAGATCCTCCTCCTGAGTTGATGCAGAAACTGGCGAATGCAGTGTCAAATCAACAAATGAGCGCTCAGGGCCCCCAGATGCAGCTAGTCCAAGTGGATGTGCAACCGTTGGTGTCACAGTGTCAAACAGAAATTCCAAGCAGTGTTGGGTCTACAGCGAACAAGTCTCACTATCCGGTTGATGACATTGTTGCTCCCGTGCCTTGCTCCCTAGTCATACGGTATGGCATTAACAATCATCGTTCAAGGGAAGTGGCCACAGGCAAAGCGATCCCAGGAGGACCTAAATACCATGGTGCCAACATTCCTGAAGACTATTGCAGAGTAGAAGTATCCACCGTGGTCCAAGGATACGAGGATGAGATACTCGACATCCCCGGTCCCGAGGGCATTGAGAAATTAGGATAGGCGATAAACAATTTCATCCTTTGGCCTCGGCGGGACGTCCAGCTGAGGGAGCCACCACCTTCCTCTCAAGAGATGCCACCCACTCAAGAGTTGTCAGCACTTGTGGATCATATTCCTAATCCAACAGCACCACCACCCTGTCAAGAGATGCCACCCACTCAGGAGCCACCATCATCACCGCCACAGTCTCTTGCAGACCCACTAGTATCACCTCCCCATTTTGTTTCTGACTATCAATCATCACTTCCCCATGATATTCCTAACCCACAGTCACCACCATCTCAGCCACCTTTTAATGCTACACCTTCCCCACAACCAAAAGCTCCTGAACAAACAAAGGAGTCACCATTAATGTCCACACCTTCCCCACAACCAAAAGCTCCTGAACAATCAAAGGAGCCACCGCCGACAAAGAAGAAATTTCCGGTGCCTAAGTTGGTTTCCCCATACGAGCCAAAGAAAAAGACAGCTGGCACGGCAAGATTTTTGTCAGGCATTGGACAAAAACGCACTATAGAAGTGCATGAATTGTCTGAGCTCTCGAAGTCATCCAAGCCGGTCCCTCAGGTTATTCCCTGCAAAATTAAGGTGCCAACTAAAGCAGATTACAAGAACATCCCTAAAAAATTTGTGTCGGGAAAGCCTTTACTCAAGTGGGAGAAACTCTTAAAGGTCCTAAGCAATATAAAAAAGCTACATGACTGGTACATGAGAGCCTCTTCGGTTGGCATCGACACCATCAATGTTTCTATACCACATAGGGCATTTCTCAGTGATACTAACAAGTGCATGATTAGCTTCGAAGACGTTTGGTTGATGATGAACCTCCGCAGACTGGACGCATGGTCGTAACAACGTTTGCATTGTAAGTGTTTCATAGTTGCATATGCATTGTAGTTGCTTCAATTTTCAATATCGACATGCATGTGTCTTGCAGAATACTATATGAGCAGCAGGAGCTATATTATGGCTTGGATTTTGATTACTGTGCAAATGAAAGGATTGGCTATCTTAACCCAACAGATATATGCGAAGAACGACACACATTCAGAATCGGGAATGACAGCGATGAGTTAGTGGGCTTAGAAGGGCAAGAACGGGCCGAGAAAATCAGAACATTGAGGATTAAGTTTGAATCCGACTACGCCTTCTACATTGGAAGATCATTGAAAACGTTTCAAGATAGGAAATCAGTAGTCCTACCGTACCACTTTGGGTGAGTGTGAATTTGCTTAGATGAAACTAAATAATGCTTCCCAAGGATTTGTGCATAAAAAATGATTTATGCAGGGACCACTGGATTTGCTTCGATGTTTATCCCAAGGAAGGAAGGGTGCTGGTACAAGACTCTGCAGATTACCCTAAAGAATCTTATGCCAAATTCATTGAACTTTTAGAGCTGTAAGTCGAGATATGCATGCATACTTTTACATTATGAGAGTCCAAAACTAACATGGTCCTATATATTCGGGATCACAGGGCATATAGGTTTTATAAGATTACAGGTGGAAAGTGCGAGTCCCAGATAGAAGGGCAACCATTGAAAATTTTATATAACTGGCCGGTACGTACGAAAATTAATCTTATGAATGAGTATAAATCATACATGTACATATATAGGACCATGGTTGCATCTATAAATAAGATTTTTTTTCCTTTATATAGTGCCACAAACAACCACCGGATCAGTCCTTTGTGGATACTATGTGTGCGAGCACATGAGAGAAACCGGACGATTCACCAAAGAATCCTTCCGAGGTAATGAATATAAGTCTTTTCATGTAAGTAATTCTGACACTAAAGGTGTAAATTTTAAGTATATGATATTTGTAAACGTTCTTTGCAAATGATTTAAGGAAGCCAAGGCGGAGCACATCACTGAAAAGACTTTATACAACATAGTTGAGGACTTGAGCACATTTCTCTTGAAACATGTCATTCCACTAGAAGGGAAATATCATGATCATGAGAGCGAATTGTCCAAGCCAGAGTTCCAGGTGCTAACAGAGATTAGTAGGCTAGGCCTTACTAGAAGCGGTTATTAGATTAAGGTGCAAACTTTGATGCATACAAAGTGTGATGTATATACTCTTTGTAATTAACTTTATGTTCATGAGCATGAAACAATGATGTATATAAATTTTTTTTTGAAATATTTAAATATGTGGATATGTATGAACCCATCAATATATATGTAACCAATTAATTATATATAAAATTAATATATATCCATATTTCTCGAACAACATCACAGGCGGTTTTAGTGCAAAAGGATTTCCACGAGGCCTCTTAGCCAACCGCAAAAATGTACCATTTACATAGGCGGTTGGCTAAGAGAGCCGCCTTGTGGAAATCACTTTGCACAGCGGTTCGTAAGAAACCGCTCGTGGTGTTGTTCCATTTGTACTGGCCTCCGGCGCGGTCGGCGGCGCCGGAGAACACCTGCATAAATGGGTTTTGAACCGCCTGTATAGTATGTTTACGTACCCGGTGTAATCCGCACCGGGGCCGGGCGTATCTACGGCTTGCCGTCGGGGTCGGCTGATCCTGATAATTTTTGAAAAATTCTAATAGAACAGTACTGTATACTCCCTCCGTCCCAAAAAGGATGTCGTTCTCGCTTCCCAAGAAACGATTGTCGGCAATTTTTAAAAATAGTAAATAACATCGATTAGTATCATAATTAGCATTGTTGAAAAGATCTTTAGATCTAGTTTTTTAACAAATTTATTTAGAGATATAAATATTATACATATTTTCTATAAATCGAAATCAAACTTGTAAGACGAACACCCAAAAACGTCATCTATTTTGGGATGGAGGGAGTAAGATGCTAATTAGTTCTCAATAGCCAAATCATTTTCAGGGAAGACCCCGATGGCCATCAGCCCTAATGTAGATTCGCCACTGACGGGGGCACATGCAATGTGCAGTGCACAACACGTGTTTACTCCGTACATGTGCTCGGTGCAGGTGCAGCGGATCTTGGACGGCGTGCAGCCGCTCGGCTTCCCGACAGCTTCCAACTAGTGCTCTCTCTGTCCATGGAGATTGTCGTTTTAGATTTTTAGACTTCATGTTTTTTTCCATCCGTCTTTATTTAAAATATTTATGCAAATAATAAAATAAATCAATCAATATTTAAGTATATTTGTTGATAAAAGAAATCATAATAAAATAAATTATATTTATACAAAAAATTTGAATAAGGCGAATGATCAAACAAAATGGCACGGAGTCAAGGTGACAAACTCAATGGGACGGAGGGAAAGAGGTCCGTGACTACACGCACTCCGATAGCTCTTTCAATGGAGCCATGACTACAAGCATGGGACCCACGTCGTTGGTTTGTACTCCATTCTCCATCCTACGAGTTTGATTCCTACTAACCATGTTATTTAAATTTTTTTAAGTTTAACTAACTTTATAAAAAATAACATTTATAATATAAAATAAATATATAATCAAAATATATTCTATGATAAATCTAATAATCTAATTATACTAATTTGATAACATAAATATATTGTATAAAAATAAAAAATATAGTATTACAAGATGCGTGCATTCTTCGACCACGTCTGTTCCTTCTATTTAATTTCTTTCTAAAACTTTTCAATATTACACCGAGTGTTTAGATTAATATACAGATTACGATAGCTTTACGAGATGATTTTTTTAAATCTAATTACTATGATTTAATAATATAGTGTTCTAATAAACATATACTAATAACATTATAATTCTAATTAGTCCCTAGAATTTAAACACCCTCTCAAGGTGGGTTCACGTCTCTTATTACGCGGAGTTGAGCAAAGTAGCCACGGTGGATTTACAAGTCTCTTACAGCGAGTTGAGCAAGTGGCCACGTTGTAATCATCCACTACAAAGTTACATTTTGATTAATAACACTAAAGGAATATCCCACACGTTGCCTCGGAAATTACCGATGATTTGAAAATTACTTATACAAAGGGATATACAGTTTTATAAGTTAATGTTAGTGGTTAACGTGGCATGATGATACGGACAACTAAATGCATGCTTGTGGATGATATATCATACATATATGTAGATCATAATTGCAAATACTAGTTGACCATAAATACATTAAATAATGGATTCATGAGATAGATAACTTACGTGTTGAGAGAAAATAGTTAGTAGAATTTAGCTCTATAAGAATATACAGATATATAGATTTTGTGTAACATGTGAGACTTGTTATCATCTATACTTTTCGGTTCGAGGAGTATTCATTTATGACCCATTTCATGTTATCAACATTCCTATGTGTCTACAAGAGAAACAACCTCCTGTGTATCAACATTCTTGCGTAGCTGTGGAGGAAATCGTTCAAGCTGTCGAAACCGAAACCGAGCTTCGGTTTAGGCTGTCCGTACTGCATCCTCTAGACCCATCCTAGAGGAGCAGTTAGCGGAAAAAAGGCCGCAGCGCGGTCCGATAAAAGGTACTGGGAAGCGTCCCGTCCGGTATGTGTGGAGGAGATGGCGTGCCTCCGCTTTTCGCTGATTTCGCTCGCTGGCGCATGCATGCACCAGCTCCCCACACACAGACGGCATGCACATGCAATCAGTGGCGGGTCCCATTTGTTTCAACTAACTAAATAATGTTTTAACATACAAACCAAAAATCCAAATTAAATTCCGATTGCACCATTAAATTCGTTTCGATAAATCCCTCAAAACAAGATCTCAATGAGTATATCTCTACAACTAAAAAGAAGGAAGTGTTATGGTATCCCTACTAATGACCCCGCTTCTCGTGATTAACCCCGCTAATCATCACTGCCCCGCACTATTAACCCCGCCCCGTTCTCTCTCCAGCGGAACCATTGCCCGCGCACGATCCTCAGCTCCACCTCGGCCCACGGTCTTCTCTGCGCGCATCCAGAGAAGGCGATTAGCCCGCAATCCCTCTCTTTCGTCATCTTGCCCACCGTCATCACCGTCGCCCGCCATGCATCATCACCATCACGGCCGAGTCCGCCCCGCCCTCTGCCATCTCTAGGGCGGCAGGGCCCTCTCCTGCCGCCGCCGCCGCCCTACCCCTGCCCTGGTCTCCCATCAGCCGCACGAACCCCACCATCTCTTCCCCACGCGCCACCACAAGGGTCTTGGGAGCACGGACAAGACTGGCGCGGCCGCGACGCTGACCCAGAGCACCCAGCCTCATAGGCCGCGCACGTCCTCGATGAGCACGTGCAGTAGTGCTAGGACGCCAAGAGCTTCTTCATCGATGACAGGCAGAGCCACGAATGCCCCGCCCTCAACCGCCAGCTTCCAATTTTAATCCGTCATCCTCGCCATCGCACACCGTGGCCTCCCTAGCCTGTCGCCTATCGCGGTTGTGCTGTTGTGGTGGATGGGACTCGACGGGCCGAGCGACTCTAGCAAGAAGCCCCCTGGACCGGAGTGCAGGCAACTAAGTAGGTGACCAATCACAGGGTAGGCATCATGGCTTGTACAGCTGAGATCCCTAGCATTAACCATCGCACGTGCCGCTAGACCGTTTGCTCTCCAGCTTGGCCGTTATTTAGCACTTTCTTGTGGTGTTTTGATAGCCAATTCGTTTCTTCCAAGAATTGCAGGTGTGGTGTGTCAAGATGATGTTGCATGACAATTCAGAAGGTACCTTCTCAAAAGACTTGGTTAGGTTTGACTTATTTTTGTAGTCTTTGTGTGAGATGAAGGATGTAAAATTGTGAAAGTAGGAGCCTATCGATTGCTGATCCACGCCGCTGCCATAGCCCAGATCTCCATGCCAATTTCATTTTGTTTTGACATGACCACTGCTTACAACATGTTTGTAGAAATGACTAAGAGAATAACAAATGCTAGAGCTTGTGACAATGAGTGCCTGCTCAAGTGCTCACTGCCCAAATGGACCAGCCAGTATTGTGGATGTGGGAAGATTAGCATGTTCCAGCGGAGGACATCGGCTCGAGGCTACAAAATTGTGTTGTATTTTTTGATGCTATTTGGGTTTAAGGTATTCCACGTAGGTTGAAAACCTCTTCATAGTATAGATACACATCGGATTAGGGTGGTGTACTTAGCTCGGCCAGACAAATTTGCATTAAATAAGTTTACATGAAGTTGGGTTCTATTATATGATTTTTTATTATAATGGACCAGTCAGTATTGTGGATGTCAGAAGATTAGCATGTTCCTGTAGAGGACATAAGCTTGAAGCTACTGTCGATGTTTTATCACTGATAGCCTGTCTCGGGGATATCCGGGACAGTTGTTTGTTTGAGTTTCATCGAATCTAACGGAACTTAGCGGTTGGTGTGCGTGATGAGAGTGACCTTATACTGGTTCAGACCCTCGAGTATCTCGAGTAATAGCCCTAATCCAGTTGGGGTGTTGTTCGTTATTGAGTATTTGTTCTGTTTACAAGGGGTACCCTCAGCAGCCCTTTATTGTCCAGGTGCTGCCCAGGGTTCTTTGTATCCTAGTCGGATATCAGAATAAAATTATAAACTCTTTCCTGTATTATTTTTCTAATATACATGGGTCTATTCCGTGTTGTCTTTGGTGAGGAACCCCTAGGTTCCCCTATTGATAAGCCCCCGAGCATTTTAGGATTGAGCTCCGGGTTCTTCCTTGGAGTGAAATTTTGAAATGATCTATTTTTTTGCTTCTTTTTTGATTCTTCAGAGTGCACTATAAGTGAACTCATTGAGTGTAGCTCCCGAGCCTTTTGCTTCTTTTGTAAAAAGAAGCCTGAGGGTCTTTTTTTAGAAAAAATATCGTTGTCTTGGGAGTACCTTGCAGCCCTCGAGCCTTTCTAGGTTCTTTTTTCTTTTGAATAAGAAATCAGTTAAGGGTTCCTTGTCTTGTTGTTGTCTTTTGATGATTGTCCTTCACTGTTGCTTTGTTTTTGTTTGGATGCGACCTCTATCCCGGAGATGGTGGAGTTATCTCTTTTACGTTTCTGGGTGTTTCACCTCTTGTCTTTTATGGCGTGCATGCACTGTTTTCCCGTGAGTGGGAAGCTTTCAACTGTGCTCCTGTCCACCTTGCATGTGACTTCATCCTTTTAAGATTCCTTGCCTTCTATGAGCCTGGTTCATATACACCAACCTCTTCCTATAAATACTAGCCCTTGGGTGCCTAAAATATCCTTCCCTCTGTTCTACTTCTACTCTTCTTTAGTTTTATTGATATTCTGAAAGATATTCTGGAAGTTATGTCTGTCGTAGTGAGTGAGGTGGATGAGCCCCCGGGCGTCTCTTCTGTTCTTCTGTAATCTTCTTTGGCAAATTGATGAGGACATCCTCCACTAATAACCGCTGGCAAAGACGCAACAAATGGGCCAAGTGGCCTAGTTGTAGTCAAGCGGCGACCGTGTGAGCCTTTGAATAATCCCACCTTGCTTATCTTGGGAGGAGAAAGCCACCTTAAAAGGGAGAGCCACCCTTCCTCTATTGGACTAGTCTTTTAGGGAGATTGGGCCTTTCCCCGAGTGGGTGCGTCTAAGAACTGTTGGGGTCCGGGCAACCTTAGTTTAATAGGCCTCGGCCAACACCACCTGGGCCGGATGTATCATTTGGTATGAAAGCTGGGCCCTTGTTTAAGAGGGTGGGAATGATGAGGACATCCTCCACTGATAACCGCTGGTAAAGACGCAACAAATGGGCCAAGTGGCCTAGTTGTAGTCGGGCGGCGGCCGTGTGAGCCTTTGAATAATCCCACCTTGCTTAGCTTGGGAGGAGAAAGCTACCTTAAAAGGGAGAGCCACCCTTCTCCTATTAGACTAGTCTTTTAGGGAGATTGGGTCTTTCTCCGAGTGGGTGTGCCTAAGAACTGTTGGGGTCCGGGCAACCTTAATTTAATGGGACTTGGCCAACTCATAGGCTAATCTTGGCGTTTCATCAATCTAGGGACATCGTGGTGGCAAATGTTGGAGAGGTTGTGACGTGGGTGGTCTTCGTTGTGCTGCCTCATCTTCCAGCACATTCTCTTCTTGCTATTGACGATGTCTTTAGTTTCTACCAACGCGTGTTGTCGGCTCTTCTTCGGTGGATTACCTGAACTGAGCCAGTATTCTGTCTTCCTCCTTGCCCCTCTTGCGTGGTGGAATTCAGGCCAGCATGCGTTGAGGTCACTTATTTGGTTGTCTACCTCAAAGGTTCTGACACCCAGTGCAAGTTCCTGATATGTGAGGCATTTCTTGAGGCGTTTTTGCTCGTCGGCAAATACGTTGATCTATGATGCCTAGCCCTGCTGTTGGTGACATTGAATCTTGGTGGAGGTTCTTGCCTAACCTTGAATGCCACTGGGTTCTTTGCCCAATATCTCTTGTATGCTTATGTTTGGACTGATGTCTGAGTATAAGCCTTTGTTCTGTCATTTTTGTAAAATCTAATGTAAATTGAGGATACTTGCTTTGTAGCAGACCTATTTGTATGATTGTATCCTTGTAATGTCAACTGAGAAAAAAATCTGATATTTCTGTTTCGTCAAAATTGTGTCTCTGCTTATCTTGCAACATTTTCTCTCTGCTGTATTTTCCTCCGCTATTCTAATGCTGTGTGTGACCGTGTAGTGAATTCATGTCATGGATTGTTCATGCTAGCTTCCGGGTTGTTTTGTAGTCTTCTGGGTTGTTTTGCAGCCCTCTGGGTTGTTTTGCAATCCTCTGAGCTGTTTCGTAGTCTGCTGGGTTGTTTTAGTCTTCATGGTTGGTGTCTGGATACATTTATATCCTTTTTACTGTGGTGGGCCTCCGTTCCATGCGACCTGATAGATCAGAAGTGGAAATTGTCCTTATAACCATTGCTTAGTGGGCTTAATGGGCCTTTTTTGAGCTTTATATAGTCCTTCTGCGTTCTTTGTTTGCTCCGCCTGCTCTAGCTATTTGCAACAAATTTCCAAGCTTCTGAAACCCTAGCTTTTTGAGCTCTCTCTTTCTGTTGCCGCTGTCGCAGTTCTTGCCTGTGTCTTGGCTATTGCTCTTGCTGATCTGCTCCTTTAAGATGGGAAAGAGGCCGTCTAAGGGAGCTGCTGGTAGCAAGGGTGCTAAGGTAGATGAGGATTTTTCCCTTGATCAGATTGAGAATCCAAATTTCCTAAAGATGCGCACTTTGCAGAAGGAGTGGTCAGCTTGTACGACCACAGAGGCGGAGATGGAGCTTCTTTGTTCATAGGGCCTTATTCATCATCGTAGTCTCTCTGGGTATGTGGTGCTTTATGAGCATCCTATTCCTGCTCCTACTCCAACTCAGATGGTGATGTTTCAGCATTTCGTTCTGTTTGGCTTGACTTTTCCCCTTTTTGCTTTTCTTCTTGATTTTCTTGTTTTCTTTCAGATCTCCTTTCATCATCTTACCCTTAACGGTATTCTTTTTCTTGCTGCCTTTGTCCACCTTTGTGAGGTATTCATTGGCATTCCTCCTTGCTTATCTTTGTTTTGCCACTTTTTTCACTTGAAATTTGCAAATGATGCTTCCCCTCCCCCTGGGTTGTTGTATTTTACAATCTGTCCAGGGTAGGAAACTTGATTTTTCCAATTCTCACTTATCGATCCCCTTAAATGGAACGATAAGTGGTTCTATCCCCCTCAGCCTTCTTCTTTCTTTGATTCTGATTACTCTACGCCTCCTGCTCACTCTAACCGTTGGAGTCAGAAGCTTACTGATGCTGAAGTTTGCTCCATAAAACCTCTTCTTGTTCCTCAAAGAATCTGGTCTTACTGGCCATGGTATCATTGTAAGTTTTGCTCGTCGCCGCGTGCAACCTCTGATGCAGAGGGAGCATTTTGGCTTCGAATATGAAGGTGCTAGTGATGCCTCTTAGATCATTCAGGTAACTGAGCTTTCTGATTTGGAGGTATATGAGCATCTTAATAAGATGCTTGCCAATGCGCCTTGCCTACCGGTGATACCAGATCTTGAGTATTCTGCTTCCAATCCTCCAGAGGTAAAATTTGTCTTCATTTTTTGCTGTACTTTTTTCTCTTTTGTATTCTTCTTAGCTAACTTCTTTTTTGTCTTGTTTTTCTTCTTTTCAGGGTTATGGCCGGGCATTCAAACTTGTTGTGCCTGTTGATGCTACTGTTATTTCTTCTGGAGTTGAGGGTTCTTCTTCTTCTGCTCCATGGTTAGGGCCAGAAGTCTTTTCTCTAGGGATCTCTTTTGGCCAGGTTTCATATGTTGAGTATACTCCAGATCCACTGATTGCTAATATGATTATGACATCTAGGCGGAAGAGGTCAAATTTTTGGGTGATTCTAATTCTGCTGTAAAGAAATTGCGTCCTTCTTCTGCTTCTCCGCCTCCTTCAGGTAATATTATCATAGGTGAGAACTACTGATTATTCTGCTCCTGCAGTTCTAATTCTATTCTTCTAATTGATACTTCTTTTTCAGGTGGTGTTTCTGTCATCCTCCATGAGGGTGAAGATGATGCCATTCCTCTTGCCATTCATCGGTAATTTTTCCTTTCTTGCAGAGTTCTTTTTTTAATTTGATTTTTCCTCTTTTATGAGTTCTTCTTCTTTTTTCTAATAGGCGGACTGCGGCCCCTGGTGGTTCTTCTTCTTCTCTTGGTTTGGACTTGCCTTCTTCTCAGGGGAAAGTTGACCTTTCTTCTCTTTTAATCCCTATTGCTTCCTAGGGTAGGCGACCGGGTAGTTTTAAGCGAACTACAAAGTAAGCTTTCTTTGTTTTAAGGCTTCTTTTTCTTCTTTTTATAAGCTCTCCTGTTTTGACTTTGTTTTTTTGTCATAGGCCTGCTTCTTCTGCTGTTGAGGCTGCTTCTGCTCGTGAAGCTTCTCCTAAGCATGCTGATGTCTACCCCTCTAGTGAGTTTTGTTGTCTCTGATTTTTCATTTTTGTATACTTTGTAGGCTGATCTTTTCTATCTTATTTAATAGGATACCTTGTTGACTTCCCTTTAGATGTTGATGAGATATCTAGAGCTAAACCAGTGCTTGGGGAGGTTTCTTCTGAACCTTTAGCTTTGGTTGTGGGGAGTTCTTCACAATCATTTGTCCCATTGGTTTCTTCTACCCTGAATGCTACTCTGCCAAGTAGTCAGGGTAATGTTGAAAGGGTGGCTCCTTCTTTGCCAGTTCATGGACTTTCAGGTGTTGATGACCTAAATTTAAATCGTGAACGCCGGTTGACGGAGTTGAAATCCTCCTATGATGAATTTTCTATCAAATTTGGTAGTCTTTTAAACGTAAAACTATTCTTTTGTCTGTATCCTATATGTTTGGTGCTTGATTCTTTCTTTTCTAACTTGATATGTTTCTTCTAAAGTCTTTTTTCTTAAAACAAGATTTGTTGTATGGTCGTGAGGAAGTCTGCTGCATTCTTGCAAGATTGAACTCTAAATTTGAAGCAGCTCAGAATAAGCTTCTAAAAGTCAGAGAAGACTTGTTGAAGGAACGGCAGCAGCACCAGCTTGCGGCAAGTTTAGCCTCTGAGAAGGAGAAGGCTTTGCTCGAGGCTCAATCTTAGATTAAGTCTCTAAAACAAGATATGTCCAATAAGTAACTGATTCCTTTCCTATGTGTCGTTCTTTCTTCTGCTTTTTATTCTGACTTGTATTTATTTACTGTCAAATAGCTGCTGTCCAGAGTAATGAGAACCTTTCTAAGGAGATTTGTCATTTGAAGGCTATTGTAAAATCTTCTGAAGAAGAGGCCCAAAAGGTAAGGAGCCTTCTTGATTTTTATCGCCATCGGGTTGCTGATCAGATTGTAGCTAGGCAGATGCGGAAGGATGCTGACCGAGATATTTTTTAGGCTATTACTACCATTGTCTCTGAAGGATCAGCTTTCTACAGCCAATACCCAATTTCAAGTGCTTTGGGCTTCTTTTAGTTACATTTTTTCCTTTATAGGTCCTAAGGGTGATAAGCAAATAGAATTCAAAACTTTTGCTCCTCAAATTCCTACCCGGTTTTATGGCTTCTTGAAGACTACTCTTCGCACCTGCGTGAGCAATCTTTTGGGTCAATTCAGGGTTATTTCCCCTCTTGCCCCTTTGGATAGGTTAGCTGATGATAATCCTTTTGATGAATATCGAGCAGAAGTGAGTTCTATAGAAGCTGATTTGTCTGATCTTGTAAATAAATTAGTTGATCGCATAGAACTTGGGGATGAACCCCCTCTTGCTCCTCTTGTGTGAGGAAAATCTGTTACTAGATAATCCTTTTGTAAATGATCAGTTGCTTTATCTTTGGTTTTGATTCTTTCTCTCATGGTGGATTTCCTCATCTGAGTCTGCTCATCGAAGCAGGGTTGTTTTTGTTCTCTTTTGAAATAAGGTTGACTTCTTGTCTGGGTCTACTCTTTGAAGTAGAGTTATTTCTTCATTTTGTAGAGTTGTTTCTTTATCTGGGTATAACTGCTTTCTTTTTTACGTGATCTCTTTGAGGCAAGGTTATTTCTTCATCTTGGTATGTTCCTCACAGTAGGGTTGTTTTCTCATCTAAGTAGTCTTTTGATGTAGAGTTGTTCTTTTGCGTTCTGTGGAATGTCAACCATTTCATCTTCTGGCTTGCCTTAAAACTTGCACATCTTCTGGCTTGCCTTAAAACTTGCACATCGTGGGGGTAAACTGTTTCCAATTTTGCCCTTAATGTGCGCATCGTGGGATGCTTAACCGTTTCATCTTCTGCCTTTCCCTCTATATATTTGTGCTCCCTCTTCCTGTTCTAATTTACTCCGCTCTTCTGAATAGTTAGGGTTTACTTCTACCCCTTCTGCACAGTATCTTCTCCTTCTTTCTTCTTTTCTCAAATCTTCCTTGTGCTTTGAGATGGCCGGTAATGGTGATCGCGGCAAGCGCCCAGCGATCGAGGACCTTGATCCTCGTCCTCTTCGCCGCCGGTTGCTTGAGCTTGGGTAGGTTTCCTTAAACTTCTCTTCTTTCGTCTTTGCTTGATTCTATTTTGATTTCTTTCTTTTTCTGCAATGCCTTTATTTTGCATGCTCAAGCTGTTGTTGGTGGCTATCGTGGTGATGGAGCTGGTCCTTCTTCTGCTACTTCGGCGGTCAATGAGGAAGTGGATCAGCCTGCCCCAGTGGTTGTTCTTCCAGAGATTCCAGAGGGAAATGCTGAGGGACAAGAGGGTGAGCCCCTGGTGCTTCCTGAGGAAGCTACCGAGGGACAAGAGGATGAGCCCCCAGTGCTTTCTGAAGAAGCTGCTGAGGGCCAAGAGGATGGCGAGGGGATCATTGATTTGGTCCCTGGCGTCGATGAGCTCCGTGCTAAGGTAGCTGCTGCTTGGGCTCGTTACACGGATGAAACTATCCGTACTGGCCTGCTTGAGCAGCATGTTGGCCGGCTTCAAGTCACTCTTGAGGCGGCTAAAGAGAAGGTGCGAGTCGCTCAACAGTAACTTGTAGATGTTGATTCATAGCTCATTGGTGAGTGTTGTTCTTGCTTGTTTGCTTCTCTTGTCTTTTTGTTTCTCTGACTGACTGCTTTGATTTGTCCTTTGTAGAAATGTCTGATCATTTCAATGAGCTTTAGGCAGCTGGAAATGCCGCTGCCCTCTATGTCAATGCACAGGGTCCTACTGTGGCAGCCCGGGTGGGAAATATCTCAGCCCATGTTGATCAGGTGGCGCTTCATGGCGTCCATCAAGGTGCTAGGATTACTCTTGCATCCACCCAGGTTGAGACGGGTGAAGATCTGAGCATGCTCAACTTCGCCCTCCCTTTTGATCTGGAGTCCGTAGATGACCTTGTCGATTGTTTTGAGGCAGCTGTAGAACAAATTGCAGATAAAGTAGATCGAATTCCAGGAGACATTGTTCTCCGTACTTTTGTAGAGTAGTTTGTAGTAGGATTTTTTATTTTCTTTTTGTAAATACTTTCCTTCAGTTAGTGGAATATTTTACTTCTCTAGAAATTGTCTTCTCTGATGACCTTTTGCCTATCGAGGCCAAGCTTTTTTATTTTTGTTTTCTTCTGTGATTTTCTGCCCATCGAGGTGGAGTTCCTTGTTCTTGTTGATTTCTTCTTCACTCCTCTAATTGTCGCGGTAGGGTCCTTTGTTCTTATCTTCTGTAGATACATAGCTAGACTTCTGTAGATAACTGGTCTTTTTAGCTTTTAGCCTTGTATGATGTGGCAGAGTTGTTTGTCATAGTCTTCTATGAATAACTGTCATTTTCTGTTTCAGTCATGTATAGTAACACTGCAAACTTTGATGTCGTGGTTCTTGGAAGAGTTGTTTTGCCAATGTCTTTATTGACTGCTGGTGGTTTTCCGCATGCCTTAGCAGGGTTACACCAACAACCCATAGTAAAAAAATATTGATGTCTTCTTCTTTTGTATTTTGTGGTAGAATTGTTTTGCTAATGTCTTCATCGACTGATGGTGGTTTTCCGCAAACCTTAGCAGGGTTACACCAACAACCCGTAGTAAAAAAAAGTGTTGATATCTTCTTCTTTTGTATATTGTGACAAAATTGTTTTGCTAATGTCTTCCTTGTCTGATGGTGGTTTTCTGCATGCCTTAGCAGGGTTACACCAACAACCCGTAGTAAAAAAGTGTTCATGTCTTTTTCTTTTGTATATTGTGGCAAAATTGTTTCGCCAATGTCTTCATCGACTAATGGTGGTTTTCTGCATACCTTAGCAAGGTTACACCAACAACTCGTAGTAAAAAAGTGTTGTGTATTATAGCTGGGTTTTCTCGCATGCCTTAGCTCTGTTGTACCCATAAACCTCTTAAATAGAACACTGTCTTTAGTGCAGTGAGTCTGGGCTTTGTCACATGCCTTAGCTTCGAATGTACCCATAAACCTCTCAAATAGAACACTGTCTTTAGTGCAATGAGCCTGGGTTTTCTCGTAGGCCTTAGCTCGATTGTACCCATAAACCTCTAAAATGGGCCATACAAAGTGGCACAAAAGTGATGTTTATTACAGCTGGGTTTTCTCGCATGCCTTAGCTCAGTTGTACCCATAAACCTCTTAAATAGAACACTGTCTTTAGTGCAGTGAGCCTGGGTTTTCTCACGTGCCTTAGCTCGGTTGTACCCATAAACCTCTAAAATAGGCCGTATAAAGTGGCAAAAAAATGTTATTTATTACAGCGGGTCTTCTGCTGATATCTTCTATGTTGTTGTTCTCTTAAATGTAGAATCTTCTTAGCTGGCTGATATGCCATGTATTTTTCATCGGTATGTCATCCATTGTAGTGAGCTCATATGTTCCAGGGCCTGTTACTGTCTTGACTTTATATGGACCTTTCCATGGGCTTAATAGCTTATGTCTTCCATCTTTCTTTTGTATCAGTTTTAAGACTAAGTCTCCTTCTTTGAATAATCGTGAATGTGTATTTCTATCATAGTGTCTTCTTAATCCTTGTAGATACCTTGCGTTTTGAATAATCGCAGTATTTCTGACTTCTTCCAGTGAGTCGATTTTGAGTCTTCTTGTTTCTTCAGCCTCTCCTTCTTCATATTGTTCTATTCTTGGAGCTGTCCAAATTAGATCTGCTGGTAATACTGCTTCTGATCCATATACTAGGAAAAAGGTGAACCGAGGCTTGAGGATCATAGAGCCTCTCCTCCATAATCTTTTAAGTCTTCATAGAGTCTTGCCTTTAGTCCTTGTAGGATCAATCCATTTGCTCTTTCAACTTGACCGTTGGCTTGAGGATGGGCTACTGATGCAATATTTATCTTTATTGCGCAGTCTTTTGCCCATTCTTAAAATTCTCTCACTGTGAAAGGTGAACTGAGGTCTGTAATTATCCGATTTGGTATGCCGAATCTGTGCATAATTTCTGTATGAATTTTATTGCTTTGTCCGTACTATATTTTACTAGTGGCTTGTATTCAATCCATTTGGTAAACTTGTCAATTACCACGAAGATGTATTCAAACCCTCCTTTTGCTTTTTTCGAGAGGTCCCACTTGATCCAATCCCCAACATGAGAAAGGCCATGCGGGTGGTATACATATCAAGTTATATCTTTGGAACATGCTATTGTTTTGCAAACATCTAACATTTTTTGCAAGTTTTGACTAAATGTTCCGCATCTTAGAGTGTTGTTGGCCAATAAAATCCTGACCTGAATGCTTTTCCCACCAGAGTTCTTGACACTGCATGATTACCAAAGCATCCTCCATGTATTTCATCGAGAATCTCGATCCTCTCTGTTTGACTGACACATTTGAGTAGTACTCCTGATGATGCTGCTCTCTTATAAAGCTTGTCACCTATTATTGCTTAATTTTTGCTTTTTCTTACTATCTCTGCTGCTTCTGATTTGTCTTCTGGTAGTTTTTTTCTCTTTGATGAACTCTACGATCTCTTGCATCCAATCTATTTGTATGATCATGATCTGTTGTGATATCTGAGTTATCTTATCAATATCCATTGCCTCATTGGTCATGTCTCTGGGTTGTTTTATTGATGGTGCTGATAATTCTTCCATGAAAATTTTAGGAGGTACTTTGGCTCTGTCGATCCTAACTTGGTTAGTACATATGCTGCTATATTTGAATCTCTTAACACGTGGTGTACTTCTAGTCCTTGAAAATTTTTCTCCATCTTTCTAACTTCGGCGCAATAAGCTCCCATGTTATCTTTGGTACAATCCTATTTTTTGTTTATCTAGCTGATTACCAACTTGCTTTGAATCTCCGTTATACTGAAAAGTCTTCTTATTTCCAAGCTTTTTGCTACTTTAAATCCGTGCGATAATGCTTCGTATTCTGCTTCGTTGTTTGTAGCTTGCCAGAGTATTTGTAGCACATATTTGAGTTGTTTTCCTTCGGTGATATCAGGAGAACTCCCGTGCTAGCTCCTCCTAGCTTGAGTGATCCATCAAAATACATTTTCCAATGGTCGTTGATAATTTCTAGTCCTCTTCGGTTGATTTTCGTCCATTCTGCGATGAAATCTGTTAACGCCTAAGATTTTATTGTTGTTCTTGGTTTGAAATCTATCTTGAAAGTTCCCAATTCAATTGCCCATTTTGAAATTCTAATTGTGGAGTCATGATTTCTTAAAATATGTCCAAGTGGAAAATCTATTATCACTGTGGTCTTCTTGAAAATAGTGTCTCAGCTTCCTGGACGTTATTAACACCGCATATAGTACTTTTTAGATTTGGGGGTATCTTGCTTTTGACTCTGTCAATACTTCGCTAATATAATATACTGGCTTCTGAACTTTGTAGGTGTGTCCGGGTTCTTTTCTTTCTACTATGACTGCTGTACTGATGACGTTCCTTGTTGCTGTAATGTAAAGCATCAAGTCTTCTTTTCTTTGTGGCGGTACCATTACGGGAGCTGATACCAGATATTCTTTTAACTTCTAGAAGGCTTGATCGGCTTCTTTTGTCCATTCGAATTTTCCAATCTTCTTCAGGAGTTTGAAAAATGGCATTCCTTTTTCTCCGAGTCTTGATTTGAATCTATTCAGGGCTACCATACACCCGGTTAGCTTTTGCACATCTTTGATGTTTTTTGGCGGTACCATGTTCAATATTGCTTTGACTTGTTTTATACTTGCTTCAATCCCTCTGTTGCTAAATAGAAATTCCAGCAATTGTTTTAATGGTACTTCGAAAACACATTTGCTTGGGTTGAGCTTCCACTTCCAAGCTTTTAGATTCCTAAAGGTCTCTTCCAGATCTTTTATCAGTGTATCTGGTGTCTTTGTTTTTATCACAACATCATCAATGTAGGCATCAGCGTTGACTCCAATTTGATCTTCTAGACAAGTCTGTATGGCTCTTTGATAAGTTGCTTCTGCGTTCTTCAATCCAAAAGGTATTGATTTATAGCAATATGCCCCATAAGGTGTTATAAATGATGTTTTGCTTTGGTCTTCTTCCTATAATGAAATCTGATGAGTAACAGTCTAGGAATGAAAGTAATGCTGATCCGGCTCATTAAGTCCATGATTTGATCGATCCTTGGTGGGTTATATGGATCTTTTGTGCAATGCTTATTGCCAAAGTTCCTGGGAGCATCAGACATGTCCGGTGCTCCTGAGTCCAGCGTCCAATGCTACGGAAACTGCTTTTTCTTTCCGAAAAACGCTGAGTCCCGCCTCGCAAGCTCGACGGAAGGGGTTTTCATCCAAACCCCATCTACCCTTGCTCTCAAGTGCCAACATCAAAGTGTCTCACCACTTGTGCACATGTGTTAGCATTTTCAAACGAATTTTGCAAGAGTTAAGGTTAGCACACTAGGTTCTAATGCAATGCATGAAGTCACACACTTAGTGGCACTTGGATAACCGCATTTGACATGTGATCACTCCTCTTAATAGTACGGTTATCTATCCTAAATGTACTCACACCCTCTATGGTGTCTTGAGTACCGAAAACAAATGGCCTTATTGGTCATACCTTGAGTCCATTTGCCTCCACTTCTTCTTCTCTTTCTCACTTGGAGCACTTATGGTCATCTCCATCCATCATCTTGCTCCATCTTGAGTGGACCATCCATGCTAAATCTACACACATGCTTAACCAAATGGATTAGTCCAAGGTTTCATCAATTAGCCAAAACCAAACTAGGGCTTTCACGTGCGCGGCATGAATCCAAGAGGGGGGAGCCGAGCGAGGGAGCAGAGACGGCGCGCACGGCGGCGGACGGCGACGGTGGAGGTTGTACGGCAGCGGCGGCAAAATTTGGCAGCCCTTCGGGGTCAAAATGACTCGTGTGAAGGACTTAGAAAAATTCGGCCGGCGAGCAGGCCTTATATAGCCACCTATTTATCGAGGCAGTTGTGTAAAGAAAACCGCCTCGGTTAATAGGTATTATTCGAGGTGGTTTTTTAAAATGCCCGCCTTGGATAATTATTTTAAAATTTTCTTAAATTCTTTTAAGAGTAGTGTAGTGCTAGAGTAGTGGTAATCGTAGTTTGTACTAGGAGTTAGAGTAGTAGAGTAATTTGTAGTAGTTTGTGCTAGCGTGGTAGTAGTAGTCGTCATAGTCGATGTGAGTCATAAATATTCGATCATAATAAATTTCATAAATGTTAAAGGCATTACATAAGTTATTACATAAATGTATGACATGATACTCATTTTGGTGCCGACGCTACCACGGTCCTCTTCTCACCATCGGGGCGGCACCAGGGCTTCATCTTGGCCTTGTTGACATGGGTGTCGATGAGCTTGATCGTGGATGGATGATCAGTAAAGAGCAACATCTCTGAGTAATTGTTGTGTTCTTCGGGACTCTATACTCCATCTGCTTCCACGATCCTCTGCTTTCCTAACACAACAACATGCTTCTTGGTGTCTTTGGGCTTCACGAAGTAGGCTACCTACGCAACACGGTTTGCTACCACCCATTGGTCATCTTTGTACCCCATATTGCTGAGCTCCACCGTGGTGAGCCTAAAATCATCCACAACAACCGTCGTCGGCTTTACCCACAGGCACCAGAATATAGGCACCTGCAGGTCACCACCGTAGTCAAGTTCCCATATCTCTTCGATCTGCCCATAGTATGTCATGATCTTCATCGTCTTATCATCGATGCCCTCATATCGAACGCCACTATTCTGTGAGGCACTCTTCTTGTCCTTCTCTTTCATGTGGAACCATAACCATTGATGTCATACCCTTGCCAGAAGGTGATTTGGGTTCTAGGGCCCGATGCAAGCCTCGCTTCAACAGTTTCTCCATATATGCCTTGCTCTTTGATCCACGTCGTGAAGTTGATGTTGTGCTATTTTTGTACCCATGCCTCCCTGCATCCACCACTAGAAAGGCAGATCTCATCTACGTGCTTCTGAACCCAGTCTTCCATAACCACTAACTGATTGAGTGCGCTATTATAAGCTTGTTGCAGAGTCTCTTTATCTACATCAGTGTGTACTTTCCTTCCCGTACACCCCATCCCCGAGGTTCTGCCCTCATGCAAAGGGACGGGCAACCCAATCGCCCTTCTGTCCCTAATGTATTTGATGCACCAGTTAACGGCCTCCTCCGTTGTGTATTCCTCGATCATAGAGCCCTCCGGTAAGCACGATTATGCACATATCTATTGAGGGTCGACATGAACCGCGCGTACGTCCATATCTGATGAAGGTACACGAGGCCTAGTTCCTATATCTAATCAACCATGTGCACCATCAGGTCTAGCATAATATCAAAGAAAGACGTGGGAAGCACATCTCGAGCTGACAAAGAGTTTCTGTAATGAATTGTTTTAGGCCAGGCAGCTCAGCTTCATCGATGACCTTCTGTGTAATCTGGTTAAAGAAGTAGCACATGCGTGTTATTACCATCTTAACTTACTCCGGACTGATACAACTGATCACAATTGGAAGGAACACCGTAAGCATGATGTGGCAGTCATGTGAGTTGAAGTTGGTAAGAGTGAGGTCTTTCATGGAGACAAGGCTCTTGATGTTGGAAGAAAAACCGGTTGGCACCTTGCCTGTCCTGAGCCACTAGCACATAGCCCTCCTCTCATCCAATGTTAGGTTGTAGCTCGCCCCCAGGAGGTCGACTTTCCCACTCTGCGCAGCCGGTGTCGGTTGAATTTTGGGCCTAATGCCCATGTTGACCAAATCCTGATGAGACTTGAGACCATCCTTTGTCTTTTTCTTGATGTCAAGCAGGATTCCTATCGTGCTCTCAAACACATTCTTCTCTAGGTGCATGCAGTCGATCGCATGGGGCGTATCTAGTTCCTTCCAGTATGATAGTACTTAAAGAAACAAGACTGCTTCTTGAAAGGAACGGGGGCTAGGATAGGCTCGCCTTCTTCTTCCTCCTCTGCATCCTGCTTCCTTTTCTTACTGCTTGGCTTTGGACCATCTTTCCCCTCTTTCTTCTTCTTCTTTCCGAACTCGATGTTTATGCCCTTGACCATGTCAAACACCTTTTGCCTATACCTTGTCCTTTCTAGCTTGTAAGTTTGAGGTTCGGCCTTATTGTCAAAGTACTAATTCATCATAGGTCTCCGGTACCTGTGCTTTCTATAGAGAAATCGTCTGTTCCTCATGTACACTATCTTCTTGGATGCAGCAAGGTAAGTGTAGCAGGTACCATCAATGCAAACTACGCAACCGGTCTTACCTTTAATCTGTCTAGACAGTGAAAAAAGACCAGGGTAGTCCGTGATGGTGACAAATATGATGGCCTTCAGAGTGAAATCCTTCTTTGGAAACGCATCCATCATTTTGACCCCCTTTTCCCATAGAAACTGTATTCCTCTATAAATGGCTCTAGGAACACATCTATATAATTTCCAGGCTGCTTCAGTCTGGATATAAGCATGGTTAGTAGAAGATACCTATTATAATAGAGATTCATAAGAGGACTGTTATTATGTAAAATGGTGAGAACAACTTTCACACACACCGTCCCCAGTCCAAATTCCAAATGAGTACTTGCGCTTGTGCCATAGATGGGGAGGTAAGTTGTAGATGGTGAGGATGACTGGCCAGATGCTGTGCAAGCTACTTAGGTCACCAAACGAATTCATCCCATCAGTACTTAGCGCGAACCTGATGTTCCTGGCCTCGTCACCAAACTCCAGGAACTTGGCGTTGAAACACTTCTATTGCTTGCCATCAGAGGGGTGTCGAAGCTTGCCATCATCCTTTGTGCGTTCAAGGCATCAGCTTGGCATTGTCCGGTTTCCCGAATAGCGCACGCAGGTGATTGATCATGGGCAAGTACCACATGGATAGGGCAGGACTTTTTCTACTCATATAACCCTCTTCTTCCTCATCATCTGGAGGCGGGGCCTGCTTCTTGTCGTCTTCATCTTCTTCTTTGGCCCTCTTGAGGCGGGTTTGTCGTCAGAGGCGTCCGTTCGACAACCAGCATTCCTCTTATAACGGCTCACTCTGCAGCGATGACAGCTCTACAAGTTCTCACACTGGCCCTGATATAAAATACCATGGTTTGGACAGGCATGGAACTTTTTAAGTTTCATCGCCACTAGCCTGATTAGCTTCTTTGCCCGATAGGTCTTGGTGGGCACCTTCTTACCCTCCGGGAATGTGTCAACGAGGATATGTAACAGGTGGTTGAAGCTAGTGTTGGACCACCCATGGCGAGCCTTGAGCATCAACATCTGAAGGTTGAAACATAACACCGTCCAATGCTTCGGACAACCATTGTACAGGGGATCTATTGCCGCCTGCTTCATCTCCCTAAAGTTCTCTAGCCACTTAGGATTCCCAAACAAGACATCATCCTAGTCTTGGCAGTTAGCGATTCTATCAAAGAGGTCCACATCTTCGGGGTCCAACACCTCCGCTGGATTACCACTATCATCATCAGCAGTGTCCTCCTATGCTTTTAGCAGATCTTCAATCATGATGTAATCACGATGCACATCATTGTCAACATCGGCTGATGCTTTGGCTGCCGATACTTCAGGTTGTTCTCCATTACCTCCGTCAATCGCCGCCTCTGCCGTTGTCGTCGACGACTTGTTTCCTCTAGATGAGCAAGTGGTGGCACTCGGATCTGCTTCACCGTGATACTTCTAGACCTTATAATCCTTGACAAAACCAAACCGCACCAAGTGAGATTGCACCACGCTCTCGCCATGTGCCAGCAAATTCTTACAGCTATTGCACGGACAAATTATGAGATCCCGACCCACACTTAGATGACGCTTTGTCGCTGCAGGAATGAACTTTCTCTTCACATGATCCAGGAACGATGGATCCAGCCTCGATCCCTTGTACATCCAATCCCTGGCCATCCGCGACCTTGCACATGCACCGTAAACATGTATAAGCATAGCAGTTCAAGAAAAATGCATCTATCTAGATCTAGATCTACAAAAAGATAGAAAAGAGAGAAAAAGAGAGAAAAAGAGAGGAAAATAAGGGTTGGAGAGTAAGAATCAACCACTTGCAGTGCCAACTTCCACAAATTCAAGAGCAAAACTTCTCTCCTCTAGGAGATGGTTCTTTCTCCTCCACTTAGATCTAGATCTAGGTGTAGGGAAACGAGAGGAGAAGAGAGGAAGAGAGAAGAAAAGGAGGGTTGGAGGGTAAGAACTAAGCTCTTACGGTGCCCCTTTGCCTATTTCAAGGGCAAAACTTCTCCCCCTAGAAAATAGAGAATTTTTGCGGTTTTGGAGGTCAAAACCCGCAAAAATAGAGGAGAAGCCGCGGGGAAGAAGGAGGCTGCTGGTTATATAGAGTAGAGTTAACCGAGGTGGTTATTGTAAAGAAACCACCTCTGTTAATAGCCTATTAACCGAGGCAGTTGGTTTTACTATAAATGCCTCGGTTAATATGTTAACCGAGGCAGTTTACATAACCAATCGCCTCACATAATTCATATTAACCAAGGCGGTTTTCTTATAATAACCGCCTCGGTGGTTTTCTTACAATAACCGCCTCGGTTAATGTATTAACCAAGGCGGTTGTCAACAACCGCCTCGGTTAATAGGCATTAATAGAGGCGGTTTTTTATGACAACCGCCTCGGTTAGTGTATTAACCGAGGTGGTTGCTGCGTCGGCGGCATTGTCTTGGTTGGAATCGATTAACCGAGGCGGTTATCTACTAAAACCACCTCCGAGACCAATTTTAAAGTGCCTTGCAAAATCTTTTATGTAGTAGTGCAGGCCTGACCAGCTGCTGCTTGCTTCTCTGCTCTTTCCTTCTTGGAGGTGGCCTTTTTTGACAAGAAAACTCTATTAATTAACAGCAGGAAGCTGTTAGAACCATTACAGAGTTAATGGTTACAACATGGAGTGTCAGAGAGAGAGGGCACTCCTGAACATGTGGCTCATAGGCACAAGCAACATTACAAGGTTGATGATTGTATTGAAAATCTCTAATTGCTTGTCTAGCTAGAATGTCAGCCATCTGATTCTGACTTCGGCTGATTTTGTGGATTACCGTAGTGGAGCCCTGCATCGCATTGCTAACCATTTGGGAGTAAGGTTTTATCCTCCAATCAGGCGGATGATCAAGGTCTAATCCATTGATGAAATGGACCAGCTGTTGGTTATCTGAAAGAATGGTGACCTGCTGCATATGCAAAGCTTTGATCACCTGAGCTGCTAGTGCAAGAGCTACTGTTTCTGCCATTACGACAGAGGAGGACTCCCGCATTGCTGCCTTGATGAAGATGCTATGAGGTGGTTAGACCTATGTATTAACAATAAAAATACCAATCCCAGCATCTCTGGGAACAGCGACCGTTTGGTCCGTCTGTGTAGAGGCATCAATGTAGCATTTGGTTCCTTGTAGCATGGAAGAGAAGGGAACCAGTAGCCTATCCGTCATGACTAATGGGGCAGCGTTCCCCTGCATTTGTTCTTGGCCGATCCCTACATTAGAAGTGCGTGTAGCTTGGTTGTCTACAGTGGTGAAGTGGCCAGCTTGGTTGGGCTCCTGATAGTCAGCTTGCAAAGGTGCAGTCCATTGATGTTGTTGGTGAGCCTGTTGTCGTCGTCTCCTTGTGCAACCTACATTAGAAGCTGTTGTACCTTGATTAGCATTGGAGATGGCAGTACTTGCAGTGGGTTGCTGATCCTCGAGAGCATTCAAATGAGTGCATATGGGCATTGGCTGCTTGTTGTACTTGAAAGACCGTCCAGGTTTTCCTCTGGAACCTATTATCGTTGCGTGCCTTCCAAATGTACCAAAGAGTAAACAAGGTTTTGCAAAGTAATGCATCAGAAAGATTATTAGTAAATGAGGAGAGCCATGGTCATTTGCACCCCATCATCTTGAGTGGGAAGAGTGTTAGTGTAGATGAGGGGTTGAGCTGTAGACCAAACTTGAGTAGGTAAATAGCATTTAAAAACAGGTGTTGGTCATTTTTCATGTTACCACAATAAGAACAGAGTTGATTGATGTGAGTGGAATACCTGCCTGCACGTTCTCCGGTAGCCACAGCACGTCTAATTAGCCTCCACGCAAAGGTTTTGAGAAGAGGCGGGATGGTTTTACTTTCCTATTAGGTTGGCATCATTAGAAATACTTCTAGAGCCTTGAGTTGGCAGTTGATGGTCCTGTGGAGAGGCTAGATATATATGCAGCTTTGGTGGTGCAATGGCCATTCTTGGCTGGTGTCCAGCGCAGTATATCATCTTGGTCAGAATTAACGATAGGGGTGGCTGCTATGGACTGTGCTGCCTGAACAGAAAATGTAGTGGAGAGAAGCTGAAGATCCCTGGTGTTAGCATCTCGAATCCAAAGATCAGAGACTTTGGATGGCAGAGGTATGTTCACAACTGGCAACAGGAGGTGGTCATGGATTTGGTTCCACAAAGAGGTCCAAGGCGATGACCAAATGGAGGAGTTGCCAGCATGGATTTGGTATATGGAATTGGAGGACAGGTGCTGCTTAATCTGCAAAATAGAAGACCAATAAATTGATCTGGAACCTTTGTTAATAGCATTCCATAAAGAATCATTAGGGTAATATTTTTCCTTTAAAATAGCAGACATAAAGGGGTTCTTATTAATAGCCACATTCTAAGAAGATTGAATGATCAGACTTTTGTTGACTGTTTCCAAGTCTCTGATGCCCAGGCCACCATGCTGAGTGGGCTGGCAAATATCTTCCCAAGAGCGATAGGCAATGGGGCTTGTACTCTATTCTACCTGCACACCTGCCCACCAAAACTTTCTAATAATGGAGTTAATTTTTTTCAATAGAAGTTTTAGAAAAGAGGACAGTGGACATGTAGTAGATAGGGATAGAAGCTAGCACCAATTTTATGTATTGTAGCCTACCAACAAGATTAAGCTTGTTTGCTTTTAAGGTGCCAAATTTAGCAAAGAACTTATTAAAGATAAAATTGTATGCTCTGTTTTTGTCTTTGTGGCTAAAAATAATAGGATGCCCTAGATGCATGGTGTTGGGTTGCAAATCAGGTGCAGGAAAAATGCCTTTAATTTGATTTTTGATGTAAGTAGGAACATTTTTGCTAAAGTAGATGGAGGATTTTTGGAGATTAGGGGTCTGACCAGAGAGAGAGAGCAGAAGTCATATAAGATAGTTTTGATTGCCTGAGCTTCTTCAATGGAGGCTTTGCCACATAGGATAAGGTCATCTGCAAAAAGGAGAGAGTGAATAGCAGGACAACCTAGTCCCAGAGAAATACCTGCAAGGTTACTATTTTGTAGAGCCTCCTGCAACCTGATAGAGAGTTCATTAATAGCAATAACAAAGAGGTAGGGAGAAAGAGGGCAGCCTTGTCTTAACCCTCTTTGTGAGCTGAAGTGCTAAGAAGGCTCATCATTCACTAGAACTGCAAAATTGGGCGTTGAAATGTAGACATAAATCAAATTAATAAAGCTGTCATTGAGACCAATACGCTATAGGGCAGCAGAGATAAAATGCAACTCAAGTGTGTCAAAAGCTTTGGCTAAATCAATTTTAAGGAGAAAAGCATTGGTTTTCCAACTCTTTAAATTGAAAGAGTGAATAATTTCTTTCATGATGATAATGTTAGAGGAAATATGGCGATCAGCAATAAAGGCAGACTGAGCTTGACTGATATAGTTGGGGAGGTGGTTCTTAAGCCTATTAGCAAGAGATTTAGAGATAACTTTGTAAATTACATTACATAGGCTTATAGGTCTATAGTCCTGAGGAGAAGGTTGATTCTTTTTAGGAATAAAAGTGATATAAGTTTGATTAATATCCGGAGGCATATTAGCATGAGAATAAAAATCTATAACTAGACTGAGAATATCCTATTTTACCGGCCAAGCCGATTTGTAGAAAGCTGCATTGAGTCCATCTGGTCCAGGAGCTGCGTTGCTTCTCATTTCCCTGATAATATCATGTATTTCATTCAGGCTAGGAATAGAGTAAGTATACCTGAAAACTGTATTGGAATGGACAGCATCCTCTTCCTCGATGCTTTGGTTGGAGGACTCCCAATTCTCTCTGTTCTTAATGGGTGGGGGGGTTTTGGAGGTAGGCGGGAGTCTGGGCAGATTGTGTAAGAGACTGCAGATGGGACATGCTGGACTGGTGGGAGGTGGCTTGGGAGGAGAAAATATTGGTGAAATAGTGGACAAGGGTGTCAGCAAGTTGCTGGGGAGTGGTGGAATGGGAGCCATCCGGGTTAATGAGGTAGGTGATTTTATTCTTGCGGTTTCTTCTGATGATGGTCTAGTGAAAGAAAGCAGTGTTCCTGACCCCAGAGATGGCCCAGTTTTTCTTAGCACACTGGATGTGGTAGGTTTCTTCTTTGGCTATCAGATTCTAGTGCTTGTCATGCAGTTGCTGCTGGAGGTTATGGTCTTGCTGGGAAGGGTGGAGACGTTGCTGGTCTAGTAATTGGTTTTCAATCTGGGCAAGATCATTGTTTTTAGGTTTTTTTTCTTTCTCCATTTTTTGAGATTGGCAGCAAGGTATTTAGTTTTTTGGGAGAAGTCTCAAGCAGAGGAGCATTGCCAACTTTGGTGGCGATATCATGATATTCCTGTTCCATCAACCACCAATTCTCAAAACGGAAAGGTTTATTAGTACAGGAAGTTGAGAGTTCTAAACTGCAAGGATAGGAGCGTGGTCGTTGTACATCATAGGGAGGTGGTAGATGGTCGTAGCAGGATACGCCAAGCACCATTCTGCATTGCCTAAACAACGATCAAGTCTTTCATAAGCGGGAACAGAGGAAAAACGCTTGTTAGTCCAAGTGTACGCCGGTCCACTATAACCGAGATCAATAAAACCACATTGCTTAATATACACACAGAACTCACTAATACAACTCACATCAGCCCTATTGGGACCTAACTTCTCATTAACATGCATAATTTCATTAAGATCCCCCATGCAAAACACCGGCAAGTTACTGTTTGAACAACAAAGTCCAGAACATACCCCCGAGATAACAGAAGTAGTTTGATGATGAGGATCTCCATAGATACAGACTAGACCATACTGTTGCATACTTATTTTATTAAAACACAAAGCAAAGATGAAGTTATGAGTATGATCAACAATAGTGATATCAACTTCATGGTTCCAGATTAACTAGAGGCCGCCTGATTGGCCTTGGGATGGAACAACAAAAGCATCATTATAGTTAAATCTATTTTTAATGGCAGTTTTAGTAATTGAAGCATTTCTAGTTTCTGAAATGAAACATACCTGTGCTTTAATTGATACCAGTAGGCGGGGAAGGTGTGCCATGGTTGAGATCCCACCCACCGATAGGTGAGACTAGACGTCTGCAGCTCAGCAGTTCATGGGACACTTCATTCCCAAGAATTGACACCGCTCCAGTGCCTTGTTTTTAGGATGTGCCTTGTTTTTAGGACAAGCAAAGTATTTTTTTTCTAGGAAACACAATGACCACATTTTAGCTGCTACGTCACCATTGTATGCTAACAAGAGGACTCATTCACTAGAAATAAACTTTTTCCAAACAAAAATCGTCTAGGAAATACTAGGCTAGCAAATAGCAAAGGCCTTTTACAATGACTGGATCCTAAGCAGCAACAATTATTCCCAGCCTTTTACAATGACTGGATCCTAAGCAGCAACAATTATTCCCACAGCATTTGCGTATTGTGATTCAATACAGAATTACAGATACTAAATAGTTCATTAGATAAGCAACCAAGCAATGTGCAAGAATTTGTATCATTGACTAACGGCAACACGATAAACTTTCTGGCCCAACCACTCCAAGGTGAGTATGTGAAAAATGAGTAGGTGTACTGACTTTTTTGGGCTCTTTCAATTTATTGCTAAACTATAGGGGTTTAGGCCCCTCCAGAAAAATGAGTAGGTGTATTGACCTTTTGGGGCTCTTAATTTATTGCTAAACTGTACTCCCTCCATCCATTTATCGGAGTCATCTTACCGAAAAAATGTTCTCCAAGAATTGGAGTCATCTAAGCTAGGGGACCACAGTTTTTTAAGATCTTTCCGCACACATGCAGCAGCTCCTCTCACTGGCCTAATTAATACAGTTGTCTGCATGCGGCTCCTCTCACTGGTGGAATTAATTCAACTTTCTGCATGTGTCACCCCTCCTTGGTCACTGTGCATGACCCTAAGATGACTCCGATAAATGGATGGAGGGAGTAAGGGTTTAGGCCCCTCTAAACCATTAAAATGAGTTGGTAATATTAAGTTACATAAGAGCAACTCTAAGAGTTCTCTATTTTTAATCCATGTTTTTTTAGTAAGATGAGAAAAACCTCTTCTCCAACAACTCTTAATCCATACTCCTAAAATTTACACAGTTAGGAAATCGAGTGCCGTCGCATGTAAAGTTACTACGCGTAGAGTCATGCATATCCAACTTTTCAGCTTGTGAGAGGGCATAAATGGATAGAGAAATAAATTTAGGTTTCCTAATGAGAAAACTGCAAAAGAGAAAGCTGGTGGGAGGGCTTAAATGAATATAGAAATAAATTTAAGGTTCCTGATGCAAAATATCATAAATCGTGAGACCGACCAAATTTTATTTTAGTAGTGGAGAAAGCCTTTTTTTTCTTCCAATACTTTCTTAGGAGTTGAAAAACATAAAGTTTTTAGAAGGAATATTTAGGGAACTCTTGGAGATGCTCTAAGTACGCAAATAGACACTCATCATGATTGAGTTTGAATATATCTATGTGAACCATTAATGTAGTGGCAGGGTTTCAGAATTATTGTCCCTAGGTGCAGAGGCCGAATATTACCATATTTGTCGAAAGAAAATAGTTCAAACATCATGTCAATTATACCAAAGAAGCATCAAATGCCGATCATGCAAAATGTTCGAAGACTTGCAGCTGCTCATATCTTGTTTTCTACAATTACTTCAGGAACCTGAGGAGTAAACCCACTGCAAACAAGATATGTGTTCTGTCATTACATGCTAGCGACAGAAAGGCACATTTTTTCAGTATCATTACACGTGAAAGGGCAGAAAATTTTGCCTCTTTACATTTATCCTTGTTCCTCTCCTTACTCTTATTTTCTTCACACTAATACTTTTGAGTTTGAGTAAGCATTAAGTCCCGAAGTGAGGTTCCAGGAGGCATCAAACAGGTTCTGCATATCCCAGATTCAATATGTGCCCCCGCTCTGTTACCCTCTCTCTGCATGGTATCCAATTAGAAGTATGAGGCCGCGCCGTTTTCGCGGCCTCTCAGCATGGCCACGATAGCCTGATTTGCTGGACCCGTCCGATATGGTTTCTATGGTTCAGATCATATTATTCCTATTTCTGTTTTACCCATTACCTTCGTACCTTGCCGATCCATCACTATCATCGAAACAACACTACTGAACCATCGATCCGTCGCTCTCATGTTGCAGCATTGTTTTGTTTTTGTCTCCTCCTCTTAAAAGCTATCATCTTGTCTGCATGCTCCCGTCATATATGTAGTTTGCTTTTCTTTTTGTCTTCTTCTTATAGGGGCATAGCTCATGCCTGTTTCTTATTTGCCGTATTCCTAAAGGATGCTTCACGGTGCCCTCTCATTGCCTATATAATCATCATCTTGCCGCTGCTCCACGGTGCCCGCTCATCTGCCATTGCCTTTCTTATCTTCTTACAATATTGCCTACTCGAGACACTCTTGTAGCCCACTAAAAGTTCAGCTAGGAAACATTCGGTCCCAAAATATCAAGTCAGATATAGTGAAACTCATGGTTCCATAAAGAATGTTAGAAAAAATAACAATGAAAACAACTTCTATACATTTAATTTAGTGAACCCCTCATACCAAGAAAATTCAATTAAATTTACGGACACGAAATCCCTGTGTTTAAATTATGTTAGATCTATTTCCAGGGAATTGGTTCAACAATAAATAAATTATGTCATCTTATCATGCTTCTTGTTGCTTTTGAACTTGATATCTTTATGTATGAAGATGATTTTATGCTTCCTATGGGTGATCCGTCAATCCTATTTCATGGAGGGAGTCTTTGCTAGCAATCCGAGAGAGAGGCTTCGGGGAGAAGGCTCCTCTTCCCACCCAGGTGCGCTCTCTTGTTGCTGCATTATATATTTGCTTGTTGTATATAAGCAGGAAATTTGCTATCAATGTCGCAGGAATTGTTACACTATCTACTGGGAAGACGATACGGGAGAGGCAGGAGCGTCGAAGATATATAATAAGAGCCAAGAAAGAAGGTAATTATTGATATATGTTTATAGTCTCCAGATAAATTAATGTGCTTTGGGATGACAAATTTATTTTTGAACCTTGTAGCTAAGGCTACAGGATCCGATAGCAGAGGAGCAGAGAGAGAGCAGGAGTGCCAGACAGCAAAAGCAAGGTCAAAGAAAGAAAAGAAAATAGATTCCTCCGTGAGGGACCATGTCGGCCCTCTTCCCTGCAACCAAGAAGCCAAAAACCTGCAGCTTTTGCATTGGGGGAGAAACTATAGGTTTCTTCAACACCGACTTGGTCCGCGTCGCCACACGCTACACCCATCCAAATCAAGCATCACATATAAATAAGTGTGCAACATCACGGATGCAACATCATGTTCCTATGCTGTGTATTTGATTCTAACTTATAAAAATATTATGTTCCTAGGTTCACATGGGCACATAATACACAATTAGCTTAACCTATATATGAACAATACTAAATTTGAATCCATGCACTAAACTGGTAAGCACAATGAACAAAAAGAAAGGATGCATGAGCTATGTTCTTCAAAGAAAAAGACAAATAGAAAAGCATGCATGGGTGCATACAAGAACTATAGTCTCAAGAGAAGAAGATAAGAATAAAAGCATGCTCTAAGATGGCAGGACGGTAGCAAGGTATTGCAGTAGTATAGTCTTCATGAGAGCGATGGATCGACGAATCAATGCTAGCATTTTCTGCTATATCAGACAAATAGAAAACTCATACATGTTTTTCTATTTGTCTTCTTCTTTAAAGAGTATAGCTATCGATATTTTTGCAGTACAATAAAATCATAATGGCTGAAGGAATTCAAAATATAGCTGTAAAATACCATGGAGAAAGACAACTTAATTAAAATAATTTAATCAATAGTCTAATAATAAATCTATAAAATATAAGAAGACTATAAATAGTATATATCAATTGCTAAATTTGAATGGATAAAAATATATTTCAAAAGTATATAAATAAAAATAAAATACTAATCAGGTCCTCTTATATATTCCTGCTAAACACAGAAATTAGGTCCTCCGCTTCGTCAGCGTACTCGGTGACCTCTGACGATCTAGATCCATAGGCTAGGCTTGAACTCCCAGCATTGGCCTGGGTACTTCTACTCCTTCCTTGTAATAAAATACTCTTTAAAAATAACCTTGTGTCCTAATGGGAAATCCACAATATGCTGATGGAGTAACACATTTTTTTAGGACAAAGAAGTTTGTCATGGTCTGAATTTAAATGAAAGGTTGGTATATGCTGAGTTTAAAAAAGTTGGAATTTAATTGCTGAAGAAAGCAGGCCAGGAATCCTGTGACACCTGTCTCATCATTTTGTTCACCATCACTGTGTCACATTCACCCTGTTGGGTCACATCCGATCTCGTTCACCCACGTTTCCTTTCTCCCACTTTTCTGCACTCACGTCGCTCCTCCGTTTTCACCCCGGCGTTCGTATTCCACATCTCCGCGTGGCCTCAGTCATTCACTCGTCTCACGTCGCGTGAAGTCGGCTGCTTTCCCTTGAGCGTGATGCCGCAGCCATGCCCCCAAGCCGTCGATGCTGGCACACTGAGCCCAGCCCCACCTGTCGATGTCTTGACCACTGTAGACTGGTCAATCTTCTCGAAGACACCTCGCCCAGATCTCTACAAAAACCGAGCCACCCCAGTTGCTTTTCACCCACACCCACGCTCGCTAACCATCCCCAACCTTCTTCCTTCCTGACAGAAGCCCATGGCCTCACAAGAGCCACGATGCCCTTGCCATCAGTATATCCACCCTTCCTTCCAGCCCATAAGGCAGCTAGAAGGAGTTTGGACTAGCACCACCTGTCAGGGCGTAGAGGGATTTTCCAAACTTCTATATACCACCACGCAGTGGCTGGGAATCCAAGACCACCCTGTGTATGAAGGTTGTGAGTTCGTAGAGCGTGGCACTGAGCGGTGTGAGGTCACTGTCTGCATCAGGAAGAGTGAGAACTCTCCCTGTGCAGATGGTTGGAGCGCCACCACCATCGGCTTTCGCTTCTCCGACACCTATCAAGCTGTAGCTCGTAAAGCCCTACGAATCCTGTGCTACATTTATGGGGATTCCCTTGCCCGCACCCCCATGAGGTTCTTTCCGCCTACGGATCGGGACTCTCCATTCTGGAGAACCCGCATGGAGACTCTGCAAAGGCACCTCCGGCAAGCAGTCGACCCCACCGTGGTATCCCTGGCCACGTATCTACTGGCCCTAGATGAGCACCACGAGCAGCTTGCCTCTGAGCTGAGGAAGTGCATCGCGCGAGCCGAGGAGGCGGAGCGTTTCAGCCGGAAGCTCCATGTGAGCCTTACCATGGCACACTCTCAAGCCGCCGTCGTCGAGACCCGACGACCGTCACCGCTAAAGCCATGCGAGAGGAAGGAGACCGCTACGCCAAGCAGCTGAGAGACGCCTACCTCTTCACCCGAGACCACCGGAGGACGCCTGCCCCAGCCGTGCAGCAACCCCCGGTCCTGGAAGGAATACCCATCTGTCCCTGGGAGCGGGAGAGGAGTGTGGCAGCACCCACCGTTCCGCCACCCACTCCTGTGGAAGCCTCTGAGGTGGAGTCTCCCCTTCTCTGCACGCAGCCCAACCCCACCGGAGAACCCCAGGAGAACAGTCGTGAAGCCCTCTGCCTCGATGAAGTAGATTAGCTATCTTGGGAGAGATGTACCATGGTGCTGTAGCACGTGTCCTTGCCTTCTCAAGATGTTGTACCCTCCATTGTATTTTGAAGCAGTGTGTTTGTCTGGCAGCCTAGTGATGTTGTGTATGGTTGTCTGAAAAAGCATATCATTTTCTGCAATAATTATGTTTATGTGTGTTTAATATCTTGCTAATCATAACTAGTCAGGCTGGTTAGGTTGTCGCTTTAAGCTTTGAGTAGCAGTATAACTTTTCCGTATAGTTTTAGACCTGTGCGAGATGACCGTTGCCATCCTCTTTTCCTTTACAATTTGATGCCCTCGGCTCTCTCGTTTTCACATCTGTACCAGACCACTCCCCTTCTTTTTCCTCAATCACTCACGCGCCACCACGTCACGCGAACCCTGTCCCCTCCCTCTCCTTTTCCCCACTCAGGCTCGAGTGCAGAGCACAATATGGCCGTTGGCCGCCCCACCACGTGACCTGCCGTCGTTTTCCTCCCTCTCATCCTCGTCATTCTTGATGCGCCGCACAACGCAACCACTCGCCCTCCCCGCTGAGCTATAAACGTGACCCTGAGCCCTCCCTTCGCCACCCAACTCTCCATCTCCACAACGCAAAAATCGTCAAGCAAATCTCTCCCCTATAATGAAGCTTGGCTAGACCTAGAGAGAAGCTAAGCCAGGGAGGAAGGATTTGCAGGCCAGCACTGCGAGTCAAGTCTAGCCCGAGGAATCTGATCTTCGGAGATTACCAAGTGCACCGGCGAAGCAGAAGCTCTGATTTCCATTCCTAGAGGTTGAGTCTAGCCTCAGAGTTCATGATGATTGAATTCCCGTTAACTTGTTTCTGGATTTGTTGGACATACGCCATGATCTGGATTATCATCATCTTATTGTTTCTCCATTGTCCCCGTCTCGCTCCGCTGCTGGATTGATTGTTTAGGTGTGTTGAATTGCTTCGGTCATGTAATCTCCCTGTTACTCCAGATCTGTGCAGTGTGCTCACGTTTTTCTCGTTCTCTTTACCTGCTCTGAATCTTGGGACGAGATTTTTTTTAAAAGGGGTAGGCTATAACAATCCGGTGTTACGTACTTAACCTCTTGCTAAATCATCTCATAAACATCATCATGTAAATTTAAAATGAATCAACATCCATTTTGCTATACTATAGTAATTCTTTCCGCTTGTCATATAATGCTCGATTCAATGTAAGCATGTGATGTAAGAAATGTAAGATTCTTGTAAACTTTCTCTTATTTATGATCCTGAAGAAAACTTTGGATCTTTGAGTTCTTCCATTGGGTGTGCTCGACAGAATCAATTAAATTAGTGCGCTCCCTTGAATACTTAGTGTTTAATGGAAAACAAGTACTCTTGTGAGTGTATTAATTTCGACGGTTCCGCCATAGTACACGGGGCGATCTCGGATTCCTAGCCACTGTGTGGTGGTATACAGGAGCTTGGGAAATCCCTCTATGCCCTGACAGGTGCTGCTGGTCCGAACTCCTTCCGCTTGCCTTATGGGTTGGATAGGAGGGTTGGTAAACTGAAGGCAGGGGCATAGTGGCTCTTGTGAGGCCATGGGCTTTTGCTTAGAAAGAAAAAGATTAGGGGAATGGTTAGCAAGCATGGGGGTGTGGTGAAGACAACTTGGGTGACTCTCTTTTGTAGAGGTCTGGGCAAGGCCTCTCCGAGAAGATTGACCAGTCTACAGTGGTCGGGACGGATCGACAGGTGGGACTGGGGCTCAGTGTGCTGGCATCGGCAGCTTTGGCCGTATGGCCTTGGCATCACGCTCGAGGAGGAACAGCAGACTTCACGTGATGTGAGACAAGTGAATAACCGAGGCCACGCGGGGATGTCGAGTACGAATGCAGAGGTGAAAACGGAGGAACGACATGAGCGCAAAAGGAGGGAGAAAAAAATACGGGTGAACGAGACCGAACGTGACCCAACGGGGGATTGGGCTCGCCATCATTGATAGCATTGAGCGGGCATCGTGGGGCTGGGCTGATGGCACTACATGGTGTCGTGGGGGGACAGCACCGGCTGCCTCGTGGGGTGCAGAGGTGACAGCACAAGCAGCGTCACGGGGCGGTGGTGCGGTGTTGGTCCTATGGCTACGCGCATGGCTTTTGGATGTAGTCTGCTATGTACTCTTCCGGGTTGCACTGGTATGAAATAAATATAGCTGGCTCCAGTAGCTCCTGACTTGTTATTTCTTCTGGCTTAGTTTTGTTTTATTTGTGTGGTCATGTTATGCTTACCACTATTTTGACAGCCTCCCACACAACCTACACAAAGGAACACACATGTCCATGAATAATGGAACATTGTGGATATACCGCCCACGCCTCCACCAACCGAGGCCTCCTAATGAATTTCTAAGATAGAGTTAGCCGATGGAGAAAAGATTCTCCTGATGACTCAGGCACCACAGAGATGGCGTCTGCCCTCTTTCCATTCCCCTGGTTGATTTCCCAAGCTACGAAGAATGATCTAAGTGGAAAAAGGGTCCCTCAAGAACCGTCACTGTAGTGCTTATTATTTCCACCAATAATGTAATAGCACATGGTGTTGTGCTTTGGGTTTAATGATGTTAGTTGTTTGAATTCCACTTGATCTAAGTGAAAAAAGGGTCCCTCAAGAACCCACACCGTAGTGCTTATTATTTCCACCAAGAATGTAATTCCACATGGTGTTGTGCTTTGGATTTAGTGATGATGTTAGTTGTTTGAATTTCACTTAAGCAAACATTTCTCTACACCAACATGCCAATCATTCTATTACATAACACTGTGATGGAAAATACATATTAGTTTTTTAAGATATTTTTTAGTACAGCGTATATATGATCCCTAAGATTTGATATACCAAGAAGGTCATCTTCGACAACATGGTAATACAAAAATCAATTAGCTTCCATTGAGATACTTCCGAGTACCACATATACATGGTCTCCAAAGTTTTATCTATCAAGCAGATCATCCGCAGCGAAGCGCGGGCATAAGTGGCTAGTAGAAAAGAATAAACGATCCATATCACCATTAGACAAACCTGGCTTGATATCCCAGATTCAAGATGCTCCCCCGCAATTCAGTTTCCCTCTCTCGGCATGATATCCGATAGAAAAGAATGAACGCACCATATCACCATTATACAATACCTGATTTGATCATGAATTTGAATACAATTGTTCCCTGGAAGTTCACTGCAGACAAATGTGCTTACCAGATTGCCAGTTGGGTCAAGATGAAGGGTGCTGCTCAACATGGCTCACGCCTCACAGGATTTGCGGAACCATTGCAACCATAATGGCAAATATCGCAGCTCCAAATGTTGCTGATGCAGTCCAATCTAGCATAGTTGTGGCAGCAGCAAGGCTAGTACTGGTTGGATTTGGCCTGATAGTGAGCAGAGTGAGAACAAACCCGGACATAAATGCTGATGTCAGTAAGATTATGCAAGCCTTCAGATACTGTATCTTGTCATGGCCATGAAGTAAACCTCCAAAGATACTGATAATTGCCATAAATGACCACATGGAGACTTTGATCCCCCTGTCAGCCTTCCAATTAAACTGCTCAATCAGGTACTCAGTGGCATTTTTGTTCCTGGGTACACGGACATAGGGCTCAGGGAACAGGTAGATAGCAGAAGCAAAAGCCAAAGGCAGGAATGCAGCAAAGGTCCAGAACTCAAATATACTCCTAGCAAAAAACTTCTGCAAGGACTGCACCAGCCATCAATAAAAGCATAAATATAATTATGAACCACATTGCTTTAATGATGGATCCCCGAAGTCTTGGGTTGTTGATCTCTAGTACCTTCGTCCGGATTTCCATTGAGAGAAGGCCCAAGATGCCAGTAGTAAACAAGATGAAGATGGCAACGAGGACGGCACACTTAGTGCGTCCTGAAAAACCCGTGATGTTGTAGTTAACTACCAAGGCAACCAAACCACCAAACGCAGAGTTGCTGATGGCTGAAATAAACTTGAAGGCTGCCTCTAACTGCTCCCTGTGCTCCTTGTCCACTTGTTCGTCGCTGCCCTCAACATTGCGTCCAATGTACCATCGCAGCAAAACAAGTGGTGTCATCAACAATCCAAGAATGATGAGGCCAATGTACCTATAGACCTTTATACCCGAAAGCACCAATGAGCTAAGCAAAGTTAGCATAGGTAATATGCTGCACAACAAGGAAAGCCATTTGGAGGCCACAAGTTGGAAATCAACAACAAGGTCTTCCCGGAGATCAAGGATGTTCTGACTCAGCAGCATCAAGGACACACCACACTGGTGAGACATGCAAGGCCAAGAAGCATCGGGATGATGTAACTCATATTGTATGCTCCTCTAGCATCTGGAGAGAGGAAGTACCACGCCACCATCATGCTTACAGTAGAGGCAGCAATGAAAGCACCAAAGTCCCTATTCTCCTTGCCTTTGGCTGCATGGCACAGTTCCTTGATTGCAGTGATGCCTTCCTCCGCCTGCAATTGACAATTTTATGGATGAAACATTGTAGAATGCCACAAACCATGGCTCTATGGACAAGCATCAGTCCATCAGATGACGATTCCTAAATGTTTTCTGGCAATTCAAAGTAATGTCAGGCTCAATACATTTTTGAATTTTTTGTAGAAAAAAAAAACAGAGCTAGAAAGCAGTCGTGGGTATGCTGTTTCAACCAGTGTGCTGCTTTACAAGGAAATAGCAAATTGACATGATAGCACAAAATGCTAATATTAAAAGACCATGGAACTTCTACAATTTCCTAGGACAAACAACGAAATGAATGTTAAAAGATGAAGCAGTTCAAAATTAAAAAGAAAACAAAGTGATTTTCACCAATCACGACCCTATTGGGACAACGATTCTAATTGCCAACAAAAATGCTGAAAGGAAAAGCTGGATAGGATTTAGGGGGTGCAAATGCACGCCCCCTGAGTGCAGCCTAATACTTATATAGAGCAAACAGGGATACAAGCAATGTCCCAATGCACAGCATGTCCAAGTTGCAAGATGAGCCATATTCATCATGTAAGCTTCTGACAGATTATAGTGATATAAATAAAGTTAGACAATATAGCACTGTGTATAACTGGGCGGATCCACCAATATGGCAAGCTCTGGCGGCCGCCAGACCTCCCCCACCGGCAAGCTCCATACCTCCCAGCGATCCCTAGCGAACCCTGGCAGCCATGGCCGAGCTGTGCTTCTCTGTTTTTTGCGAGGATGGAAGAAAATGAAGGAAAACGATTCGTCACACGTTAGGGCTTCTGCAGAGTGCGGAGGAAGCGAAGCATTACCAGCAGTTGGGCCTGTTGGGCCACGTCCTTGTGATGTGAAGCACATGTCCGGTGGTTTTTGCTTAAAAAAAAGGCAGCGGTGGCATGTATTGCCGTATAGGGATTTTATTTTTTCTATGATTAACATGAAAATTTCTATGCTAGTTAAGGCTTCTTAATTTGTTGTCTAAATACTAAGACAGAGAAAAAAAACCAGCATTGCCAGTACAAGATTTCAGGAGAGTTTCTTAATTGTATACGAGAAAATTAGTGATGACAACCTCAGAGTATTTATTTGAACTCCAAAATCTAAATAAATTGTAGTTCAAAGCATCAAAAATCATTGCGGCATGGTTTTCTAGAAAGCCCAGATTCATGAAAGACAGGTAATTTTGAAACCATGCCAGCCAGGGATTCACAAAGTGCACATGAAGAGGGCAAAATCATCAGCTCTCTCAAGTCTCAACATGCATAGGCGGGCAGTATTTGCCAGCACTCTATATGATCATTTCATCACATAAATTAGTAGTACAAAGTTCGCCATAGGCCAATTTTTATCCTGGATCCGCCACGATAACTATAAATGCAGGTTGAGATAAGAGTTGGACTGTTTGACAAAAACTAGAAAGCTATTCTACTCCTTTTTTCTAATGAATGCAGCAAAAGTCATGTGATTCTACTAGTTTCAAACTTTTTTACAAGCCAGGACTTTGGTGTCGTCAGGACTGAAACTTTGGTTTCATGATCCACTGCTATGTGCAAAAATTCGTCCGACCAAAATCAAGCCCCCAAGTTCTTGCCTACATCTGTAAACCAAGATGGGGAACTGAATCGTCAGGGTAGTTCGGAATTTCGGATCATATACCTGAAGAGGGGATCGATTGATCTCGCATGGAGGGTGCATCGGACCTGCCACGAGCCAAGGAATCTTGTTCGGCATCTACCCGACATCGCTAACAGCTCCCATCGCCGCTTCGTGCCCCTGTCGAGCTCGCGTTTGGCCCCCTTGATGATGCTTAATCCCCGAAAGATAAATACTAGTACCTCTCCGACATTAATCTACTCCTTCCCTCGTCAGTCATCGCCGCCGCCGCCGCCACCACCGCCTCCGCTTGCTACATGGGGCATGCACCCTGCGCCTACGGTTTCTCTCGCCGCCGACGGATCGCATCGCTGCCCCTGTAGTTCTGCACCATCCACCATCTCTAGGCTCCAGCTTTCGCATCCTCGTCACTGAAACCGAAGGCATTTGTACCATCCCATGTTTTCCAGTTCAGTTCGTTCTTGGTTCTTTTTTTTTGAGCCTAGTTCGTTCTTGGTTCGCCCAGGAGCAAGCACGCTGCCTGAGCAGCTCAAGTACCCAACGCCTGGTGTCTGAAGATAAAGCCCACTTGTAATTGGGCCAAACTACATCACTCTATACGTTTAGGCCGAATGGATCACTTAAGCTCACAGCCCAACACTTCTTTACTCTCTTTCTACCAAAAAAAAAACGAAAAACCTTCTCTTCTATAGTTTATGCGCAAATTTGTTAAAACCACTTTGTATGGGGCCATGCTATCTCAAAATTAAGTCACCATTACTACTCTCTATACAAAGAAAATATGGTAGTATTTTAGAAAACAAACAAACATTATAAATTTGACTAACAATAATAAAATTATGCACATAGTGTAGTATGCAAAAAAGAATGTATCACTAGATTTGTATTCCCAATATTGTAAAGGTTTATTACAAGGTAATGGTTAGGCACAGTTTAATTAAACTTTAAAAGACTCGTACAAAATTTTTTCACAAGGTAGTTTGAAATATCAGGGAACATTTTCTCAAAACAAATTTCAGATATTAGTGTTGAAACCCCGAATTACCCTAGCCCATCTTTTTTTTTTTTTATTTTGTACCAAAAGACCCCCTTACAACAAATTCATTTTATCTTGTGCTTGAACACGTATGAAGATGACACCTATTAAAAAGTCTACTCCCTCTGTCCATAAAAAAACACAATTATAGTACAAGCAAGTCCGCCACGACTGCGCCACTTTCTGATGGACGTCGGCTGCCGGCTTCTACTCATGTGTGAGGCCGGCCACCGCGACAGTGTATTTCTTTAACTAAACAAAGGGAACAAATTGAATGGACATTATATAGAAAGTCGCATAGAACTGCAGATCGAGCACATTCTTCTCTCGTCTGCTAAAAGCTTCAAAATCGTGCTTTAGTTTCACCCTGTACATGGTCCGGTTGGAACCCAGCCCAAGCCAGGAACCGGACCATATGAAACCGCGAAAGAAAGCCACGGACGGGCTGGTTTGTGTCGGGTAATAACCGCTTAACCCGTGATTATCTTCCTTTAGCCATCGGCGCCGCCGCCCACACACCCCCCCATCCAAGATGAGCGCCGCCGATCTCGCCGCCGGAGCTCACTTCACGGTAACTGTCGACCTCGTCATGGGGCGGGGCACGTTGCGCAATCGCCGTCAACCTCGCCGTCGGTGCTCGCTTCGCAGTCGCCGGGGCTGGCTGCTGCTTGCCTGCTAGTCGCCGCGGTTGGCTACTGCTTGCCTTCCTGTGCGGCTGCGCACGGTCGCCGCCGAGCGTAGTCGCCATGGATGGCTGCTGCATGCCTGCTTGTGCGGCTGTGCGCAGCTCGCCGCGGAGCGTGGTCCCCCTGGCTTGCTGCTGCATGTCTGCTTTGTGCGGCTATGCGTAGCTCACCGCCGAACGTGGTCGCCCTGGCTTGCTGCTGCTTGTGCGGCTGGCTGATGCATGCTTGGCTGTGGGCGGCTCGCCGCCGACGCCGAGGGGTCACCATGGCCGGCTGCTGCTTGCCTGCTTATGCGGCTATGGCTAGTGCATTTTGTCCAGACCGTGGGAACCGTGTTACCCGTGGTTTCAAACCGTTGGAACCGCTATTTTCACGGATTGGACTGGTTTTTGCCCAAAAACCAGCAACCCGGACCATGTACAGGGTCACTTTAGTTAGCAAAACATCATGCATGTCTTCACATTGTGCACGCCTCCACTCCGTAAACAGCAACAGCAGTGGCCGTAAACAACGCCACAGTGGACCAGACCATCACCCGGGCGACCGGAGCCAGGAACGCCACGGCCGAACCTGGGGCCGCCGCGAGCACCATGAACCCGAAGCCCGACACGAACGCCGAGGTTAGGACAACCATGAGAACGCCCGTGGAGCTCCACTTGTCGTGGTCTTCCTCTCCGAGCGCACCACCGAGGATGCTCATGATGCCCCCGAACGTCGCCGCTGTCACCTTGCTCGCGATGTCCGCCACCGCCTTGATCCGGGCCTCCTGGTTCTCCTCCCGCAGGCTGGCGGAGGCGCCGTCTCGGTCGCCGAGGCGGACGACGACGACGCAGTGCCGGAGAAGGAAGACGAGGACAGCCGCGAAGGCCAACGGCGCGAAGGCCGCAAAAACGCGGTACCTCAGCACCACGAAGGCAGCCGCGAGCGCGGCGCATGCTAGCCAGCAGAGCAGGAGCGCATTGGCGAGCCTCATGGCGGTGGCGAGGAGCCGCCGCCTGCATCGTCGTCGGTTGGTGACCTTCGACACCGTCATCACGAACACGCCGAGGATAGCGGTCGCGAACGTGAAGAAGATGGCGGCGTAGGCGGCGCCTTTGGCGGAGTCCGCCGCCGCCACGGTAGAGATCTTGGACGCGCTGAAGAGGACGCCGACGAGGCCCCCGAACGCCGAGTTCGTGATGCCGCATGTTGTCTTGGACGCGGCGTCCAGCTCCTCTTTGCCCGTGTTGTCGTCCTCTTCGCTGTTCACTGCGGCGGCCTCACCGCCGTCGCCGCCGCCGCCGCCTTTGAGGCGCCTGAGGAGCCAGTGCGCACCGGCGGCCGACAGCGTGGTCGCCGAAACCACGGCCAGTCCGATGTAGAGGTACACGCCGCCCGGCAGGAGCGCCAGTAGGCTGAGCAGCGTCAGCACCGACAGCGAGGCGCATGCGGCGACCAGGCACTTGGCCGCGACGCGGTGGCCGCCTGAGACGAGGACCTGGCGGCCCATCATGTTCAGGCTGAGCAGCACCAGGGCGTTCCCGCTGAGGAAGGTGGCGAAGGGCAGCAGCAGCGAGACGGTGCGGCGCACATTGCTGCTGCCCGGGTGCTTGGCCTCCTCCTTTGGGAGGAAGAGCCTGCCCAGCAGCACGGCGATGCCGAAGGCGGTGGCTGTGGCACCGACGTCGAGGTTCTCCTTGGCCTTGTGGCATTGCTTTTCTTCCTCCCTGTCGCCGACACCTGCGATTGCAGAGGCCGCCTCTGCCTGAAATGGAAGATACCAGGTGCTTTAGTCCAAACCGGCAGCTCCAACTCCAACTACCTGCGCACATCGGCACATGGATGCGTCACCCAGTTAGTGCATTTACCATGCATGGAGGCACAAGAGGGAAAAAAATAAAAATTAACAGTACCATACCATCAAAGACAAATCCTATGTTGCTCTTGCACACACCGGTTCAGGAAAACCTTGTACAGAGTACAGAAATCTATGTTTGGACAGATCTTCTTAAGATAATTTTACTATGTTTGGACAGATTTTAAGGTAATTTTACTACACTCAATTTGTTTATATTTTTTTCATATGTTCAAATTAATTGTAATATTTTTTACAAATTGGAATTTTAGCCTTTTTTCGATATGGATAATTTACCACTCCATAAGAGCAGCAATTACCATTGTTACTGTACCATCACTGAAGTGGACTACTCTGGCAGATGAGTATTTAGTAGTCGAGGGATTTAGATTCTTCATGTTTATTAGGTTGTGGTACTTTTTAGGAGTACATACACAAAGCTTTGGTTAACCAGTTATATTTGCCGGGAGTTTTGAGATATTTCAGTTCATCAAGGGTCAAGGCCTCAAGGGTGTCCAGTGTAGTAGTTGTCCAACACGGTGCGCTGACCAATTAGTGAGAAGTCAAGCACCACGCACAGTAGTGTCCTTGTACTAGACTGTCCTCCTTAACAACTGCATGCGGCAATCATCATTTCTGATCTTCCTGACCAACCAACATGTACAGTACATGCCCTGAATCCTGACCATTCCAGACTTCCTCTGAATCCTGACTGTGAGACGGGCCAACTGTAAGCTAGCGGACAGCAGGTACAATACACTGCAGGTTGACTGATTGTGTTTAGCTGACAGACATCTTCGTCGACTGAAATCTCTTGCCCTGTTGATAGTACTTGCACATCGTTCGATCTGCAATAATCCGCTGTTTGCAAGCTTTAATTTCGTGTCCGTGTCACGCGCGCATGCATGCATGCCTGGCCATGCATCATCGGTGCCGCTGATCACGCTTGTTTGTTCGCATCGTATCGCGGGCCGGGTTCCCGTCCATCTTTGACGTGAAATTACGTAATTACAAACCGGCCAGTGGCGTACGTACCTGGGACAGCGTCGCCGGTGGCGCCCCGTGCAGAGGACGGGTCATCGTCGTCTTCGTGGCAGGCGAACCGCTGCACTCTGCACACAATAAGGAACAACACGGGTCAACACACAGCCGGGCTGGAAGGAAGAATTAGTAGTAGTACTGTACACGCGATGCTCCGTCCTCGTCGTCACCTTTTTTTGTTTGCACAACAAAGAAAAAGTGTTGTTAAACCGCGTCGGGCTGGACGACCCTGCGCCCGTCTCCGCTCGCTCTGGGTCCTTCTCCTGTGCTTGTCGACTCGTACGTCGCCGTTTGCCGCTTGTCGTTTGTGACCGCCGGTTCTGGTGCTGACAGCTCGCTGCTAGTACAGTATATATCCAAGTGGCTTCGAATAAAGAAGACTGCCCGATGTGATAGTAAAAAAAATAAAAATAAAAATTGCATACTGTGCATGATGAGTTTATATAGGCCAACAAAAAGGGCTACTCCACTTCTCACAGTATATAACAAAATACTCTCATGCTAGTAATGGTGTTGTTGACAACAAGTATAACCAAATTAAAGAGACTGACCCACTTATCGGACTACTACGGTTGTTGCACGCAAGCATGATGCATCTTGCAAAGATCTAGCTAGGCTACCGAGAGAAGGTATTATTCGCCCTGTCCGTTTCAGCTAAAAAGCCGTTTCAGTTTATAAGCTAACAGTATTTTGTTTCTCACATAAAATCAGTAGTTTTTACAGTATTTTGGTTTATCAGTCGACTTATAAGTCCTGCTACTATAGTTATAGTACCATAGTACTGTGTACTTTAAAGTACAGAGTATACTTTTGTTAAAAAAAGTACAGAGTAACTCTAGATTAGAACAGTTACTACATCTGCTCCGTCATCGTCCCAATGCCCTGACCTATAGTGGCTTGTTGCCACAAAATGACACACACATGCACACTTGAAATTATTATCGTTGTCCCCATCCACCTCGCCAGACACAGAAAAGGAAAAGAAAACAGGATTCATCAGGCACAAACTCCCCCACGTTCCACCCCGGCCGGCGCCGGCCGAGGAAAAGAGGAACTTACCGTAGAAAAAGGTATGAACCGACAGCTAAGCTAAACTGGGCTACTGCTTCCTGTGCGCCTGTAGCGCGGCGCGCTGCTACCTCGACTCCTCGAGACCATGGCGGCCGGCCGTGGCCGTTTAGGGGGCGCCGAGATGGAGTGGAGAACCGAAGGATTCGATCACAGAGGAGTTGGGCCCTCTCTCTGCTCAGGTCGATCAGCTCCAGCTGCCAGGCCGCGGGGCCAGACGGGGGGTCGATCGATCGCCTAGCTCACAAATAGTAGATGAGCAGGCAGCAGGACCGCAGCAGCTAAGGGGACGCGGCGGCGGAGCAGGCAGTTCGATCTATATATATGTCACCGGGGTCACAGGCCCCGATTCGATGGTGGGCACCGCCAGCTGACTGACTAGCTGAGGCCGGAGGGAGGCCGGGTGTAAATTTGGCTTAACGCAGACGCAGCTGAGCTCATGGTCATGTATGGAGGAAGATACGGGATGAGTAGTTGTGTATGTGACGGCAAAACGCATGATGAAATTAAGAGTGGCTTTGGCCATCCTCACCTGAACGATGATCGAGCTGGTACTGTTTCGAGGCCTGCGACTTCCCGATCGACGGGATGTGGTGTCCTTTGTTCGCAAAGTGGAACGCCGTCGTCGAGCGCGTTTGCTCGCCGGTGAGTGAGAAGAAGCTACCAGGTGAAACTGGGCTGTGGCTGTGGCTGCCCTGAATGGACTGCACGTCTCATGCGGTCTTATATAGACAGACAGATCGATCGATCAAGAAGGTCGAAGCCAACGCGTTTCCCCGGCCCGTGTCATTTCTATGGAGGCACTACGATTTAGAATGAGGCCTTGTTTAGTTACATGCAAGTTTTTTCACTCACTCCTCACATTAATTGTTTCCCACATATAAATAGTATTAAATATAAATAAAAAAATAACTAATTACATAGTTGGGTTGTAAATCACGAGACGAATCTTTTGAGCCTAGTTGGGCCACGATTGGACAATATTTACCACAAACAAACGAAGTCTTCTACAGGACTTTCCAATCTCTCTCCTCTCACAAATTGTTTCCCACATGTAAATAGCATTAAATATAAATAAAAAAAAACTAATTACATAGTTGGGTTGTAAATCACGAGACGAATCTTTTGAGCCTAGTTGGGCCACAATTGGACAATATTTACCACAAACAAACGAAGTGCTACAGGACTTTACACTCTCTTTCCAACCCCAATCTAAACAAGGCCTGATTTGCAGTTTAGTCTCAATAATATAGATAGGCATGTTCTAATAATTCACCTTGTGTCAGTGAGAGGGAAGGAGATGAGAGAGAAAAACAGATTTTGTGAACAATGTTGCTACAGTGCATGAACATTGCTGGTATAGTATTCAGATGGGCCCGCAGCTTGTGAATCCATACCAAAAAGACCTATACTTGGCTTTTCAAGATTGATGGGATAGAAGAGCTCAAAAAATTTAATAGATGAACATATATATTAAAATTTCTTTCTAGGTCAGCGGGGGGCAGAAACCTAGTATCGCCTCTATGAGGCTCCGCCTCTGCTTTGGGCCATTGAATTGATCCAAAACATACTCAAATGAACTAGAATGACATTATATTTAGCCATAATTAGTTACATCAATACTTTGCATATGACAGGGAAATCGAAAAAGAGATAGAAGGTTGAGTAAATTGCATACAACAATTAGGAAGGCAGGTGCAAAATTGATTTGTACGTACTTATGCTTAAATTAGTTGCATGTACCATCCAAATACCATGACAACTTAGAATATCCATAAAGGAGTCAATGCAACACAATTCACATTCGGTTCTCAGTAGCCAAGTTAAAAATAATCAACCAACCTTTGGCTACCGCTAGGCCTCCAAGCTAACAAGACTATGGATTTATTTGTCTAAACATGGTACAAATTTGTATTCTACATTTTTCTTTTGTGACATGTTTTTGGCCCTGTAGAGCATAGTAGAGAAAATAAGTATGTCATGGGTTCTATTCGTATATTTGTTCATGGTTGCCAAAGGGAGAGAGCGTATGGCTCGGCATGTCTAGTGGTTGGCTCAGTTCATTTGGATGGCTTGTTCCAAGCGATGTTCGATATTTGGCACCAAGATGAGTGATGGTAACTAGATCTCTACACCCTTTTGCAAACATATGATTAATATATACTCATGTATAAGTGATGAGTGATTAACAATGAGGAGATCATAGCTTTGGTTAAGTGTGTGTGAGACTAACCCAAGGCATGAGTGAGTGTGTGCATGTCTTTTGGCTTGTGTGATGTGCATGTGTTCAGTGTGAGACGATCGATGACAATGAAGAAGGTCAAGTGAGGAGTCCGTGCACAATGGACCAGGAGCGGTAAAGGGTGGGATAGCATTTTGAAAATGAGATAGGAAAATAAGGGGTGGGATAGATTTGAAAATTGGAAATTGGGTCTGAGATAGGAAAATGAGGGGTGGGATAGATTTGATGCCATGTTTGGATATTGGGAAATTAAGATAGGCATAGTGAAATAAAGAATAGCATAGCCATCTTGTACCCCCTCCTTTATCCCAATCCATTTTCTTTTTCTTATCCCAATCCCTATCCAAATGTGCTATTAGGGTTTAGCCAAGGTTCCTTGTTTTAGAGAGATTAGGTTAGAGAGGGGTGCTTTCCTCTTAAGTTAGTTTCTCATCTGAAGTGGGAGGATGTTTGTGAGGAGGCTAGCCAGATGCATAGGTGAATTCATGGTTTGATAATCGAAGTGTTTGATGAAATCTTGAGCTCATCCTTTCTCTCCCTGAATTTCTCTTTCTTTGGTGATTTTGTGGTTATTGGAAGTTTTTAGGATCCTTGAAACATATCTATACCATGTCTTAAATCCTAGTTTCTAATCTCCTAAGGAGCCCTTTAAATTGTGTTCTCACAGAGGATATATGGAGTGTGGAGCGAAAAATTATAGCTTTACCTAGTTTCACCTCGCTCTAGGGGGGCCAAGTATGGATTACGTGAGTACTTGTTTTAAAATGTTTTACATGTAAAACTGTTTTTCTAAACGGTTCATTGGTTAAGTGGAGCCGTGCCAAATAGAGAACATGAAATTGATTGGGGGCTGAAATAATTTTAACTTCCTATATATAATTCACTTCTCACACTGAATAACTTCTAATTTATTTTAGAGAATCATAAAGAATAAATTTCAGCCACATAAGTGGTGACTCTCTACAGGTCACTTCTCGCGTGGATAAGAAAAACGGATGGGCCACGTGGTTGCAAACAGCGATGAGCAAGAACAAATGTTTAGGACTGGGGGAGAAAGAACATGATGGCCATACTGTCCATAGTGGCTTACGGGTCCAAGATTTTGGTTGATATATTTCTACTGGACACACTGGTATACTGGCCTTGTTCAGATTGTAAATTTTTGCAATCTGAACTACTATAGCACTTTTGTTTATATTTAGTAATTATTGTTCAATTATGGACTAACTAGGCTCAAAAGATTTGTCTCATGATTTACAACTAAACTGTGTAATTAGTTTTTTTACTTATATTTAATACTCCATGCATACGGGTAAAATTTGATGTGATGAAGAGAGGGTGAAAAAACTTAAAATTTAGGAGGAATCTAAACAAGACCTTAAATAGTAGTAGCAGTTTTTGAAAAGAGGAATAATGGTAATGAGTTATTACTGGCTGGCTATTCGGTGACGAAACAGATCCAATATTGACATTTTCTGAGTAGCTACTTAAAAGTTTTTGAGCATGACCTGCCAGGAAATTTCATTGCAAGATCGAATATCTCCCTCTCCGTACCAACTGAGCTGACATGCCAAACCTATCAATTTACGCGCTTTCTCCGTACGGTCATTCCGCGTCTCGGCGAAGTATCTCTTGGACATGGCATGGGTGGCCATGGCTGCCTGGCTGGGATCGATGCTTCACCGGCCATCGCCTAGAAAGATTATCAGCTAACAAAACGCGTACGTGCATGCTCGTAATAAAACGATGGTGGGAAGTGCCCGGAAGGCGCGGTGGGGCCGGCAGCGGCGGGGCACGACACCAAGCCAAGTCAACACGCGGAGGCAAGCGATCAACCGATGCTGCAGCAGCAAGAAGAACTCCCCGTCGGGACTAATCCGCAAGCCCCCGATCATGGGTGCTGTGTTCCTTTGGTGAGGAAGCAAGCAGGCGATTTCATCGATGGGGTATCTCCGGCGGGCGGCAGAATGAAATCAACAAACAAACGCGGTGAGGCTGCCGGGCGCCGGGCGGGGGTTTGTCAAAGCTGCGGCTTCCTCAGCTGCTTCGAGGAAGCAGGCTCTAGAGCTACAGGATCGGACAGCGTGATTTCGCCGGAAGATTATGGACAAACGGACCGGAGACGCGCGAACGGGAACCAGATGATTAATTCTACCGCGTCTCACGAAGACTCTGCTGCAGAGGGCCGGGGCTTCACTCGGTGCAGCGCGACGCGGTATACATGCGCTCGCGAATTTGAATAGAATCTGCCTCGGTTTGCTTTATTTATTATGCTTAGCGAGTTCGGGAGCAGGTGGGCCGGAAATAAACTGCGGTGCGCAGGCGCATCTCCGTTCCCAGAAACTGCGGTGGGAACTGGGAACTCAGAAGCCAAACTGCCTTTAAAAATTAAATTAAAATATTTCTTTGGTATCTAAAACGAGAGTAGTTTTAACAAAAGATAATTTATTAAAAAGAGGTTGGAAAGAAGAAACAAGTGTAGTTTCTGTAACAGGAAAGAAACCATATAACACTTTTTTTAGTGGCATATTGCTAAGGATGTATGGAATTCTTTGTTCTTAGCATTTAATATTAAACCACCGAAAGATATAGGCCATTTGTTTGGCGTTTGGCTAAAAAGCTTCCCTGCAAGCATAAGAAACCAAATATTAGTGGAGTTTGCAGCTATGTGTTGGACGGTGGTGTGGTCAAGTAGAAATGAAGTTGTGTTTAGCATAATAACGACTAACTCTTTCACGCAGGTGATTTTCAGAGGGACATACAATCGCAGCTATCTAAAAAGAAAGAGAGAGGACAAATGAAGGAAGGTTGTCATTTATTGGAAGTGTTGATGTTGAAAGTCTTCGAAAAATATTGGTGGAGACATCTAAAGAGGGTTGAAGCTTTCGTTAGTTTCAGCACTTTGAGAAGCTATTCTACTCGTTTTAGTTTTAGCTCTTAGTTTAGCTATTTTGATTTGGTTTGTTTAACAGAATTTTGGTTCGGCTTGAGTGTTGTTCCTATATTGTGTGGCTATGCACATTCATTTGTTGAATGTTGGAGGCCGGGTGTTTTTCCTTAATCTAAAAAATAGCCGATCGACAGGTTGCCTTCAGAAACACTAGAAAAGAGGAGCGCGACAATGTCGTGTATATAATATATACTCCCTTCGTAAGCATAAAGTTATAGCACTCTCTGTAATTATATTTTAGTTAAATTTGAAATGTTTTGACTCTTAGAAAAGTTGAAACAACTTACAATTTAAGATAGATGGAGGCTCAATGAGTACAAAAAGTTGCAAAAGAAGAGAGTTGTGGATAGGTAAGAGTGGAGACACAACAGACGACACCAAGTCACCAAATCAAGTCAACACATGGAGACAAGAGATCAGGAGAAATCAAAAGGACGCAGAGGCTATCGGTATCAGACCAGAAAGAATCTCCTTGGCCGGCATAGATCACAATCGATCGATCTGACCGAACTTAATTTGCGAATCAAATGTGATTTGATGGTACTCACATCTGCATATGCTATAAGGTTCTTGTAATCTTTGCAGGGACAAATAATTGTATCTTTATTATATGTCAACGTTGATGCATGCTTCTCAGCGGCTTCGATAAATTTGTCCACCTCTTCATGGAAACGTTCATCAATCCTTGACCAACCATACATCCAAGAGTTTCTAAGAAAAACATGAAACAAATCAAATTAATAAATAACTACTTGAGAATAATTGAATATATATACTCATGGTAAAGGATAATTAATTAATTGGCTGTTACTGCATCTAAATATTAATAACAATAATATACATTAAATGGTTAAAAACATATACTGGTGGTAAACCGAGAGTGCAATCTCCACTAAAATCAAGCAAGATTGACTAATAGAGAGTGCAAGCTCATTTCATTAACTAATTTAATAATTGGCTATTAATGCATCTAAATATTAATACTAAAATATATATATTAAATGGTTCAAATATGAAGTTTCTTAGACAATAGTTATAAACATTTATTATTTTACCAACAACCTTCCATGCCAACCATATTTCATTTTCATAAAACAAAAATAACAAAATTAAAAAAAAAACAAACCCTAGATCTAGAACTAGATGAAACATATATGAAACTAAGGTGCAATATCCACTAAAATCAAGCAAGATTGACTAATATAGAGTGCAAGCTCATTTCTCTAACCAATTTAATAATTGGCTATTAATGCATCTAAATATTAATAAAAAGAATATATATATATATATTAAATGGTTCAAATATAAAATTTCATAGACAACAATTATAAATATTAATTATTTTACCAACAACCTTCCATGCCAACCATATTTTATTTTCATGAAACAAAAATTACAAAATTAAAAAAAACAAACCCTAGATCTAGAACTAAATGAAACATACAAGAAACTAGGGTGGAATATCCACTAAAATCAAGCAAGATCGATTAATAAAGAATGCAAGCTTATTTCTCTAACCAATTTACACTAAAAGCTTCAAAACAAGGGTCTAAATTGCTCTATATATAGCTCAAGCACCATGGAAGAGAGAAAAAAAAAGCAAAACTCAAATTACTCACTAACCAACCATCAAAACTTCAATTAATGGGTTGGAATAGGGTCTCCTTACCTCCTACAAGCTCCCCACCAAAAGATTTGAGAGCAAAACCTCTCCCCTTAGTAGAGCAAGTTTTGGGAGGAGCCCAAGGCCTCCCAACTTTATTTTTTGCGTGGAGAAGTGAGTGGCTCGGGGAAGAAGAAGATGAGTGCAACCACTTATACAGCCGTCATTTGTAGGGGTGGGTGGTGATTCAGCCGCCCCTACAAATCACTCAGTAAGGGCGGCTGGATCACAAGCCGCCCCTACAAATCAGCCCATTTACAGGGGCGGCTAATAATACCAGCCACCCCTACTGAGTTATTTGTAGGGGCGGCTCACATGTGGGGAATGGGCAAGCCTACTATAGGGGCGGTTATATCTCCAGCCGCCCCCTACAGTAAAAGTGGCTTGACCCCTGCAAATCAATTTTCAGGTAGTGTCAACGACGACTACTCCTACGATCGACGCGGCTTCTGATCCGATAAAACGCAGTATACATGGACCCGCATCATGCATGCAGTACCTAATCCTGTGAGTATCGAGTATCGACGCATTTGGACTACTCAAATCAGAGGCCGATAGTTCACGGTTTACAGACGATAACGATCAGAAAGCAGATCACTCACTAAGCATTAGGGGTGGGCATCATGCCATCATCTACACACGCAACGCAGGGACTGACTGGGTTTACTTACCAACACCGAGCCATGCCCTGTTTTGGCGCGAGAACGCTTCGTCTTGCCTCTTTTTTTTTTTTTTTTTTTTTTGTGTGTGTGTGTGTGTGTGGGGGGTACCCATTTTCTTGAGAAGAAAGAGATCGTATGACTTTTTTTTTCTTGAGAAGAAAGAGATCGTATGACTCTTTGTAGCAGGGCTTGCTGAACACGCTAGGCCCACTAAGGCGTACTCTGCATTGGCTTGGGCCAACGTCCGAGGCCCATAGGCGAGGTGACGTGAGAAAAGTCTCTCCAAATTTTCGCGAAAGTTCACTTTTTTTTTCTCTAAACTCTAAAATTAAACAATCTCTTAACTTTTTAAATTGTGTGTTTTACCTCTCTGGAGCAGTTTTGACGACGGTTTTGCTACTAGTTTTGTCTTTTTTTTTTTTTATTTATTTTGGCTTAATTTTAAAAAAAAAAATCATAGTAAATCACAAAAAACCATAAAATAAAAAAAAAAAATCTAATTTTGTTGATCTCTACGCGAGTAGATACACAAGAATATATAATATGGTATGCTGAAGTGCAAAGTTTTTGCCAGTCTTTTTTCTTTTTATTTGTTTCGACTAAATCTTTGAAAAGTTATAGTAAATCATAGAAAAATAAAAAAATAGAAAAATCTAATTTTATTGGACTCCACATAAGTAGATCTACAAAGTGAACATGTAATATGGTATGCTTTAGTTCAATAAAATAATTATAGAAGCTACATTTATAAATTATTTTAACTAATTACAAAAAATATAGATCTAAAGCTACAATAAGAACTTTGTAGTAAAATATATTATATTATATATTCATGTGTAGATATACTCACGTGGAGTCTAAGAAAATTAGATTTCTATTTTATGATTTTTTTATGATTCAATTGAAGTAAATAAAAAAGAAAAGGACCGGCAAAAAAAAAACTTGTACTAAAAATTGTAGATCTACTCACTGTATAGATCTACTCATGTGAAGTCTAATAAAAATTATATTTTTATTTTATAATTTTTTGTGATTTACTATGATTTTTTAAAAAAATAGCTAAAATAAATAAAGATAAAGACAAAACTACTATCACTATAGCAAAAACCGCCTTCAAAACCGCTCTAATAAGATAAAACATATGGTTTAAAAAGTTGGAGGAGATTGTTTGTCCGATTTTACAGTTCACGTAGGAAAAACAGACTTTTCGTGAAAAATTGAGGGAGAAAAGTAGATATTTTTTTTTTTTCTCTAGAGATTTTAGGAACCAAATTGGGCCCCTGTTGGGCTAATCTAAACTGACAAAATAGGCCGCTGCTGCCTGCCTGCTCGCGGTTCGCTCGTCGCGGCACCTGCTCGGCAGCTCGGGCACTCGGCAGCCGGAGCCAAGGAAGAAGAAGGGGTCCGGGGTCTGGGGCGACGCCGCCGAAAGCTGGGGCGGCCGGCCCAACCCGCCCGAGGGTGGCTCCGTTCCTGATCGCCGGCTTGTCAGCACGCTCTTCTAGATCGGCCGCCGTTTCTGCGCCCCTCGCTGCGCAGGTCACACTGCCGATCCCCGCCAGGGCAGCAAGCAAGCAGGTGCCCTCTTCTTCCATCTCAAAGGCAGAGTCACTTGCATTTTTATCTTCACCTTTTCCCATTCTAAGTTCTGATCTTGCGATCTTCGTTGCCTCAGTGACTTTACTGTGCACTGTAGCTGCCTAGTCTGCCGCCTGTTGACGGCATCAAGCGTAGTGTTGGTTAACCACTGAATGTTTCTGTTTCCTAAATGCGATTTACAGAAATCCCTGGCCTAGAAATTCATTCGTACAAAATAACCGAAAAAAAAATGGTTAACTTAGGTTCCGGTTTTTGATACTTCTGTGCGGTTTCCATTTTTCTTCCCCCCAGCTCAGGGTGGCAAGTATTAGGTATGATACATTGAGATTTAGGTTCATCATATTATTTAGTGCCATTGGATCGTTCGTTCTATTGCATGATGCTGTTGGCCACCAAATATGATGTTCCCATAGTATGCAATTTTGCATGCAGGAATTGCCTGATTGTTGCCCTCTGATTTTGTGTTCTTTTTTTTTCCCACTTCAGTCACTGATGAATCATTGTTGGCACTTCTAAGAAACCCATCTTGAATCTAGGAATCTGCCGATGAAGAGCAAGAAAACTGTGCATGGATCATCATGCAAGAAGAGCAAGTTGTTTGGCAGTCTAATTGGTAGACATGGTTCTGAAATAGATCCTTGTTATAGACTTTTCCTTGAACATTTAAGAAAGGATGGGAATACCTATGTCCTTGATGTGCCAAAGGGAGACCATGGCTTGCCTTTTTCTGTACGGTATGAGGAGGATCATACGTCCTATGGAAATACTAAGGGCAAAAGTAGCTCAAATTTCCCCAACCATTCACAGCACACAAGTCAGGGAAATCCAGATGGCAAACGACCTGATGTAAAAGCGGTCAAGGCTGCCAGCAGAAATGTGAGTTGCTCCTTTTCATCAAAGAGGTCATATGTGAAGAAGACCACGACCTCATCAGTAGATGAATCTTATGAGTTATTTCTGAGCCTTGTGAAGTTCAAGGATGGTTTCATGGTTATTGAGCCAGAACCAGGTGTCACCATTGTATATGAGCGAGAAGAAGATATGCCAGCTGGATATGATGAATGGAGAACTGGCAGTTCTACAAATGGACTGCCTTTGGTGTCTCCACTTGAAAACATGGAGGAAGACTACACCATGCAAAGATACGATTATGGGCTTGCACCAGCTAATGAAATAGCTTCTGAACATGAAATAGCTGTACCTTCTTCAGAGAACATTGATAGTCAGGATATTATTTGCACAGATGAGCGTGGCCTTGTACTTTATGCTGAACCATCTGATTTAAATGTAAGATTCTTTTGTATAATTTCTGGTTCTCTTCAAATGATGTTGCCTGTTCTATAGCTGCCTTTTGGCCCAGGCATGTGAAGATGAACAAGCAACACCTCTTGCTATCTGTTACGGTGGTTCATCTACATTTGATGAAAAACTCAATGCTGTTTTAAGTCAACCTTATGATCAAAATGAATATGAAGAGCTTTGGAGAAAAGCCACTGACCGGAAGCCTGTGAGCAGACAAAGACACTTGCGAAGTGCATCAAAGCGCTATGTTACAGAGGCAATCGGCCTGTCATATCTCGATTATTATCCAGGTATTGCAAAGCTTGGTGGGTGAACTTGTTTGTCCTGATGTGTTAATTGAGCACCTTTCTATCTATTCCAGCCACTATCTATCCGTATGAGTTGTAATAAGTAGTCTTGGTTTACAAAAGGAAAAGGCAGATTCCTGTAATTTGATCAGGTGGTTGACAAGCATTTAGTAGCCAGTTGTTCATTTTCCAATTGAGTTGCATTAGCCAAGTGACATATGCTTTCATCATATAACTCTTACCACGTAAGGAAACTCTGGAGGCCTCAGTCTTTCCTCCATCATATGAATCATTTGCATCGTGAACTAAGTTTTTTGTTGTTTAGTTTCATAACCACAATAACATGATATATAGAGCCACAGAGAATAAGACCTTGAACTTTTAGGTAGCTTTAGCTTCGTCTTGGTTTTATTTGCCATAGTTTTTTATGTTATACATGTAATGGAGATACCAGTGGGCTCTCTTTTCGAAACTGAGATCTTGAGTTTTATATATGTGATGCCTATAGGACTCATGCATTTTTAATGCATCATCTCATGATTCTATAGCAGCATTGAAGGCCATGCTTTCAATGTTGTGATACAGAAATTGTATTTTATGAGTTGGTATCTTGCATGATATCAATTGAAAATTGCATTTTTGTAGTTCTCGAGTAAGGTGCAATCTGTTATTTCAATACTGTGATGCTAAATTTATATATGCAAGTTTCTACTTACCAATGAAATCGATTGATAGATTTCATTTTAGCACTTCTCAAGCAAGACTCAGCTTTAGTTACTCATGCAGATCTAGCCGTACAAGTAAACTCGGCTGACTGTGATAAGAGACTGAGCCTACTACGAAAGTTGTTCTTCTGGTTGGAGGTGATCTAAGTTTACCACACTTTTTTTAAACTTCCCATTGCTTAAGGTCTCTGCTGGTGGAGTTGAAAATTAGTGAATCTGAAAGTATTCACATGTGCTTTTCTTTTCGAGATAGCAAAGTGTTATGAAGAGATTTCACCCAATTAGTTGGGGGGGTGGGGGACTGTTTCTTGCTGGCAGGTACAGTGGTTTGAAAACAAATTGTTCATACTATGTTGGTTTAGTGGTTTGCCTCTTCATGGTGCTGTGTAAGGGAGGGCCAGAGGGGTGACTTCAGTATTAGTAGTAGTAATCCATTTCAAATTCACCTCATTTTTTCTGCAAACACAAGGAGGATATTTGGTTTTTCATTTGTTTCATGCATCACATTGGTGGCCAGTGCCTCATTCTTTGAAATCTCTGGTGACTGACCCATGAATGCCTGGGCAGTAGGAAGTACTATGTTAAAGAAAATGTGATGTTCTCCATGGCTTTGGACTAAGTTAAATTTATTCTCATTTTTTTTCTGCAGAACTTATGCCATGAGGGAGCCTACATGCCCTGGATCTCCAAACCTCTAGCTTGCAATCCCATTTCACCAGATGAGTATGAACCAATGCTTGCTCTCAAGACACATGAAGATGAGCCCTAGGGGTAGCAGTTACCTGAGATTTGCTTGCGGCCTTCCTGCATCTCTGGTGCTACCTGACTGCTTGTTTCGATGCATCAAAGCTCCTTACCTGCTGTGTGCACATGTCATACTTGTTATGACACCATTATAAAACAGAACAAAGTTGTATTGGCCTGTTGGGACTTTGATATGCCTGCCGTAGAACTCTTGTTCTGCCCATTTAGGATCTTATGTGTGATTTTTGTTTAGGATTCAGACTAAACTGGGCTTGCAATCTTCAGTGTCTTTGCTTCTCCGCTGAGGTTTCATGCTTTGTGGTGAATGTTTTCAGTTGCTTGAGGATTAGCTTATTACCCTCTCAATCCTTACGGGGAGTGGTTTTATCCACACACCCAAAAAAATAGAGATCAGGTATGTCCTCTCCCTGAAATAAGCATGGCATTATACTGACCTGATCTGCACACGATTACATGTGGGTAAAAAAAGTGAGTTCATGCTAATGCTGGAGCAATTATTTTTTTCGGATATATTATTCAACATGGTAACAAATACAGCATGGATATTGCACAAAAGATACTGCTAACATTTTATCATTACAATAGTTGTATGGATGCAGGATTTAAAACAGCAGGATATCTATTATAAAAAAAATAAAAAATAAACAGCAGGATATCTGTATGACCCTTAGTACTACTAATCATATGGATGCAGTCCTCTAAACAGCTCCTCCTCTGGTTGCGTTAGTAACTTCATCAACGGAAACAAGCTTCTGCGCAACATCTTCCATGGTAGGTCGCCTGCTTCTATCTTCCTCCAGGCATGAAACAACCAGCACCATCATTATTCTTGCTTGCAGATAGTTGAAATCTCCATTCAGTCTAGTGTCATTGAAGTCAGGAATCCATGATTGTTCAGTGCCATCCAACTGCAGATTCTCATTAAGAATCCTGACTATCCTTCCAAGGACCATCTCCACTTCCTCATCCTCATTATTTTCCATGTCTGAGACACAGGCTCCCTTTAGTAGTTCCAGTAGCACCACTCCAAAGCTGTAGACATCAACCTTTGCCGTAGTTGGGAGACTAGAAACCCATTCTGGTGCTAAATAACCTCTAGTCCCTTGGATCTTTGAAACATTTATGTTGGATCCACCTCTGTTCAGAAGCTTTGCAAGGCCAAAGTCAGTGATCTTTGGCATCAAATTCTCATCCAGCAGTATATTTTTAGGTTTCACGTCGCAATGGATGACCCACTCTAAACACTCGTGGTGAAGATACGCCAATCCTCTAGCCACCCCTAGCGCAATATCAAATCTTTGCTTCCATCCAAGTAAGATTTCCGAACTCTTTCTGTCAGATAAAAATTTATCCAATGAACCATTCTCAAAGTATTCAGAAACCAATATCCTGTGTGGACCATCAGAACAAAATCCCCAAACTCTCACTAAGTGCATATGATAAATCCTGCTAATCACAGCCAGTTCATGCTGGAATTCTTCTTCACTTTGGTTTATTTCTGCCAATTTTTTCACAGCTACTGCCCTGTTGTCTTCCAAGACCCCTTTGTATACAATGCCTGATGCTCCCCTCCCAAGTTCATCCTTGAACTTTTTGGTCGCTGACACCAACTCTCTGTAGGTGTACCTGCGAAAATGATTAGTTACCATTTCATATCCAGGCTCAGCTGGCCATACTCCTCTGAGTTCCATGTGTTCCCTCATCAAAATAAACCATCCTAATACAACAAACATTATCTCTGCCAGAAATATTGCTGATAAGAATCCATAGAAGTACAAAAACTTTGATTCACTCTGGTGTCTCTTAAGCATATCCCAAAAATCTGCTATGAAGTACTTATCTGTTTTACTACAGTCAGGACCATACTTGGGACCAAAGGGTTGTGATTGTGGAATTGAGGCCTCCAACACGTCTACTCCCTTCGGAACCTTGATGTACATGCTGCCAGTGGTACGAATGTCATGCAGGGTTACACCACCAAGAAGAGCATACTTTGGATAGCAGTCACCAATGCCTTCCCAGTATGCAAAACCCTTACAATTGCAGTCATGCAAGCATTTGTTCATGCAAAAATCAAGAGAAACCTGTCGATGGGCAGCCATATCATACCCATTGAAACCAGTATGGGGTAGCTTAGCAAATTTCACCTTCTGTGCGTCACAACTGATGTTGGTCTTTGGTCTACAGCCTTTGCTCCGCTCATTTGGGTCGATGACTTCAAAACCAGGGGCACACGCACAAGCAGGCACAGGTGTATACACACATATTCCATTTTCTCCACATAAACCACACACTTTGCAGAGCTGAGGAAATGCCATCCATGTTACTGACCATGTTCCTTCTACCTTATTCAGACTGTATAATCTGAGGTTGCCATCATAATCCAGTGTTAGCCTTCTTATGGTGTGGCTACCCCAGTCAGCAGCCATGAAAGATGTGTTATCACTTCCGCGGAACTGCCCCAAGCTGTCTAGAACACCGCTTGCGTTGATCACAAATGGTATCCTTAGCTTTTGCCAGATAGTCCAGGTGGGATCTGGCCAATAGATGAAAGAGAGATCCTTTTCATCATAGAACAGTGAGAACAGGACTTGCTCATCAAAATGTAAGCTGTAGCGGCCAGGAACCAGCAATCTATTAATGGACACGAGCTTGCTGGTAACATTAATCGTTTGAGTGGGTAACAAGGTATCAGTAGGAGATGTAAAGCTTTGCCACAGAATGGTGTCACCTTTGCCCTTGACAATGAGATTCCTAGTGTCCAAGAGCTGAGCTTGTTCAGCATTTGAGGAGCTCACGTTGTTGCTCCACACAATATGGCCACCATAGTCTCTCAGAACCATGCTCCCATCGAAGCTTAACTTCACCTTTGATCCCCAGGTGTACACAGGACGAAGAGGATTTGCGCTCCAGACGATGGTTCTTTCGGACGCATTGGCGAACCAGATGGAGAAGGTGGATGCGTTGGGGGAGACGTTGTAGAAGCCGCATATGAATGTGCCATCCGGCGAAAGGAGCACGTCGGAGCTGCGCTCTACGGAGAGAGAGGAACCTGACGAGAGAACCTTTAGAGCGGAGATTTGCAAAATCAGATGAATCAGAGTGAGTAGAAACAGAAGTGTGGAGACTGCAACCATGGCCATTGCAGCATTTGTGTTCCAGTGACCTGGATGGAGGACGCTCTTATAGACCCAACTTGCAATGCAGCAATTGTGAGACTTGTCAACAGCGATGAAGTTAGTCACCAGTCGCTATACGATGAATAGTGAATCGAGCATTGCAGTTTTTTCTTCATATATAAAGAAAAAAAAAGTGCTGTGTATTGTAGCAAATGCTTTGGCGTTACAGGACATGGGCTGAGAGGGGCTGCACTGTTGTGAGTATTGACTGGGTCTTACCATAATCAGTAAGCCTCCAACCAAAAGTTGGCAAAAATTGAGGAAACCATAATCTGTCTATGGTTAATTTTTTTACATCATATGATTACTCATGACCATATAAAATGACATCATATGAAATTACTTCAAATTTGAATCCAGTTATTTTAATCATAGATGTTTAGACTAATTGTTGGTCAAAGAAAAGTGAATCTTAACATGCGGTGAGCATCTTAAAATGAGTAGTTGGCACTACTGAATACATTAAAATAATTATTCATATTGGGGACCCTTTTTTTCGTCTCTCCGATGCAATGAAACACAGCTGTCCTGCGTTTTCTTCATATAAAAAAAAAACTATTCATATGAATCTAAGATCGTAGCTGGCGTGACAATATTGAGGCAGCTGAGATACTGCTCTTGTTTCCTTTTTCTTACATGAGCAAATTTGGCGAGAAGCCTCAAACTATGAAGCTATTTGTTATAGCTCCGGCTGTGAGATCCATGCAGATACAAAATAAAGTGGTATAAATAAACATAACTTTTTAATCTGAAGTAACACTAAGTTGCTCAATCAGTAGCTTCTATAGTTCTATGTGTCCAGAGCTGCAACGCTAAATGAGCAGCTCCAAAAAAAAAAAAAAAAAAAAACGCTTTTAGTTAACAGATAACATGCCCTGTATGCAACAAGGTTTGGTTTCACCACGGTTGTACATAGACACGCCATTCACACTACAGGAAGTTAGAAATTGTCATGTAATAGAATATGAATGTATATGGGTAGTTGAAATATGCATACATTCTACAATATTTGATGGGTGATTACAGTGGCGCCACAATTAGTTATACTTTTCAATGTGCATCTATCCAATACAATTGATGCTCCTTATCAAAATAAATAAATAAATAAATAAATATATATATATATATATATATATATATATATATATATATATATATATATATATATATACAGCGCTATTTGGTCCCCCTGCACTGAATAGTTATTTGGTACCCAAACCCATCTGCCAGCCCAAGAACTCCCGTGGAGGCCCAGACTGCATCTTCGAGAGTTTTATTTTTCCGTCACGTAGCAAAGACCTTCGACCGATTTCCGTACAAACGAGTGGCCCCCACATGCCAGTTTTTTTTCTCCGTGTAGTTTTTTTAGGTCCATGATTTTTCCCCGTCAAATGGCAGACTGCCCCCGCTGATTTTCCGTGCAAAATGTGTGGCCCCCATAGGCCATGTTTTTCTCCGCGCAGTTTTTTTTTTACGTCCGTGATTTGATTTTTTTTCCCGTGCAGATTTTTTACTTCCCGATTGGAGGAAATGATAGTTTGCTTGCCACGTTGAGATCATTCACCAAGGATTGGAAAATGAATACCTTTTATAGTTGCAGCAAATCGTGCAGCAAGGCATTCATGAAAACACAGTTGAACTCATTTTAAAATCATGATTCAGTTGGAACTTGAACATGCTCTATATTCTGATAATTAATCTACCGCCAAGAAATTGTGTTACATTTGCATAGTAAGAAGGCAAAAACCTAGAGCAATTTGTTAATATGGCCTAAAAAGAGGGAACACAGGTTATGTTACAACATATATGCTTGTTGAAATAAACTGAAATTAAAAAAGTAGATACATGAGCACATTTAATTTCCATGAGCACATTTAATTTCCAATAAATCCAAAAATAATTCGTTGATGCAGGAGACGAACGGCTAGATGCTGAAGAGTTGATTTGGATCCCCTGAATAGGGTACTGAAGAAGTACACAGGCATTATGACAGCTGCTTCTTAAAAACCTGCAATATAAGATACATGTATAAAATTCATGAAGTAATTGATTGCTTATCTCAGAGATATTCAATAGTCAACAAAAGCTAAAACATTATATCATATTTCTTTATTTTTTTCTATTGCTAACTGAATCTGCTTGTGCTAAAAACTAGGGAACTATAGAAACCTCAAATATTTACTGCCAAACTAACAGTCACAGATACTGTCATGTGTGACCAGATAAACCTTCCATTATATTTAATCTAGCATAGAATTAGATTAGTTATTGATAACGAATATGTACGAATTTAGCACCAGAGATGTGGATATGAAATAAGCTATACAAATCATAAAAAATATAGTTTCCTGTTAGCAAATATTGATGTGTACACAAAGACTGGTCCAATCACACATGAATAAGAAAACTATTTTCTTTGGTCACATACAATCTTTCAATAAATGGGTGTGACCGAGATTTTTAAGTTTCAACTCACAAATATTTATGATTTTAATTAACAGTAAACATTAATAGGTCTGTCAGCAATGTGGTAGGAACAACTGAACTGAAGGTCCAACTAATAAAACAATTTGTGGTTTCCGAAATAAATATGTATGGTTCAGTTCTGGGGACAATTATTGTTGGAAAAATGATATTTGAAGTAATGTTTTGCTGAAGGACTAAGCATTTGGTTGTCAACAAAAGTTATGAGAAAATAAAGATAAGATCAAACAAAAGCATCCATGGGCACATAAAGTAGAATTCGATGGGGTCCAGTGTCAAGTTAGTTTCCTATGCACAAAAAATGATGCTTGACTGCAAATACATTTTATTTTACAAATACTAAATCTGCAGAACCCTAAACATATCCTTCAATTGCACCGAAAAAGCCTCATCCCATTTACTGATGTGAACACATAAAATTCTATTGAAACAATGAAGCCAGTAGATATGAATTTGAATAGTGCTATTACAAGAGATTTAAGGAATCCAAGTTGCAGATAAATGAGAAATTGAAGGATGGTACTGATGAACTACCTATTGCTATTGTCAAGTGATAGGGATTAAGATTTTGGGACTAGAAAGATGTGTCATGATCCAACAACCTTGAAATTCCACTTTTTCATGAATGTGCAAGAAATTTCTAGTTTGACCAAACCAAATAAGCAGTGACGAACTCCTAATGTAAATAGAAAATCCAATGCATGTGGGTTTCCAAACTTTTAATCGACATGTGATGAACATATGAGAGCTTACTTCAGATGCCAACGGCTGGAGCTCCTTGCAAAGGAGAGCCATGAAAGAAGAGAAAAGAAGGATAGGACAGGAAGGTTGAATAACTAAAATGATACTATGAAGCTTGACAAAAAGGACCTGCTCCCTGATAGCATAAATAATCTGTAAGCAAACTCATCTGGAGGCTCATCTCACCCAACGAAAGAAATAGATACGGAAGAATAGAAGCAGAGCTGAACCAAGGGCATCATATCCACCAGGTGCTGGTCAGCATACATCCTGCAAAAGAATGGGAAAAAAGTCTGACATTTAAAAAAATTGCATGATGAATGCACCTAAGAACTGAGCATTTATGCAGCATAATTGTTAGAATATACAAATTAGAAATTAATAGGACTCATAAGATTCTGAGTGGTTATCATTAGGAGAGCAATTAGTAAGCGAGAGTATCTTTGCAGGAGAATGCCTTGGATCTGTAGACACAAGCAACAAGCAAAGAGCAAAAAAGGAAAAAAAACAATAAATAACATATTTATATTATCAGGAAAAAAGAGACCGAGAAGCAACTAAAAATATCAGAACTGTATGGTGACAGCCAGGATGAATCAAAGATCTAGTACATGCAAGATTAGTTGTTAACCACAATCATTTTATCACTTCATGATACAGAAATAAAAAAACCCAAACATTTTTCTTGAACCGAGCATACTGGTTTCAGTTGCGGAGAATTATTATTAAAACAATAGCCGACAGTTTTTCATCAGAAAAATGTGTGGGACGTGATCAAATTAGCACCAACAGTTTACCTATAGAATATAATCACAAATAATTATGTGTGAAAGTAGCCCCACAATAGGAGAGAGTAAATAGCAAAAGATCCTAAGGTCAGAACAACATTTATTTACAAGTTAAAACTCACTACTGTTTAAAATGAAATGAGTGAAGCATACAAATCCATTTCTTTTCAACCAAATGAGTCTGATCATTCCCTCTAGCTGAGCTTGTGAAACTGAACAGTGCACCCTTGCATAGATAAGGCTGTGTAGTCATGGCATCCATAAATAAATTCTAATGTTGAGTTACTTGTCGACTATAAAAATTCATTTACTAAAGCACAAATACTGTATTATATGGATAAAAATATAACAGCAGTGCCCCCATTCCAAACAAAGTAGAACAAATAATGAATTCAGTGGAAGGAGACATGATTCAGAGCTAAAATTTAAGTACATTCGAAGCTGACTAGCTACCAATGCATACTCACCTTTAAGCACACATTGTGCCAATGCTTCTATGTCTGTCAAACAGGGAATATGTTGGGGAGGTGACTCTGGTGGAACACCACTGGAGCCTCGGGATTCAAGCAAACTGGTTACCTGAGAGTAGTAGCTGCAGATCAATATCAGTTATTCTGCCATGTGGAACACTACTGTAGATCAGAAAGAGCAAGCACCATCTAAATAGGCAAGACAATATCAGTGATTCTGCCATGTAATGTTTTGGATCTTATTAAGATAGCAAACAGTACATGGTAGCCCAGATATATGAGAAAATATATATCTGTATAATAGAAGATGCTTTGGTCCAGTTACGAAAGACCATCTTTCCAAACCATAAATATCTACATTGGCAACATAGGGTTCGAGCCATTCTTTCTAGTTACTCATGAACTCAAGTCAGAAGGTCATAGATATGCCTAATTTCCAGGAATATCGTTGATTGGACACGAATCTACAAGATATGGATTAGCATATCAGAATTGGTCAATCCTGGATAACCAAAAATAAAAAAAAATGAACTCTATTTGTCATTAATGATTGACTATCCACGTGCTACGGGTTCAACGCAAGTAGAAGCAATCATGCAATGATGCAAATGTTGATATGCCTCAACTAGTGGAAGACAATGGACACGTAAACTCCCTCAAAAGTAAATTTCTTATCATATGAGTTGTAGGCGTGTTAGCTTCCATTGGATGTCATACTCTACATATGAACACCAGTTCAGATGTGAAATTGACAAATGAAATAAAGAAAGAATTTATGAAAATTGATGATACTAGGCACTGGGCAGGTGGGTTTAGACATTAGGCTACTGCAGACATGTCCATCTTCAGTAATTCTTTGCTACTCTGTTCCTTACTAAATGGACATGATCTTGTTGTGCCAAGGCTCCATTGCTGGTCTAATGCAATCTTACTGAGACACAAGCCAGCTGCCTCGCTACCTCAACTGTACAGACCTTTTCATATGCAGTAGAATGGAATAGAAACACACGAGGTTCATAGCACTAGAAACATCATTATCATCCAACTATATAGAACTTATATCATTTACTGAAATTTATTGAAAGAGCAATTAACCAACAATTGGTTAGGATACTTGGTGCACTAATAAGAATCCTAAATAAATCAGTGATTTCTTTGCAAAAAGATTACCATATTATTAAATAATACTGATGCTTCATCAAAACAATAGTGCATCAGATTAATCTACAAAAAATATAGCTAATCTTCCATTATTAGTTGCACAGATCTGACACAACTTGGACCCAAGAATAAAGTTCAGTATACACAATTTTAGATTTGATATTGACAGGATTTCAGAAAACCAACCAAACACTAGTTCAGTTAGCAAAACAGAGAATCAACAACCCCTTACTACATAACTTGAACAAGTAATTAAAAAAATAATTCCAACATTTGTAGATCATGTCCCATGCAAAAGAGGCAAGCAAAATGAACCGGTTCTGATGAGAGGAGCTCACAGAAAAACTAATCCGAAGAAATCCAATTATTGAGTTGAGGAACTGCGAGCTGCAAATGGAGGTGGATGCTTGGTGGCCATCGATCCAGGGGAAGAACCTCCCATAGGTGGAAGAAAAATCAGAAATTAAAGTGCAGGAATCATAAATGTGAACCACAATGCCAAGGTGAAGTCCCGGTACCTGTAGCCCTGTAAGGAACGCAGCAGTTTTGCTCGCCGTCGAACATCATCAGTTGGCCAAGACGTGGACACTGCGGCTGCTGGACTGGACCCCCACCGTGGCTATGCAAATCTGATTCTCCAGCACCCTCAAGTAGCTGCAGCAAACTGCGTCCGACAGCGGCAAGGCATGGATGGCGGCGTCTCGTCTCTTTCCCGTCAAGGATGAGAAGCAAGGCAGCGCCGGCGGGAGTGGTACGGAGCAGGCGAGGGGACAGGGTCCGGCGGAGGTGGGTTGAGAAGCATCTCCGGCGGAGGTTGGTCCGGACTCCGGAGCAGGCAAGCAGATAGGGCCGGCTGGGGCAATTTGAGTTGCGGCGTCGGCGGCCGGCGGGGGTTCCGCCGGAGTCCGGAGGAGGCGAACGGATGTACAACCGCAAGAACGTGGGCGCGGGTTTGGTGGAGGTGGGGTTGGCTGCGCGACGCCGCTCGGACCAGTGACAGCAAACAAATGGGCCGGACCTAGGAGCCTGAGCGGACGGCCCTAGGAGCCCAGCTGAGGTGTGCTAAGTACCGAATAGTATTTGGTACCCGTGTACCTTATAGAGATACTATATATATATATATATATATATATATATATATATATATATATATATATATATATATATATATATATATATATATATATATATATATATGAACTATTGGGAGCCTAGGGCTTCCTATAGGTTAGGGGAAGCCCCAGCCATCCCAACCGCACCACCCCGCATCAAGCGAGCCGCACCCGGCAAGCCATGTGATGCACCACCTTTACATCCAGTGTTGATGCGGACCCAACAGACCGACACGTAAATTCTCGTGTCGATCAAGCGTACAAATGTTTTTATCGCGACAATGCATACAAAACCAGTTGTTTGAGTGAATTAAAACTAGTTCGCTGTCGCATAAAAACCTTTCCGCGAGCTGGACGCTCCACCAAATAGCACCCGACATAGGCGACATGGGTCGACACAACGGACGCATGCATGGAGGCTTGCATCCCATCTAAATTTTCTCCGTTTTTTTCGCAATAATTCCTCAACAAAATATCCGATTCAAAAACGGTTTTCACCATTGAACTACCGACATTTTTGCGCACGATTCAAGATCCATTGTGAATATATTTTTAAAAATTTTTGAAATTCATAAAATTTGCACATTAGAATATAGAGTTATATGCATCCGTCTATGCATAAAAACCTATGGTCGTGTGCGTAAAAACATGGAGACGATCTCGTCCTCTCCAAAATTTAAAATTTAAAATTTGAATCATGCTACATAAGGGCCGATTGGATGCGTATGGCGGTCGCCTCTCCAGTCTCTGCAAGCCATAGTTTGTATACACTTATGAGTTGGTTTGTATGTACTTGTAGAGGATCGTTGTAGCACAACTTTCTGCACGGATCCGATTGCTATGCTTTTCTATGAAACCATGCATACAAACTCTCCCGATCGCTCTGCTTTTTCTGTGAAACTATGCATATAAACATGGTGTCTTCTTAATTTGATTCAATTAGTTAGATGTGGATTTTGTAGGGATGTAGTTCACTGACGGTAGGTGGCCTCAATAGAAAAAAGTTTATATGCATATTTGGTTTGTGTGCTTGTAGCTCTTAGAGATTGAAAATGTTTGTATGCATGTTTGTATACATTGTGAATTTGAGATAAAAATGCTAGGGGTGATTAGTATATACATGTCGCTCAATTTTTATGCATCGATGTGAGCTACAAACAAACCAGTTTTGCTTTGGTTAATATGCATCTCTTTCTCCTGTGGAAAGCAATGTTTTATGCATTTTGGCTCGGCTTCCCCTCTCCACGTCATGATAGTGGCGTGATGTGGCACAATCCAATTGGATTTATACGGTTGGATGAGATAACCAAGAGTACTAGTTTTTATGTAACCTTAGTTGGGTTTTGATATTTTTTGTTCACTGGGGTTTCTATGCATGTTGTAAGTTTAGACCATTATGGATAGTATCACATGTGTGTGTTTGTAAGGATTGAATGCATTATTTGACTATGGCTATATGTATTGTTTGATGTCATAGAATTTTACATGGGATATGCAATTCATGTGTAAAGAAATGTCCATCTCATTGAGAAGTTTTTATGCGGTAATAAAGATGATTTTTTATTCATCCAAACACTAATTCCTATACAACATCGGTGCTAAAAACTTTTTATGCATCTTGTCCTATAATTATATGCATCTAACTGGGCTTCATGTGCCATGATTCAAATTTCAAATTTTAGAGAAGATTACATCATCTCCAATTCAATCATAATAAGTTGTAAAGTTCATCGTTTATATGCAGTAATAAAATAAACTTTTATTCATTCAACCACTAATTTATATGCAATATCGATGCCAAAACTTTTTATGCATCTTGACGAGTGAATGTATGCATCAATTCAGCCCTTATATGGCATGATTCAAATTTCAAATTTCAAATTTTAGAGAGGACAAGATCGTCTCCATGTTTTTACGCACACGACCACCACGTGTTTTTATGCATAGACGGTTGCATATAACTCTATATCCTAATGTGCAAATTTTATGAATTTTAAAATTTTTTTAAAATATATTCACAATGGATCTTGAATCGTGCGTAAAAATGTCGGGAGTTCAATGGTGAAAACCGTTTTTGAATCGGATGTTTTGTTGAGGAATTATCGCGAAAAAACAAAAAGAAATTCGAGTGGATGCGTGCATGTCGGCCAGATAGCCTATGTCACCGCGTCGCCCTCAGCCGTGGAAGGTCTACTCGGGGTGATTTGTATGCGGAAACAAATAGGTTTTAATACACTCAAACCACTGGTTTATATGCGCCATCGCGACTAAAAGGTTTGTGCGTATTCTCGACTAGGGTTTTATGCGCGTCCGATCCATTGGGTCTCACGTCGGCGCTTTGCATGTGGTGGGTGGTCGAGCTAATCGGGCTAGGCGGTTGGGGTGGTCAAGGCTTCCCCAACTTTATTGGAAGCCCAAGGCTCCCAATATACTATATATATATATATATATATATATATATAATGGAGGCTAGCAAGTGGGATTAGCATGCAATCGATATCCATACGGTATGGCTGCATGCGCACAAGTTGCATAAAGAAGAATTAAAAGTGTGCAAGGAATTGCCTTTGGAGAGTATCGATTCAATTCTCTCGCCTCGCGTCGTCTCCCCCTGGGGGGCGACTCGAGGCCCCCACGCCGCCGCAAGCAGCCTCCACCGGCCAGCGTCGCCCTCGCCCGGCCGGCAGGGCCAGCTGGGGGCGCCCAACAAGGCCCCCTCCCCGCACCCCTCGCGGGGCTCCTCTTCCGGCTCCCCCTCTCTCCCCCCCTTTCCCTCCGGCGACGGCGTCCCACCGGCCGGGCGGCAGATCAGCGCCTCCTTGGCCGGATCCGCCGTCCCCGCGGCGGTTCCCCCCGGTGTCCGCCCCACCGGATCGGCCGGCCCCGCGGCCTAGGGTTGCGGCGGCGGCGGCCCCCGCCGGCCGGCCGGCCCCCTCCCATTTTAATTAACAGAAGAATTCAATTTACAAGGAAAGGTAAATGCAATGACATGAGATGAACAAACATGATGTATGCACGGATCTTACGTTCTCACAAACTTAGTAAAAATATTTCTAGCGGATATATGGTGGCATACAACGTTCTCTCATAGCGTATAACTAGTCGTTTCTACACCTAATCGTTGTTATGTACCTGCGCAGAAAATCCACTTCAGCCCATCCCAACAAAGTATGAATAAATGCATTGCGTAATATAAAGATTAAGTACTCACACGCACGTGCATTCCCAAATACACGCACATGTAGTACAACTACCCGATCCTCGTCCTTATGACGGCATCGTCTCAACAGACGGCACAACCCACAATTAAACACCTTGGTAAGTACATGGTTTTGACATGTAAATACTTCCGGTATCACACTAGCACTCCCCTAGATTGCCGGTTGGACAACCATGCTCTCACAACCCCCACTTACCGAGGCGTAGAGGCATTTTGAACCATACATTACCATTCAACCAAATGGCACCCATACAATTACCTTGCTGTATAGGCAACAGTGAAAACAAAATATGATGCAAGCCCCCAAGTCAGTACTTATATAGCCACCTAGAGTCCTTATTTGGGCATAAAGGATATGACCACTGGCACACTCTTAATTTGCAAACGAGTTTTTCTCAAAGACTTATAGATCTATAAGTTGAAATTCAGTTTTGAAACCAAAATCTTTTGTTTTTAAATACACATGTGAACAGTAACCGCTAAACCTTGCTCGATACCACCGTAATGAACCGACCAATTTATAAAAGCATAAGTGAAAAATCACTTGCTAAGCAAGCAATTGTCACACTTAAGCCGTTATAAACCCGGTAGTCCGGAAATCTCGAAGGATTTCAAACCAAACATCATCAACCAAGATCGTACAAGTTTAGCGTTGCCATTCACACGTTACAACATTTCACAATAGTTCGACAACATCAGAGTGCGGAAATAAAGTTATTACAAGCCGAGTTCTAAAAATCCGAGTAGCGAAAGCAAAGTAGTTTTTGAAAACTCAACCCAACACACGCCTTTTAAGGATTAATACAGTGCCAGTCCAGAGTCTATCCAACAAAAGCAGATGGGGAGAATATTAAGATTAACCTTGCCCAAGGTCTTCTAGTCCACGGAAAAGACAGGTAGCACAAGCACCGTGGAAGGTATGTCCGTCTGCACAAAACAACAAGCGGGAAAAACCCCGAGTACGAGAAGGTACTCGCCTAGACTTACCCGACCGACTCAAAATAAAAAAGACTCCAAGGAGTATGACAGGCTTTATCTGGGGATAGCTCGACTCTTTTTGCAAAAAGGCGGTAATAACATTTAAAGTGGTAGCTCAGCTTAACCATTCCTATTTATGCTAGGTGAGCACCTATACTATGCATCATTATAATATTATTCATGATTAAGCAAGCAAGTAGTAACCATAATCATAATTATCGCCTTAACCCATCATCATCATTAACCACATTCCATAATCATTACTACGATGTTTGCAGCTCAAGTCAAGGTGTTCACCGTCCCAGAACGATGGCGATTCGAATCGACACTACTGAGCTTAGGGTATTCCTCACACAAACCACACTCACCCGTCGGTGAGCTACGGATCACCGTGGCACGTATCCGGGAAAAACAAGTACGCGGACTCGCATAGAACCACCGTACCCGGGACCGCCCGACGCCTTTAGCCAGCCCATGCCGGACCTCGGACTTACTCTTCGCGCCCCTGTGGTCCCCATCCATCTCCAATACGGTGCGAACGGATCGAGAACCGGCCCGGATAGTGTTAGGCTTCGCGGTCGGAAGTGCTTATCCGGCCGCCTAAATGTGAGGCATGCGTTCAATATGACTTGGGGTACAACAACCAGTGCGGTCCTTAATCGACACAGACGGAATCACTGCGGGTCCACGGACCCCACAAGACTCCGCCCGGTCTCCATTTATCACAGCCAAAACCATCATCCAGATGATATCAACATAAGCCTTCCTTCAATCATAAGTAACCACCTATACTCGCGGATGACAGGAAATCACCCGACTTCTACCGTCTAAGCAAGCTAAGCGTAATACTCGCCCTAGACTAGCAGGGTATATCAAGGTGGGATAATTCAATGGTAAAGCAAGGATATAATGCATCAACGGTTGCACACAACTCCTAAACTTAATGCAACGAACATAAAGCATAATTAGACTGTTAGAAAGCATAGGTAAGGAAATGCTCCGGTGCTTGCCTTGCTCGAAGTCACTAGCGAAGTGGTTCGGGCACTCAGGTAAGTCGTGCTCGTCTCCTCCGGTTGGGACCTCCTGCTGGAATTCCTCCTGAGGGTCCTCCTCGGTCTCCGAAGGTTAGGGTTCCTCCTGCGAACCTGTATGATGCGATGTACATTCTTAAGTACAGTGAATGCATACACGTATGATGCTCATGAATGAAGATGATTAACAGATCATTTGATGGAGTAGGTGCATATCTCCTCTGTACTAACAACTTAACTCATTTACTGAGTATGTGCATACCTCTTCTCTAAACACTTAGAGAAGTGTATAAAGAAGAGAGGTGTGTAGGCACACACACATACACACACACACACACATAAATAAAGAGAAGTACTACTATTCATAGCCAACCATCACATTTCAGTTATGGTGCTGCATAACAGGACCAGCAAGCATAACCTGATTAAAAGTGCACGAGAAGCAATATAGAACTCCTTAAATCATTTAATTCTAATACTTATCATTTCATGTGAATAATTAGGCTTGAACTGTGACCTCTATCTAAACAGTTCAGAAAAATCTATAAAAATTACAGGAGCTACATAATGCTATAGCAAGACCATGATAAAATTTTCATGACAATACATCAAGTACAACAGTCTACACAAAAAAGATTAAGCAGCAGGACAGAAATGCACATTTAATAACTTTTGCACTATGGAAAGTGTCAAACAACAGATTTCATATTTTTCTCTAAAACTATTTAGCACAAGAGCAGTCACAAAAATTACCAGGCCATAATTCCTTATAATTAATTTATTAAAAATCATACAAGAATCAGCCTAGAATTGAAATTAAATCATATTCCAATATTTTTGTACAGGAATTGCATGACACCTATTTTTCCCAGAAACTACATCACATAACAAGTCTAACAAAACAAGAATCACATTTTTTAGAGCATTCTACAATTTATCATGCATTTATCCAGATTTCAGCCATTTAAGCAATTAAATAAATCTATACAGAAAAGTATCTCAAAAATTGCATCACATAATTTTAACAGATAGATCTACTCACTAGAAACCTAGCAAAACAAGTTTCATCAAATTTGGACTTCATTTGCTCCAAATTTATGAAATTAAAACTATTAAAAACGAATTCGAATTTCATTTAAAAAACAAAACCGAGCGCCCTGCCCTGGCCGGACCTGGTCCAGTGGACCGTGAGCCACTGCCAGGCGGGACCCCGCGGTCCACGGCCCCACTGGACAGTCGGCCGAGCGGGGCGGTGTTCGACGACGCTTAGCTTCGCCAACGACGAGCTCTCACCGGCCAAGCAAATCCGCTGGCACCGGGCGTGTTCCTCATGACGAGGCGCATTACGGTGACGGCTTGGCGCGGGCGGCGTTGAACCCTAGCTACGGCGGGTGGCGGTGAGGGCGCACGGCGGCTCGGCATGGAGGCGCCGGTGGTTCCGGCACCGGTGGCTCGTGGTGGGCGACCGTGGCGGCGAGCGAAGCGGAGCGGAGCTAGAACTAGGGTTTGGGTGCAAAGGTTGAGCACCGGAGCCCCCGGCCGCTGCATGGCGGCACGGGCGGCGGAAGGAACTCCGCGAGCTCAAGTGCGGCGGTGGCTAGGCGTGCATTGCCTCGATTGAGCGCGCGGGTGTTCGGCCTGGTTCCGCGGCCGCGGCGCCAAGCAGAGAGAAAGGAAGGGAGCGAGGGGTGTGAACGCTACGGACGGGCGGCTCCGACGAAGCCCGCCATGGCGCGGCGATGGCGGCCGCCATTCATGGCTTACCAGAGAGCGACGGCGATGCTAGGCGCGGCAAAGAGGTGGAGCGGGCAAAGGCGGAGCGTGAGCGTCTCGCGTGGCGTGAGCGCACGACGGCGGGAAACGGCGGCAAGAGCACGCGGCGGCGGCAATGGCGGGCCGCGGCGGCTCTGCCGCTAAAGCGCGGCGAGAGCGAGAGCGAGCGAGGCAGAGTGGCGAGAGTGGAGCGGGCAGGGTTCCAAATCAGCGCCGCCGGCCGTGGCGGGTCCACCGCCAGCATCGCCGCCACACGGGCGGGGCCGACGACGAAGCGCGGCGGCCGCGACCGCTGACGCCGGGTCGGCCACGACGCCGCGGCGCGGGCGCGCTACAAGACGGGCGCTGGCCGTGGGCCGAATGCGGCCCGCCCGCTTGCGGTGATTTTTTTTTTTTTTTGAAAATTTGAATCAAATCCAAACTGAACACAAATGTATCTTTTGACCCATTTCAAAGCATTTTCAAGGAAAGTGCCAAAAATAAAAGTTGTAGAGAATTTCAAGATGAACATTTTCTATTTTGGGGTCAGGTCCAAATTCTGAACAGAATTTGAATCATAATTCATTTTGAATTTGAAGGCAAATAAATAAATTTTTCAACTTCATTTCTCTTGCTCCAAATTCCACCAAAACTTTTGCAATAAAAGTTCGCTAAATCATTCCAAGTGCTGGGCAAGGAATTCCAAACTTGATCATGCCATTTGCATGAAGATTAAATGCACTAATTAACAATCAAGCAAGTAATTAACCACAAATGCAACACATGAAATGATGACATGCAAGCTAGGGTTTTGACTTGATGCTTATGTCATGATGATCATGTTATGATGATGGTGCTTAGGATTAATTAACCATGGTCTAATGCAAAGCTTAACACCGAGGTGTTACAAGCCGACGGCCGCGGGGCGGGCGGGGCCCACGGCCAACGGCGCCTCCCCCGGCCGGCTTCGGCCGACGCCCTTCCTCCCCGCCACACGGGCACGGGCCGCGCCTCTCCGGCGGCGGCTACGGCTTGCGCTGGGGCGGCGGTAATCATGGACCCCCGGCCGGAGGTGCGGGGCACTCGCCGGGGAGCGACGCCTCGCTTTCCCGCTGCCGCCACCGCCAAGGCCCGGTTGGCGCTCGCGGCCGCCCGCCCCCTCCCCCGTGGTGGCCGGCGAGGCGCTGCGCTGCGGCGACGGGGCGGCAGCGGGTCGCCGACGGTGGAGGCGGGCCTCCATGCCGGCGGCGACCTCCTTGAGGCCGGCAGCTGGCGGTTCTGTTGGTAGGCTGCGGGCGCCCCACCCGGCCGTCTTCGGCAATGGAGGTGAGGGGCTCGTGCGCCGCGACGGCCCGCCTGGCGCCGCTGTGCGCCCCGCCCGCCGCACCCCGGCCTTGAGGCGGAGAGCTTCGGCCGGGTCGTTGCGGGCGGGGAGGCCCTCGCCCACAACTCGGGCGCGTAGTATTCCACGGGCGGCCCTAGCTAGCGCCTTCTCCCTCCTTCCGCCGGTCGGCAGAGGTGGGTCGTGGCCGGGGTTTTGGCGGCCACCGGCGGCGCCCGGCCAACCTCGTCTCCGGGTGGGCGGCAGGACGGCCGGGCCGACCCTCCTTAGCCTCCCCTCGCGCCTTGACCGGGGCTGTGCTCCCGCAGACGTGCCTTGGCCCCCACCACCTCCCGAGGGGCGGGTTGTGTCGACGATACACTGGTCGGCCTACCAAGGGGTTACCCAAGGTAGTAGATGAGATGATGGTGGTGGGGTGCGCGAGATCAAGAACGAGATGGTAACCCAAACACAAGCACGTAGACACAGATTTATACAAAGTTCCGGCCGTCCGTGTGACGTAATACCGTACATCCCGTGGTTCTATAATCGTATTCGAGTTGATTATGGGGACCCCCCCCCCTCCTTATATAGTCCGGAGGGGCAGGATTACAAGTAAAGTATCCGAGGTGGTACTAATTTAGATTACAATGATCGTCATAACTCATGGGCCGGGTCCGGCCGATGGCGTGGCCCATGTACCATCTTTGAGGGTACCGGGGTTATACCCCCCACACGCCTAGTCCCCGAGCGCCTTGTATCCTTCGAGCAACGCCGTCTTGAATCAGTCCGAAGTTGCTAAACCGTAAGCTGAACAGTTGAACGGCGATCCGACCAGTTTGACTGATCGGCAATGGAGTCCGGGCGCGCTGGTCGGCGATGAAGTCATATGCACCGGCCGGCGATGAAGCTCGAGCAAGCCGGTCGGGCGACAGAGTCCAAGCGTGAACCGGTCGGCCGACCTCGGGCTTATTCAGATAAGGCTTGCAAAGAAGGATGCAAGGGGCTCAAAATTAAATTTGAGATTTCTTCATGTCGAGAGACGTGTACACCCGTAGTCCCCGAGCCTGCTGCAAGATAGCAAAGCATCTTGTAGCAGGGTCAAAGAATAGAAGATTTCCAATATCCAAAGCGAATAGACAGGTCCCCGCTTTAGGCGTCATGTGTATATCAAGACCCCAAGCGCCGCCCGGATCAGCACCACGAACCGAACAAAGATGGAGAAACTTGATAGTACACTAGCATAGCTAACGACTTTTCTATGAACAAATGATGAGTGACGAGCGGCGAAGCGATGACGAACGGCGAAGCGGAGACGAATGGTGAGCGGCGAGTGGCGCCGAAGCGCCGAGCGGAGACAAACGGCGTAGTAGTACGGGCGATGAGCACCGAAAGCGTAGACAAGCGGCGAGTAGCGCCGGGCGATGAGCACCGAGCGACGACGGAATGGCGAAGCGGTGATCGGGCGGCGAGCGCCGAGCGGAGATAAACGCTGAGTGGCGATCGGGCGGCGAGCGCCGAAAGCGTAGACGGACGGGCGAAGCGGTGATCGGGCGGCGAGCGCCAAGTGGAGATGAACGGCGAGTGGCGATCGGGCGCGGAGCGCCGAGCGGAGATGAACGGCGAAGTGGCGACGGCGTTGAGCGCCGAGTGGAGATGAACGGCGAGTGGCGATCGGGCGCTTGAGTGCCGAGCGGAGATGAACGGCGAGTGGCGATCGGGCGATCGGCGTGAGCGCCGAAAGTGGAGATGAACGCCGAGCGGCGATCGGGCGGCGAGCGCCGAAAGCGTAGACGGACGGCGAAAGCGGTGATCGGGCGATGAGCGGCAAGTGGAGATGAACGGGCGAGTGGCGATCGGCGTTGAGTGCCGAAGCGGAGATGAACGGCGAGTGGCGATCGGGCGATCGGCGTTGAGCGCCGAAAGTGGAGATGAACGACGAGTGGCCTAGCAGCTAGTCGGCGATGAAACCTAAGCGCCCGGTGGTGCAACCATCTGTTGGTGATAACCCTCGTGATTCAGCCCCCCCGAGCGTAGAGAATAAGCTCGGTGATTGAACTGGGCCCCCAATACAAATGTGGAGAATCGGTAGTACATGATGTAAAAATAAATATAAAATATGGTGTAAACTGTAATTGATAATATCGGGCGATATTATATTCGTTTTCGGCGAAAAATTATTGATATGAGTGGAGCACGACCGGTTGGTTTTTCATCGCATTGTAACCAGCTCCGACTAGTCCGTAGCCCATAGCGCTTTAGCGTGGAAGCCGTATGCACGCCAGGGGATACAGGCGTCCGCCGGAGAGCCACCGCCCGACCGACCCTTAACGCAGCCGGAGCTGCATGCACGCCTTCGGATTAAGCCAGAACAGCCGCCTCGGATAACGCAAATCGAACGTGGCCGGGTCGGCAATCCGAATGGTGAAAAATATGAGTAGTGCCCTCCAAATAGTAGCTTTGTATCTTGTTACCCAGCCCCCCAGCCTATCTCATACCCCATAGCGCGGAGGAGCTCATGCCTCGTGTACGCGTAGGTGCACAAGAGTCGCCGAGGAACCATCGCCGACCGACCGTAACGCAGAGCGGGAGTCTGCGGCACGTGTAGGTCGAGATCGAGAACAGGGTCGTTTCGGGATAACTCGAATAAAAAGCGTAGGCCGACGGCCGGTCGGCGAATTAAAATTCATCTTAAAAATTAATTGATATGGCGATAAAACAGTTTGGAGAAGCATATATGTATGTATATGGAGATTGGAGAATATTTAGAAAATATATTAAAAATATGACTTAGCTTGTCAATGGAGATAGGTCGTTGTCGTTGCCGAAAGCGGAGGAGTTGGCGATCCAAAGGAGTAATCGACAGCCGGATGAAGGAGTGAAGCTTGAACCGGATGGATCCCGAGTACTTCCGGTCGGCGACGGTGCAGGAGTAACATGAGCAATCAGAATCGCCGATGCATGCAAACTTTGACCCTGCTTGGTTGCGCTAGCTTGATGGAAACACACGCGAACATGTACGTGTTTACTTTTTTCGCTTGGTTGCCTTCCTCGTACATGCATGCGGCTGTAAAAACGGCAATCGGTGGAGCGGAAGCGCCGGTGACCGAATGGAGAGGTTGGCGAGTCAAGCAAAGAAGTCGGCGACCGAGCGGAGACATCGCCGGTGTGAATTGAACGGAGAAGTCGGCGTGCCGTGACGGAGAAATTAGCGGCCGAGCGGAATAGTCAACGCGTCGCATGGAGAAATCGGGCGGCCGAGCGGAGAAATCGACGGAAAGCATGATCGGCCGATCTGCCCGATCACAACGCCAAGCAAAGCAGCTCTGCGGAGGGATGACGACGGCCGGGCGAGTGCCATGGCGGGATGGAAGCTAACCGAGCCCGGTTTGCCTGCTAGCTCAACGACCACACGTAGATTAATTCAATGTAATCATAGCCGGAGTGCCCTTCCATGCAAGTGCGGACCAACAAAGACCGTATGCTTGTACAGATGCGTAAGTTCATGCGAACACAAGAGCATCTTGATTACTTTAACAAGATTGCATGGCTGTTGGTACTTAGCCCTGCATCGCATGGACTGGACATGTAGATCGGATCTCGCCTTGCTTGTCGCGCGGGCGGGCCGACGATGTGCGACGACAACTAACTTGCATGTCCCGGCGATCTGATCCGCCGCCGCACGATGACGAAGGGCCGCTTTATGCGGAACGCCGCGGCGATTCGAATCATCCCGCTCTCGGCTCGTCCACCGTGACATGTCGATGGCGCCGCGCGCCGACGATGGCGATTGAGAGGCGGCCTCCCTCCGCACACCTGTAGCGATCGATGGATCGTGGAGGCATACTCCATCCGGCCATGGGACGAAGTTTTTGTGTAGATTGAATTGAAAACCGTAAACCAATTTGTGATTAGTAACCGTAAAAACCAAATCAATCTAATTCTTTTGTGAAGAACGACTCACCCGGTTGTATATGGATATTGATGAAAAAATCTCCATCTCGCTCGGCGACGGATCGAGAGCACACCCCCACTGGGGCCCGGTACCGCCGACGATACCTGGTCGGCACCTACCAAGGGGTTACCCAAGGTAGTAGATGAGATGATGGTGGTGGGGTGCGCGAGATCAAGAACGAGATGGTAACCCAAACACAAGCACGAGACACGATTTATACAGGTTCCGGCCGTCGGTGTGACGTAATACCGGCATATCCCGTGTTCTATAATCGTATTCGAGTTGATTATGGGGGTACCCCCGTCCCTCCTTATATAGTCCGGAGGGGCAGGATTACAAGTAAAGTATCCGAGGTGGTACTAATTTAGATTACAATGATCGTCATAACTCATGGGCCGGTCCGGTCGATGGCGTGGCCCATGTACCATCTTGAGGGTACCGGGGTTATACCCCCCACGGGTTGGGCCCTCGCCGCTCGGGCGGCGCCCTCCCCGCCGCCGCTTAGGGTGAGTGCAGTGGCGGTGACCAGCGATCGGCTGGGCTCCCACTTGCCCATGCGGTAAGGCGGGGGCACGACCGTCCCGGGCGGTTCCCTTTGCGCCGGCGTTTGCCCCCACCACCACGGCCATCCGTTGTTCGGCACCGGGCGGCGGACACCACGATGATATCCAAATGACGTCATGGCGGCAAAGTGGGCAATCCAGGGGCAACACGGGTGAAAACCATGTCCTCGGGCCTACGGCCTAGGACCGGCGACGGTGGCGAGGAACGCCATCACCTTCTTGAAGGCGTCGTCTCCGGCCGCTCCTCGAGCGCCACCGCCGAGCCAACTTGGGAACGAAAGATCCCACGGGTGCATGTGCAACGGTGTTGGCGCCCGGGCGTCATCCCTTCCCCTCGAGGCGCCGTTGATGCACCCACGGTGCTCCTCCGACGTCCGAGTCCTGCCCCTGCTTGCCCTCTTGGGCCCTTGTGTTGATGGTGTGGTGGTGGCCTTTTTTTCTTTTCTTTTCAGCTTTTCATCGGTTCTGACCTGAGGTGGCAGAGCGTGTTTAATATCTTGTTTCCACCCCGGTGTCGTTGTAAAACTTTCTCTTCTTCTTAAATACAAACATGCGCAAGTCTTTTGCGTATTCGAGAAAAAAAGTGTGCAAGGACGAGGATGGCGATGCCTGGACAAAAAGCCGGTGACTTGACTTGCCGCGGATTTATCTGTTCCAGTCGTCGTGTAGAACGAACACGAGCCGCCCCTCGTGGAATTTTGGGAAAGCCTTCTGCTTTCTGCAAAACAGCAGCCCACCACTAACTACTCCCTCCGTTTCAAAAAACAACTATGGGAAGCATGCCGGTCAAAATTTCAATCAAGTTTATAGCAAAAAGTATTAGTATTTATGTCTCAAAACAAATTTATTATAAAAATATATTTCATAAGCAAACTAATATATAATACTTATTTTGTCTCATAAGTGTAAGTATTTTTTCTATAATTTTAGTTAAAATTCATAATGTTTGATTTCTCGGGATGTGAGAATTGCATGTTTTTAGAACGGAGGGAGTACATCATATCTACAGGCACTGCTGTTTCATGTAAAGTCTGTTTTAGATGCGGTAGCACTACAAAAATAGCAGCAAAGATTATTACCAGTGGATCCAAACAAATCTAACAAACCTGCTAATTATTATTTAGAGGGTTGGAAACTGTTAGATCCATTAACAGATTTGGAGTTGCTAATAGATGCTGATAACTTATTATCTAACCACCTATTAGTAGGCCTGGAACGGTTTGACTGAACCGCACGATTGGTTCTTCGATCATTTTAAAAGTTTGGTCATCTAAAAACAGAGATCAATAAATTAGTTTTAAAAGTTCGGTCTCGATCATGACCAAACTAATCGGACTAAACAAACAACTACTAAATATTATAATATGTATAGTAATATTTTTTTCTATTTCAAGATAAAAATAACAATACAACATGTAGACTAGACAAAGTAATAAGAGTGATAGTTGCTATAAACTCATTAGAATAAATTTTATTTCACTAATAATAGTCTTAAATACATATTATGTCAACAAAATACAAATGTTCGTTAGTTTAGTTACCTGAGGCATATAACCAAACTAACCATAAAAAGTTTGAGTAGTATAGACTCGAATTGAACTAGTGACCGGAAATTTCGGTCTTAGTCTCGGTCTCGGTCTTTGTTTGTATGGTCTTCGGTCTTCAATCTATTATATGCCGGGGTTACCTATTAGCAAGTGGATCCAAACAACTCTACTAAAAATTAGCATCTATTAGCTATTAGCTAGTTTTTAGTGCTAACGGATCCAAATAGACTTAAGTTAGCTATGATACTCCAAGTTTCAGGGAGACGTCCATAACTGATAACCCCCCTTCAATAAACTTCATTAGAACAAATTTGGAGCAAATGTGAGACGTGTGTGTGTGTGACAAGGGCCACACTCTTCGCTCGAGCGATGCGAGCCATGCTTGCAGCCCAGCGCTAAGGCTCAGAATTATCGAGCCCAAAGGCCCATCAGCAGCAAATTCCATGGGCCTGCTCCATTCTACCTCCAGTGTCCACTCGTTCTGTCGTACAGCTGCCCGCCGGCCGCCGCCGTCGCGCCTCGTCTAGAGAGCGGGGCCGCCGCAGACGGGACCAGCTGGTCACTGTGCCTCCCCACGGCGCATCAACTCGATGCAGGACCTACATCCAGACTCCAGAGCCCACTTGTACCACACAGGTATGTGTATACAACAGTAACATCCCCTCTCTGCAGAGGTAGAATGGCTCTACTTGCTAGAATGTCCTCTTCTCCGCAAGGACCCCAACTAAAAGGTCTCTGTTGTTGTTGTTATTGTATTTTTAGATTGTTTTTAGGTTGTCAATGACTGTTAGCTGCAAAAAAAAACCTCAGCACTCTGATTGAACAAACTGTCATAAGATTTTACTTCAGTAACAATGTTTTTGCTGCTGATTTAGCCCGCAAAATTACAAGAAAACTTTACACTAATGTGTAGCAGATATGTTACAACTAGCACTTTTCTTCTATCTGCAAGCAAGTTATTTGATGACCCTCAGTGCAAAAGAACCCATATGGACGCAGACTTTTAGGTGTCTCCTACCATTACATTTGCGCCACTGAGATCTTCTACTAAAACAAGTATCTGAACCACATTTTCTATAGTTGGTCTTCTGTCTCTATCTTCCTCCAGGCATGAAATAGCCAACCTCATCATTGTTCTTGCTTGCAAATTGTCGACTTGACCATTAAGTCTAGCGTCAATGAAATCGGCGGTCCAAGATTGTTCAGTGCCATCCAACAGCAACTTCTCTTTGATCATCCTTGATACCCTTCCAAGGACCATCTCCGCTTCCACATCCTCATTATTTTCCATGTTTGAGACACGTGCTCCCAATAGTAGTTCCAGTAGCACCACTCCAAAGCTGTAGACATCGACCTTTGCTGTAATCGGGAGACTAGAAACCCACTCAGGTGCTAAATAACCTCTAGTTCCTTGGATCTTTGAAACATTTATGTTGGATCCACCTCTGCTCAGAAGCTTTGCAAGTCCAAAGTCTGCGATTTTTGGCACCAAGTTCTCATCCAGCAGTATGTTTTCAGGCTTCACGTCGCAGTGGATGACCCACTCTGAACACTCGTGGTGAAGATACGCCAATCCTCTAGCCACCCCTAGCGCAATATCAAATCTTTGCTTCCATCCAAGTATGATTTTGGAAACCTTGCTACCAAATAAGATTTTATCCAATGAACCATTCTCAAAACATTCAGAAACTAATATCCTGTGTGGACCATCAGAACAGAATCCCCATACTCTGACAAGATTCATATGGTTAATCCTGCTAATCACACTCAGTTCATGCTGGAATTCTTCTTCACTTTGGTTTATTTCTGCTAACTTTTTCACAGCTACTGCCCTATTGTCTTTCAAGACACCTTTGTATACAACGCCTGATGCACCCCTTCCAAGTTCATCCTTAAACTTTCTGGTCGCTGACACCAACTCTTTGTAGGTGTACCTACGAAAATGACTAGTTATCATTTCATAGCCAGGCTCAGCTGGCCATACTCCTCTCAGTTCTCTGCACTCCCTCCTCAAAATAAACCATCCTAATACAATAAACATTAGCTCTGCCAGAAATATTGCTGATAAGAATCCATAGAAGTACAGAAACTTTGATTCACTCTGGTGTCTCTTAAGCATATCCAGAAAATCTGCTACGAAGTACTTATCTGTTGTACTACAGTCAGGACCATACTTAGGACCAAAAGGTTGTGATTGCGGAATTGAGGCCTCCAACACTTCTAATCCCTTAGGAATCTTGATGTACATGGTACCAGTACTAGCAAGGTTATGCAGGGTTACACCACCAAGAAGAACAGACTTTGGATAGCAATCACCGATTCCTTCCCAGTATGCAAAACCCTTACAATTGCAGTCATGCAAGCATTTGTTCATGCAAAAATCAAGAGAAACACGATGATAGGCAGTCATATCATACCCGTAGAAATCAGTGTGGGGTAGCTTAGCAAATTTCACCATCTGCGCATCACAACTGATGTTGGTCTTTGGTCTGCAGCCTTTGCTCCGCTCATTTGGGTCGATGACTTCAAAATCAGGGGCACACGCACAAGCTGGCACAGGCGTGTACACACATATTCCGTTTTCACCACACAGACCGCGTACTTTGCAGAGTTGAGGAAATGCCATCCATGTGACCGACCATGTTCTGTCTGCCATATTCAGACTGTATAATCTGAGATTGCCATCATAATCCAGTGTTAGCCGCCTCATGATCCCAGGACCCCAGTCAGCAGCTGTGAAGGTTGCATTGTCACTTCCAAGGAAATGCCCCCAGGTATCAAGAGCCCCAGATGTGAAGCTGTTGAATGGCACTCTAAGCTTCTCCCAGATATTCCTACTTGGATTTGGCCAATAGATAAAAGAAGTATTCTTCTCATCATCAAACAGAGAAAGAAGGTACTGATCATCAAAATGGAAGCTGTAGTGGCCAGGAACAAGTAACCTGTTAGTAGAGACCAGCTTTGTAGGAGCAGTAATTATCTGATTGGGTAACAAGGTATCAGTAGGAGAATCAAAGCTTTGCCACAGGATGGCACCATCTTTGCCCTGCACAATGAGGTTCCCAGTACCCAATAGCCGAGCATGAACATGTCCAGCATCGGAAGCTCTCACATTGTTGGTCCACACAATCTGGCCATTGTAATCTTTTAGAACCATGCTCCCATCAACATCTAACTCGACTTTGGATCGCCAAGTGTACATAGGGTGGAGAGGGTTCGCACTCCAGACGATGGTCCTTTTGGACGATCTGGAGAACCAGATGGAGAAAATGGAGGCATTGGGAGAGATTCTGTAGAAGCCGCAGGTGAAAGTGCCATCTGGCGAGTGGAGCACATCAGAGCTGTGCTCTACAGATAGAGAAGAACCCGCTGACAGGAAATCATAGGCTGTGACAAACGAAAGCAGATGAATCAACAACGTGAGGAGGAGAAGAGTGGCTGAGCCCTCATTCATGGTAGATGCTGCAGCTATTAATGATCAATTGTGTGGAAGACTGGAAGTAGATGAATGTTGATCAGGAGAAGCAGGCGTAGAATTAGGGATATCTGAAAATGGTGGGGAATGTGCATATGATCCAGTGTGCAGCTTGCAATGCATTATTATCCATGGATTCAAGACCATTTTGTTCTTTAATAGGATGACTGACTTATGGGAAGGTCAAGTTTGGAGTTTGGACCTAGTGGTATGTGCGCTCACATGAGTGCTTTGGAAAAGGAAAATATTTAGGATTCGTAGTGATATGATATGTTATGGTTACACGCCTACTCATGCGAACCTTTTGTGTGAGTGTTTTATGGAGGGTATCTAATATGATTGTGCTTCATGGAGCAGATCAATTGTATAAAAATTATAGAGTACAAAAAAGTACATAGTCTACTTACACAAATTGTTATGAGTAGTTAGTTTACTTACACCAATTGTTATGAATACTTAGTTTACTTACATCAACATCTTTAGGTTCTGAATTATTCGATTCTTCGTCATGCTCTCAGCCGGTCAACACGCCGTGTCTACTGTCCTAGATAAGTTTGTTGCGTCTATTCTTGACCAATGTCCGCCTAATCCTGGGCCGATGCCCACCACTAGACAGCAACAGCTGGTGACAGACAGAAAAGCGACTAATCAGGACTCCGTTCAGCGTCTGAAATTTCCACACAGCTTCATCTGAAACCAGCGGCTCTGCTCAAGAAAACAAGGTGCAGGTGGGGTATGAGGCACTGTTTAGCTCTCAAATGTCTGTACCTTGCTTACTTTAGCCGGGGGGAAAGGTGATGGAAGCTGGAATGGTCTGTAGCTGTCACTTGCCATCTGCGATCTGCATCCCAGATTCCCAGGTAACCAGGCTGAGGAGAGAAATCATCTCCCCTGATCACCTCGTCCACCTCCCACGTCCTCATCGGCCAGCTGCCTGCAAAAGTCCATGCCGGGCCGCTGTGTGAGTCCTGTCCTCATCGGCAGCTGCCTGGTAAACTCCATGCCGGCAGAGGTCAGTTGCTTCCTGCTGAAAAGAAGCAGGCTCACCCATCCACATCCAGCATGGCATTGGCATCTTTTTTCAGTTGCGCGGCGTGGTGACTGACCTTATACAATGATGTCCTATTTGGAAAGCATTGCAAAAGTCTAGTGTACAACGATGTTGAATTGTCGACGCATTAAAGTGAAACCATCTTAACGGCCTGGGCAACATTCGACGGTGAGCTGATGTAGGTTGAACGACCATGCATTTCAGATCTGAGTCGAAAAATCTCACCTAGCAAAACATCACAATGCAGACACAACGGCACATCGGGTTCATTTCCTGCATCTTTCCCTTGTCACTCTTTTCTTCTCTTTTTTTTCTAGGCACATCTTCCTGTTCTTCTGGACAACAGAATATATTTCGAGACAATTCTATTGCAGCTTCTCTCCTCTTTTGTCCCAGAATCATACAAAATGGAGGTACAAGAGGGGAAAAAAAGAAAAACCCAATGCCATGTACTTTCAACATCCTCTATGAAGCGGCAACAAAATCTCCACACCAAAGAATGAGGGGGTACAAAGGGGCTAGAGGGAACACATTTTCTAAGGAGATCTACAGGCTCAGGCGCTGCGGTAGAGAAGTTAAAGGAGCCAACATGCTGATTACAAAAAGTAGTCTGGGGTCTTGCGCGTCATGTCTGGCTCGATTTGCCGTGGAGCTGGGTCAAATTGGAGGAAGTTTTGATCCATGTTCTCACCGATTTCGAGGATTGCAGCCATGTTCCCGCATCGGTAGCAGTAGTTAGGCGCGCTGAACACTGTCACAACATTCTTATCCTGCATCACACAATCAACAAAAAAAAACTCAAGATTCTATTCCATTTAATAAGCAGTGGTTTGCCTAAGCCTGTGATGGAAGGAGAAACACACAATTCACATAATAGGGTAAGAGAAAACAGATGTGCTAAGAGTCTGCTTGGATTGGCCTTTATCTAGGCTAGTGCAATGCAGTCAATCTGTGTTTGGTTGCCCAAAGACTCTTATGCAGCCTTGCATAGCAGAATTGGTGGTACTAAGAAATGCAGATCTGTACAAGCCAATGGACATACAAAAATAAAATATTGTCACCTTCCCTACCTCTTAAAAATCTTTACTGAAACAATAAAGATGACTACCTACAACACAATGTAAGCAACCAAACACGCTGGCTTGGGTTGTATTGCATAAGATGTAATGCAGGCTAAGGCTAATGCAAGCAATCAATCACATGCTAACATATTGCATACGTTTGTGCTGGCTTGGGTTGTGCCCCGTAAAGCCTAATGCAGGTTAAGACTAGTGCAAGCAGCCAATCACACAATGCATGGAGTAATGCATTGTCCCTTATCACTTTTCTAATACATGGATAAATCATCATTTATTGCAATATGTCATTGTTTCTGAGCAAGCTATATCTTATTTAATGGACTGATCCATGTCTTCTCAAAAATAAACACCATCAATCTGTTCTTTCAGGGAATAATTATGTCCTCCATCAATGAACAAATTATGCTTAGAAACCATGCAATTTAACTGCTAAAACTTTGGCCGTTGATAGTCGGTGACGTTACGCCACGTAAATGGAAATGGAATCAGATGACACACTAAGCAGAGCTGGAATGGGTGATTGCAATTTTTGTTTGGTTTTTAATGTAAACGGTATCACATGTGAAGAGTTGATGTACCTACAACTGCAAGCATGCAACTGGACTAGTCAAACACACCCCATGCACCTTGGCATTGGAGATGGGGAAGATGAAAGAGTGATTTAGGGCATGTTTGGTAGAGCTCCTCCTGCTCCAGATTCTCACTGAAAATATTTCTCTATGATAAACTTCATGCTTATGTTGAGCTTAGTGAGACTGGAGTGAATCAGAAGAAACTACTTTTTTCAGGTCCTATCCCCCTAGTTCATTTTAGAGGATCACTTCACATAATCAGCATAGAATCACTTCTCGGTAAAAAAAACTATTGAGCTCCTCCACGAAGCTGCTCTGGGAGCTCAGCATAGGATCATGCAGCAGCCAGCTACCCATGGGAGCCTGATAGTGACAGACCCGCCTCCTCAGCTAGCCTTGCCTCTGCATTTGACAATTGACATCACTTTGCTGATGTGCTTTGGCCCAGAATCTCAAGCAGCCTACAATGTGCCTGCATCTCATCTCTACAATGACTCCTCTAGTATGAACAGCAGCCGTCACCATAGGGAAGGCAAAGCAAGCCATAGGATAGGGTAGGTCTGCTCCCATAGGGAAGGCAAAGAAAGCCATAGGACTCATCCTCAATGGAGAAGTCAGTGGAGCTCTGAACTGAAGGCATGGGCACCGGACAGGAGCAGTTGGAGGGCTGTTGTGGAACCTTGGTCCTGGACAACAGTGTGGGGCCCTGGAATTGGATCCAACTTCTGAACCTTCAGGCGTATTGAAGGTACCACCAGGGAATAGGGGAGGTCTAGTGGTGATTTCGATTCTCCACCTTTCCCCTCTTCTCACAAGGATATTGTGATATGGCGTCATATAGGGTCAGGTGGAACCAGTTTCCTGACTACTGTGGATTAGTAATACCAGGTCCATATTGATCTGGCATCGGATTGCACGTTAACAAGTTACAGACAGTTGGAGAAAAACAGGTGAAAAGGAAATGCTTATCCTCTGTAAAGGCATCAAATTACATTTTAGTAAAAAGCAAAACAGCATTCGATTAAAACTGAACTAATTGGATTTGTCATGTGGAAATTGTACCATTGGATTTTATCGCAAACAAAATAATTTACATTTTTTAAAATATCATTTTGATTTTAAAAGTATGTGAAAGATGCACTGTAGGGACTGCATTGATATCCAAAACATCATATACATTACAAATGGATGGAGTATTACTGTATTAGAATCAATGTTCCTATAACAACAGAAATACTTATTGACAATTAGAATCCTCAGAAACTTCTGCAGGAATGGGTTTATGGACTCAATAAAAACACAATGACAGTTTGGTAAACAGAACTCTGATTTTTTTTTTTTTTTTTTAAAAGGCAGAATCGAACATGCTGGATACTAACCTGGCACCAATTGAACCCTTCCATTACAAGTTGATGAGCCCTTGAAATAAGACTTAGCCCATTTGTATGGTTGAATTGTTGTGCAATATCTTGGCCAAATGTGTATCCAGCACCCCTTGGTGAAATTCCCCACCCACATCGGTCATCCGGGTCAGACCATAAAAGATCACACATAGGTCCTTCATGCGGGACCTGCCATTTTAAATAACAGAGAAAATATTAATCAAGTAAAATAAAATGCATAATCAACATGATATTATATACAAGAACTATGATATTTGAGAGATCATTTGTAAATTATTTAAGAACCACCAGTGTCCAGAAACTGAACAGCTGAAATATCGTAGGCTTCTACAGCCATGCAACCGAACAAAGCCCCCTCTTGGCCTCTTCTCTACCTAGCCTGGCTATCCCTAGCTGGTCCAAAATCTAAGCCAAGCAACCAAACAGCCCTCAAATCTCTTTCTCAATGCATCTAAGCTAGGAAGTAAAGTATCATGCAAAGATGGAAATTGGATCCAATCGCTTCTGTTTTTCCTCGCAGAGTATCATCTGCTCAGAACAGGAAACCACCCAACTGCAACAAGGTGAACAGCTAATTCTAAAATCTGGGCTCCTAATTTCTAAGGTTCTTCTCACAATCAGACAAGAATGTGTTCTGGTTCATGCAAATGCAAAACAAAAGTTTCAATCTCCCGGGTTAACCAATAAGACATAAGGTGATTCTGCATGCACTCTTCTTCCTTACTAACCTACCTAACAGATATATTTAATAAACGGAACTATCTGTCTTGACAACCAGACCTGTTATGTCCTTGCAGACTTCAGCGATCAACATAGATATCTCAAAAGAAACAGGATCCTTAACCCACAAAAAGATGTGCACAGAATAGTCTACAGTTCCAAATGTGTGACATGTATAGTTATCCATAACTAGTTAACAGAAATGATGGAAAATTTGTTGCCAACCTCTTGTATGCGATCAAGGGCACGGATATTATCCAATGTATCCAGTGATGGAGAGAGGCCACCATGTAGGCAGAAGACCTGCAAAATGGAATTTTCAGCTTTTGGCAGGTATAGGCAGAACAGAATTAAGTTCATATCAATGTACTACAACATAACCAGAGAACAAACCTGGTTTTCTATAAGAGCTGTGAGAGGCAAATAATCAAACAAGTCTGTAAAGTACTTCCACACATTTGCATTTCCATATTTCCGCAAGCATTCGTCATAGAAGCCATACCTGTAGCCAAACATTTCATGTAAAGAGCACCCTAGCACTTTGGGTGCGTTTGTATAGTTGCATTTCGCAATGTAGGCCAATGCAACAAAACAGCTGAACCAATGTATGCCTCATGGCAAAAGTGTTGTTTGTTGTTTATCTTAAGTAAACTTCAGAGTTCTATCTGCATTATATACTGAAGTAACGATGGTTTGAGTAGTAAGCATGTGATGTCATGACCCAAAACATCCTTTCCAAGCATCGATACCTGATTAGTCCATTAAACATCCCATAGAGAAACTAGATTGTGTCTATAAGAAGTGCTGAGACACTCACCTTCCATAAAGAGGTCAACAAATTAGTATCAAATAATTGTTAAATAAACTAACCAGAACATTATGCAGTTGATTTGGTTGTTGAACTGCAAAACAGAATTCTATACTTGGTTTTCTATTTTTCCAAAAAAAAAAAAAAAAAAAAAAAAAATGCGCTAGCAGAATAATTCAATTCAAAAAAAACTTTTAATCATTTCTGGTTTGAAGATTAAGACTGACAGGCATGCAAACAGGGACGTGGATTGGAAGGATAGATAAGAATGTGTACGAGAGAGGTCCTTCACCTTATGTGGGGAATGTTGTCAAGGGTTTAAGTCTAGGTCTGATAAACATGCACTATATATCCTACAATTAGGAAACCAGATCCAGTGATCTGCAGTTTCGGAATTCTATATCCTGTCAGTTATCCACATCTGAATCTACAGTAGTCCAGAAATTTTTTCCATCTAAATCAACATTCACTCATCTAAAATGTGGATAGAGGCAGAGTGCAAGGTATGTTAGAATCCAACTCTCAAGGATCAAGATAGAGAAAAAGAAGCCTGTGTAGCCAACTTCAGTATCAGCTTATGACTTTCTGAAGCTGAAATTTATGTTATGAAGCTCATTAGATCCCTTTTCTACTATAATAAAACCAATAAGATGCTCAAGAAAATAATAAAAAATTGATTTGATTTCACAGCAGTTACATGATGACATATGTAGTCCAATTATTATGTCTGATGTCCTTAAAGTACTGAACAAGGAAGTAATGTGGTCTATCTTAGACACGCATCATTAATGAAAACGAAGTAAACAAGGCTGAAATGCTTTAGGAACCTGAGTATTGCGAAGAAGTAATGATATGGCTGGGAAACAGAACGATTTCCCTAATTCAGTTGAAAGGAGAACTCTTTTAAGTTTTAAGTCTATTGTAGAATTCATTAGTATGGACTCGGTGTCCACGAAACCCGTTTCGAATTTACTCCCTCCATTCTAAATTGTAAGACGTTTTCACTTTTCAAGATACATAGTTTTGCTATGCACTTAGATGTACACTATGTCTATATAGATAGTGAAAACAATTTATCTAGAAAAGTCAGAATGTCTAACAATTTGGAATGAAGGTAGTAATAATTTAAGGGAAATTACTTAATAATGCCCTCATGTCTTCAGTGAACGCGGTAAAAAAAATTATACTGAAATTAGTAATTCTGTACTGCTGTAGAGTTCAGCTAAATGAATAGGAACTCACACTTGAGTTATTTGTCTGCTCTCATGATTTCCTCTCAATATTGTGATTCTGTCTCTATAACGTACTTTTAGAGCCACTAACAACGACACAGTCTCCACTGAGTAGTAGCCACGGTCTGCAGAAAAAACCATAGTCAACTCAACTGTGAAATGGAAACAAATAAAACTATCAAAAGCAATAGAAAGTTTAGATATGAAGACAGGAAGCTTCTCTAGTACCTTGAAAAGTTAACTGGAAAAGGTAGCATATAACACGTCTAATATTGCACACACTAGGACGCAACACATCAAAAATTGCAGGAAAGTTTAATTGAATCACTTCCTGTTTGTGTGTATGCCCATATGCTAGGTCCACAGAAATTACACACGTAGCAAGCATGTTTTGTAGACAAGGCTCTTACTTGTAAATTCATTATATCTTTTCAAGAATGGTTTACGTATACAATCAGTGTGAGCAATAGTGTAGTGAACAATCAGTAGAGAACACACATCTATGCCATAAAATTAAAAAGAATCACGCTTTGAACTCTTGTACACAGTAACCAGAAACATTCTCTAATTTTAAGCCACTTAACAGATACCACATCGACTAAACCATCATGTAATAACGCCTGAAAGTTTTTTTTTTAATCTATGAAGCAACAGTGATGAAGCCAAAATCAGCTTGAACAATCCATTTAACATCATAACTCCATCCACTTGACCATAATCAGATTGAGCACCTGTTCCCAAGCACGATCTATTGAAATTAATATTCCTAACTAATAACAATCTCCAGAGAACCAGATCGAAGCACCATGCAAATCAACAGATCGACCGGAACCAAGAACGAGTCGCGAGGGGCTGGGATAGACGGGGCGGACTGACCGACGTAGTCGCCCATAAAGAGGTAGTTGGTGTCAGGCGCGTCGCCGCCGATGCGGAAGAGCTCGATGAGGTCGTAGAACTGGCCGTGGATGTCGCCGCAGACGGTGACGGGGCAGCGCACGGGCTGCACGTTCCACTCCTCCATGAGGATCGCCTTTGCCTGCTCGCATAGCGCCTTGACCTCCGCCTCCGGCAGGAACTTGCAATCCCGCAGCTGCGAGATCTGGCGGTCCAGATCCGCGTGCGACGGCATCGCCGCTGCCGCTGCCGCTCCGCTCTACCCCAAACCTCCCCTCCCCTTCCCCTTACCTAGTTCCCTCCGCCGCCGCCGCCCCAGCCGGCACAGCCGAGGAGGAGGAGCGCGGGACCCAGAAAGCCGGCCGGCGAGGAGAGGCGCCGGGGCGCGGGGGGCTTGGACGGGATCGAAGAGGACGGAGGCGGGGGCGAGGAGGTGCTAGTGCTTATGCCGCCATCATTCCCTCTCGCTTCGCGGTGTTTGTTCGTGGATGGGGGAGCTTTTTTTTTCTTTTCAATTTTTGTTTTCCTCGCTGTCTTGGTATTTGTTTTCGGATTGGCTTTCGGCTTTTTTGTTTGGTTTGGTGATTTGGTCCTTGGTCAGAGTAGATTTATGTGTTGTTTTATGGAACAAAAGGCGAGGCGGCGTACTTTCCAGGTGGAGGGATTAGAGAATCACAGGATGTTTCGTGCTGGGGATGTCTGTGGGTTCTTCTATGATTGTTTGAATTTTGGATGAATCCATTTTAACCTATCTCCTATTTCTGCTAGTATTTTCGAACTGAAACCCTAAAGTTTCGACCTGAATTAACTTTTTGGACCTTGCTAACGCGCGCACGCGGACTCGAAGTAGCACGCACACCCGGTCGCAGCCTTATCTTCTTCTTCCTCCCCACCGCGCCGGCTCTCCCGCGTCGGCTCTCCCGCGTCGTCTCCACCGCCGGCACCTTCCGCCTTGCTTCTTCACCCGTCCAAAGACCGGATCCGGCGGCTCGGTGAGTACCCCACCCTCGGCACCTCCCACCGCCTCGCTGCCCACCCCCTCGGCGACCCTAGCTCCCGGCCCTAGCTCCCCCGAGCTCGGCGAGACCTCCTTCCTACCTCCTTCCTACCATCCCCCCCCCTCCCCCCTCCCGCGCGGTCATGGCGACCTCGGCGAACTCCGGACTCCGGCGAGCTCGCCCCCTAGACTGGCCCGCCGCGCCCCGCCCCAGCTACCCTAAACCGCCCTCCAACCATCCCCACCGTCATGTCTTCCCTTCCTCCCCGGTACCGTAGGATAAACTATACCCCACCGGAGTTGGCTTCTTCTCCGGCGACATGGAGCCTTGAGCTGTGCGTCTTCTCCCGGCCTCGGCGTCGGCGCATCGAACGGTCACGTGGGCGGGTGAGTCTTCTTCCCCACGTGCGGGCGGTGAGTCTTCTTCCCCCCACAAGCGCATCGGACGGCCCCGCGGGTAATGCGCTGCCGAGCGACGCCGCCAAGACGCGTAAAGAAGCATTTCCCTAACTTTTTTATGAAAAAGTTGGAGAACTGTTGATTTCGTGCAATAATGCATCCGGAGTTTCATGGAACACGCTAAGCTTGGACCAAAATTATTTAATCAGCAAAAGGTAAAAGTTGCCGAGCAGGTTAAGACACCTCATAAGTCTGTCTGTTTTATATAAAATTATGTCCAATGTCAAATCGATTGCATATCGTTCTACCAGATATTATTGCCAGCCCAAAGTGTTTTTTATTCCGGGTAGAATGATCTCTGATAATACTTTGATTGCATATTTTTAATATAATACGTAGCTCTCCTGCGTGTACGAGAAAACTTTGATTGCATATGAGGTACCACACTATATGAGAAGGACAAGAAAGCGAGAGCAGAGCTTTGTAGCGATCAAACTTGACATCAGTAAAGCCTGTGACTAAGTAGAATGGGCTTTCTTAGAGGTTATTATGAGAAATTGGGTTTTGAAAAAAGATAGATTATGCTAAGAATAAAATATGTGTCTCTTCAGTCAGTCAGGTTTCGATATCGAGTTATGGTAAATAGAGCACTAAGAGGAGTTATCCAACCGAGATCTACTCTTATCGTATCTATTTCTCATGTGCGCCTAGAGATTTTATACATTGCTGTAATGAGCAAAGAATGAGGACCAAATTGGGGCGTCAAAATATGTCATAGAGCACCAAGTATTTCACATCTTTTATTTGTCGATGATTCACTTGCATTAATTCTGGCAAATAGAGATGATGATGATGCTCAAGTTATAATAAAGACAAGTCAGATGTGATGTTCAATCGAAATACTAGCTACCAATGTAAAATGATAGTGATGACTGAATTGCAATTGAACCAAGAGACATTCAATTCCAATGTGGCATAGGGAGGATCAATATCGAAATCCATACAGTTCTATTTTAATAGGTGAAAGGTCCTAAATGGCTAAAGAGGGATGAATAGCTTAATAATCTATAAAGACCTAGAACAAAGTATTAATATAATAAATGGTGTAAAAATAGTTTGCTCTAGTCCTATCGGTTAGGCAAGTCACCTAATGACAATTCCAATGAGCTATGATCTCTACTTTACAAACAAAAGCTAAGTTGCTACTTTACCCCCTAGATGAGCAAGTTAGAGAACTAAGCTACACTATTACTAACATTAGAACAAGAATGAAACAAGTAATACAAAGTGGTAGAGATAATGTTATCGACACACGGCAAGAGATGAATATGTTAAATAATATGAACACTAAGAATATCAAGAAAGACAATATGACAAAATGAATTTTCTGCCAAGGTTCACGTGTTTGCCATCATGCTAGTCCCCGATGTGTCGATCACCACTTGGTTTTGCGCGAACTAATAGACTTCCAGTGCCTAGCCCTTCCACGAGCGTTGCAAGCAACTAACCATAAGTGAAGTAACTCAATAACACGAGCAATTTACCAGTGCTATCTTTGGCACTTCGCTAGAGAAGGTGCAAACCCCTCACAAATCAATCGGGATGACCACGAACAATCACCAACTCGTGCCAATCCTCCAAAAACAACTTCAAGTTGTTTAGGTGGCAGCAACCGCCAAGAGTATTAAGCAATCCCACGTTCAACGACATCTAGTGCCATTAGATACTCAAACTCTAAACAAATGCACTAAGGATCACTCTCAATCTTACTTTGGATGCACACTCAAGCAAGAGATGAGTATGAGAAGTTCGCTTTAGCTCACAAGGATTTATTGCCAATAAAAATATCTAAGAGAGCGAGCTAGAGCCAGCCAACACACTTAAATAGAGATGGGAGACCTCAACTAACTGTTATTCTGCACGGGCCTCGACTGGACGCGCTATCTAGCGTCCGCTTGCTACGATGCTGCAACGTGGCATCTCGATTCAACGTCAAATGTCCTACCCCAACGGCTAGGAACCAAAATTTGGCCATTAAAATTGCACCAGACACGTCCTAGCATCCGCTTCCTACGATTCCGAGCTTCTTGTGGGGAGTTTTCGTGACCGAACGCACCGATCCGGTTACTTCCCTAGCATCTCGATTCAACCGTGACGTCAAATGTCCTATCCCAACCGGCTAGGAACCAAAACTTGGCCATTAAAATTGCACACACGCACCTCATTTGAGTGCATCAGACGTGTTTGGTCCATACAGGATCAGATTCCGGTCACTACAACTTGATCCCTCTAAATCTCTCTCTCTTCTCACTTGCTTCCATCTTACAAAAACAAAGTGTCTTATCATAGTGCACATGTGTTAGCATTTGGCGATGCCCGTATCAACGAGAAAAAATTACTAAGAGCTTACAATTTTTATTTCTTTTATTTTTTTACAAAATTTAATTAAAAGCTATAATTCTTATAACCACGTTGTATACATAATAATATAAGTTAATATTAAGAATAATAATGTCATATTATCCAATTAAGTCTATATCAAAATATAAAATATAGTCCGATATATTTTTTTGCTTCCATATTTGTAAAGCAGAAATAGATTTAATCCCTACCCGATTCCAAAATCTGGTCGAACTTTATCATATTATAATTTCTCATGATTCATGTAGCATGACTAACATTACATATACCTCTAAAAAAGCAACATTACATATTCACAAATTTAAAATAGTCTTTAGTTTTTATCACCGTTATATGTTACAAATCATTAGATAAAAAGTATATAATTATATTTTATGATATCATTATCTATATCTAGTGACCTGTAAGATCAAATCAAATAACCTGTAAGATCAAATCAAATACTATCCAATATGACGCCGTGAAGCCGAAGCTCATCTCCGCCGAGCCACCATACCGCCGTCCGCCCTTCCGCACCTCGCCCGATCTCGAGATGTCCCGACATCCGCGCCATGTGATGTCGCCACATGAAGACAATCCAAATGCAACTAGATGCATCCGTTTACAATTAAACGACACACGCACCTCATTTTTTGAGTGCATCGAGGCGGATGTTTGGTCCATTGCACAGGGATCCACAACAGATCCAGCGATTCCTCGTCACTACAAAACTTGATCCCTCTAAATCTTGGTTTTCTTTTTTCATATTGCTTGCATCTTACAAAAACAAAGTGTCTTATCATAGTGCACATGTGTTAGCATTTGGCGGTTGTTTTAACCAAATAATTTTATAATTATTTATCAGCGTATATAGGTTACGGTAGCGTATTTTTTTCCCTAGAATCACAACAGTGGAGACGGGACCTTGCTTGCTCGACAACAGAGCCATTAACGCTTGTGACACACAGATTTGACATTTGAAATCAGGTTTGCTTCCCGACTTACGGTCGACCACAAAACCACAAACGCTCCGGCAGAGCCCCTTAAACCCCCTCGCTGTCGCTGATCATCCCACCGCCACGCCACGCAGCGCTCCGCTCCCGTCGCATCCCCTCTCTTTCCCCGATGGACGCGCCGACGAAGCGGCGGCACCAGCCCGGCGGCGCGCACCCCACACGCCGTAAGGTCGTGGAGGAGCCCTTCCACCCCGCACCCCTGCACCTGCCGCGGCGGCGGCGGCGCCCCCCGCCGCCTCGTCGGCGCCATCGTCGAGAAGGGCTTCTCTGCCGCCGCGCCTTCCTCCGCGCCCCGCCCCTCCGTCCTCCCCTTCCCCGTCGCCCGCCACCGCTCCCACGGCCCCGTAAGCCGCCGCCGGCCTCCTAAACCCTAGGCCCCTAACCCCCTAACCTCGATTTGCTTCCTTGCTTTTCGATTGTACTCCACGCTGACCAACTACTGCTTCCCGTTCCGCAGCACTGGGGTCCCGCGGCGAAGGACGCCCCCAAGGATGGGGCTGCGGACGACGACGACGACGATGGACATGGACGAGACAGACTACCATCCTGTGGCGGCTGCTGCAGCTGGTCCTGTGAGAAGGAAGGAGAAGAAAGGCATGGATTTTAGCCGGTGGCGTGAGTTTGTTGGCGATGCTCCCCCCAAACGGAAGCAGGGGAAGCCAGTGCAGGCCAAGAAACAGAGCGATCAGAGAATTGATGCCGGGACTGTGGGTTCTAAGGTAGGTGGTGTGGCAGCTACGGGGAGAGGATTGGAGGGAGGTGCTATGCGGCTTGACAGCGGAGGATTGGAGGGAGGTGCTATGCGGCTTGACAGCGGAGGATTGGAGGGAGGTGCTATGCAGCTTGACAGTGGAAATGCTAGGGAAGGACCAGGTGCTGTGCTTTCGGTTTCTGATGTGGTGTCCGAGAAGCCGATGAGTCAGGCTGAATCGAGAGATGAATTGGTGAAGGCAGGTGAGGTTAGGAATTCGGCATCACAAGCAGAGAGTATGGACCTGGACGGCAGGGAGTCTTCGATGGAAGCAGAGATCAGTGCGGAGAACATGGCTAGGCTGGCTGGGATGTCTGCAGGAGAGATTGCAGAGGCCCAAGCAGATATTGTAAATAAGCTGAACCCTGCATTGGTGGAGATGCTGAGGCGGCGGGGAAGGGAGAAATCTGGAGGCACCAAGGGTGTGGGTAAGGACAAGGGTCTGGAAAACTCAGGGCCGCCAAACACCAAAAGGGCTACACCAGGGGATTGGTTGACTCCTGGTGAACATAGTGGGCACTCTTGGAAGGTGTGGAGTGAGAGAGTGGAGCGGATCAGGTCTTGTAGGTTCACATTAGATGGAGATATATTGGGGTTCCAATCTTCTCACGAGCAACAAAATGGTATATCACATGGTTTTGCTCACCTGAGTACATTTGCTTCTATTGATATGGTATCCTTTAGATGACAACCTATATCTCCCACTTTCAGGGAAGAAGCTGCATTCAGAAAGTGTTGCTGAGCGTGATTTCCTTAGAACAGAAGGAGATCCTGCAGCTGTTGGGTACACAATCAATGAGGCAGTGGCACTTACCAGGAGCATGGTTTGTTTTTTATACACCCTCTGTTCTGATATTATTACTACCCCCCCCCCCCCTCCTCTGAATATGCGGGAGAGCTGCGTATCATTGCATTAAGAAGAAAACCCAGAATAGAATGCAACCACAACACACCATACCCACACACCAATCACTCTTAGTTACAATCATTTCAGTTACTCTTAACTGTTACAATTAAGCCAAATATCTCAACTTAATCAAATACTTGAACTGACCTGAACATTAAAGAAGCCGGATATTACTTACAAATGAATATTGATAGGCTCCCCTTACACACAGCCTGGTTTCAGCCAGCAAGGCACCAACGATGAGCCTCAAGGATATTTCTAATCACAAGCTGAATGTTGAGATTGGCTCCATTAAACACACAAAATTTTCCACAGCATCCAAGCACTTAGGACAATTAGCGAGTTCAAATCTTTCTTGACTTTCTCCACAGCATCCAACCATTTACTAGTTTGTTTAGAGGGAGTGATAAACATTGAAGATAGAGGGAGTGATTTCCTAGTGTGTCTTTGTGATAAACATCGAAGATAAAGGGAGCGATTTCCTAGTTTGTTTGTAATGAACACTGAAAAAAGGAGGGACTGATTTCCATCAAGGTTCTAGATGAGGCAGAGTTTTTTTTTCACAAATTTGGTCTATATAGATCATTAGCTACTGTACTGGTTATCTGTCGAGTTCAATTCCACTGCAACGATCACTCAGTCAATTGCTGATACCTCTGCAAGCTTCTCCCTACTATGCTCCAATTGTGCACCACAGAAATCCACACAATGATCACTCTCATACACAATAGATGCAATATCAATGATGTCTGAATTAACCTGCATAAAAGGATTATTGCTTCATCTCTAACAGAAAAACACAAAAAGCAAAGTTTTCTGCAAAGAGTAACGTTCGGTAGATTATTAGGGGTGCCATGGCAGGGGTAGTAAATAGTAACTGTCACTGTTTCAGGTTTCAAATAATGCATTTTTTACATCATCTGAAAAAATATTTTTAATTTTTAAAGTTTGCAATATCAAGACATGATATAATTTAGCTTCCTCAAATTATAGGTTCCGGGGCAGCGTGTGCTTGCACTGCAACTTCTTGCTTCTATTCTGAATAGGGCATTGCAGAGCCTTCATAAGAATGATATAATGGATAATGTTAAAGGAATGAATTCTAATGAAAAATTTGATGACTGGCAAGCAGTTTGGTCCTATGCCCTTGGGCCTGAACCAGAGTTGGTACTCTCCCTAAGGTAAATACTCCCTTTGTTATCAATGCAAACCCATTTTCTTGGGAGTTAGCTTCACAACCTTATCTATTTGAGGAAAAGAGTCGATCTATTGCATGGTTTCTACTCTTTACCCCTATTCATTTCTGGCACTGGCATGCTATCTACTGAGTGCATGTGCTATGGGGCTTTGTGATCTAAATGCCATTCCTTATTTATTGGATTCAATGCCTCCTTGTTACACGCATGGAGTAATATTATGCATTCAGATTTATGATGTGTATAAATTAAATCAAGAGAACCATAAATGGAATATTTGAATAGTTTGATCAGGAGTAAATACATGTAAATACAATCATGGGCCTCTCATATTTGTGTTGTCCTTAGCTTTGTATTTTCAAGGTGGCATTTTTGTCAGTGTTTGCACGTGCATCCACCTTGTAATCTAAAATACATGATTGCATTCTTTTTGTTTGACCCAAAGGTTGGGACCTTGTGATACCGTTTCATTTTCTTTCCTATTTTCTACTTTGCACTTTCTGCTACTAAGTACTAACTGAAGCATTTGCAGGATGGCTTTGGATGATAACCATGATTCTGTAGTTTTGAGTTGTGCTAAAGTAGTTAATATTATGCTGAGCTGTGAGTTCAATGAATTGTACTTTGAATTTTCAGAGGTAAGTTTGTCTTTTTGGGGTTCTAGTCTATTTTGGTTGCTAGTTTGATCCTCATTTTGTCATTGTTATACCTGCAGAGAGTAGGTAATGGGAAAGATATCTGCACAGCTCCTGTGTTTCGTAGCAAACCTGATCTAGATGGGGGCTTTCTTGAAGGTGGGTTTTGGAAATACAACACAAAACCATCGAATATACTCCCACATTATCCTGAAGCTGATGAGAAGCATACAATTCAGGATGATGTTGTTGTGTCTGGCCAAGATGTTGCTGCTGGTTTTGTTAGGATGGGAATACTTCCACGGAATCTGTTTTCTGTTGGAGGTCAGTTTTTGTCCTTTTATTCTTCGAACATGTGCAAGTTACATTGAGCTTTGCGCTTTTTTATGTTTTAACAACACATAACCAACTTGATTTTATTTGCACTTTGAACACAAGCCTGTCTGACACCCCACCCCCCAACATGCCATTGACGAATAAGGATTAATTCAGTCTCATTGAGTGACGTTTGAAAGTTCTGACTGATTTATCATGTTCAGTAGCGCTATTGGAAGTTTGGAACGCCTGGTCCTCACCAACAAATATCATTTGTCCTGGTCGCACCCTGTTAATATTTACTGCTATTGGGCTAGTATCTTGGACACTTCTATTCCTCTTAATTTGTGCTCGGAGCTCCTGCCATTTTTTCTTCAAAAAATAAAAAATAAAAAATTGCCATATAATATTAATCAGATGTGCCTATTAATTTATTATATCTTTTATCCAACATCTGTTTATAATTTTGTATGTATACCATAGCTTCTGTGCTGTTCCTTTGAACTCAGTCATGATATTTGTTCCATCAGGTATTTTGTAGTGATCACTGTGCATTTTTAGTGAGCACTTATCAGCTAATGCCTAGTTGACTCTTTTTTTTTTTTTTGCTAATAATTTTGTTCTTTTCTTCAAAAACTGACTGTAATCATTAAGGGTATTAAACTGAACCTTTTCTTTTCCCATTGATTCAGATGGACCCATCTCCTGCTTTAGAAGATTATCTTGTGTCGGTTCTTGTAGCACTAGCCAGGCACTCCCCACATTCTGCTGATGCAATCTTGAATTGCCCAAGACTTATTCAAAGTGTTACTAAGCTGTTGATAAATCAGGGATCAATGGAAATTCGCTCCTCACAGATCAAAGGGGTTACTCTCTTGAAGGTATTTTTTTTGGTTCTTTTGACACTCCTGTGTTATAGAATTATCATTATAGATAGTTGGTATCATCGATTGACATGTTGCACAAATGTTGATGGCTTGATGCTGAATAATTCCTGTAGGTGCAGATAATTACTAGACAGGTGGTTCTCTTGGTCATCCTTGCTAACTTTACTGACTGGTTGATGTGTCATAATTTTCCCAGTAATGTGTGGCACTCATCTGAAACTCAAATGATTTTCTTTGTATGCAAGTGCATTAATAATTCACATCAATTGCCATATATGGTATAGATGTTTCATGATTTGGTTCCTTTCTAGTTCATGATCCTCGCTCCTTGTCCCCCTCAATCACACTGCCCTCCACATTTTATGTACTCACACATACTGATTTATGTGTTTTGATATTTATAGCATGCATATTCACTTCTATGTTCCAATATTATTGTACTTTGAAAATACAAGCATCTTGAAATCTATTGCAATCAACTCATATTCTACAAAACATGTGTGGTTTCCCTTGTTTTTCTGCCAAACTTCTTTTCAGCATCTAAAGCCACTTATTCTGTTTTGATCAGGTTTTGTCCAAATACAACAGGCAAACTTGCTTGAATTTTGTGAACCATGGAGTTTTTCAGCAGGCAATGTGGCACTGGTACAGAAAAGCTGGTACTATTGCGGACTGGATAAGATCTGGAAAGGAAAAATGCAAGCTTAGTTCAGCAATGATGGTTGAGCAGCTGCGGTTTTGGAGAACCTGCATCTCCTATGGGTTTTGTATAACTCACTTTGCTGATTTCTTTCCTGTTTTGTGTCTGTGGCTCAGTCCTTCTAAGTTTGAGAAACTAAGTGAACACAAATGTTCTTGTTGAGTTCAGTTCTGTTGCTAGAGAATCATATCTTGTCTTAGCAGCTCTGGCACAAAGGTTACCACTCCTTCATTCAGTGGATCAGCTTGCCAATCAAGATGTGGGAGTTTCTGCCAGTTATATTGAGACATATTCTTGGAGCCATGTTGTCCCAATGGTAGATTTAGCGCTATCTTGGTTACATCTTAATGACATTCCCTATGTAAGTTCACTAATCAGCAGGCAGCATAGGAATACAAATCACATGGTCGAGGCAAGCTACTTGATTTTGGTGATTGCTTCTGTGCTAGGCATGCTTAATTCAATTTTGGAAAGAATATCACCAGATGTCACTCCTGATGGTAAAAGTTACAGTTTGCCCTGGATACCTGATTTTGTCCCCAAAATTGGCCTGGGCATAATTAGTAATGGATTTTTCAGCTGCTCGGGCACTGTTGCTGTTAGAAATGCAGAGCATCAGTCCTTTTATGCATCTTTGGTGCAGGGGCTTTGTTATATGAGATGCCATGGTAATGTTGATGTATCATTGTCTTCCATAAACTGCCTTCAAAGATTAGTACAACTATCCTGGTCTGTTGACAGAGTGATCCAGGGAGCCACAAAAAGTTGTTCCAAGTGTTTCAATGAGTCTGGAACAGGTGTAGCTGGCAAGCTACTAGGAGAAGGTATCTCCAGTTTATGGCATAATGATTTGCTACACTTGCTGACTTCGCTATTGCCAATGATTTCATCACAATGGTCCATATCACAGAACATAGAGATGTTTGGTAGAGGAGGACCAGCTCCTGGTGTTGGGTTTGGCTGGGGGGCATGTGGTGGAGGGTTTTGGTCTCTCAAATGCCTACTTGCGCAATTGGATTCACAATTGGTCGTAGAATTAATCAAATGTTTCTCTTCAGTTCAAGGAAGTCCTGTCATCCTCAATAAAGGTGTGAAATCAGATGGTGTGACTAACACAGTTGTCACAGCTTCAAATTGGATCAGTTCTTCCCTAGGGTTGTCTTTGATTGCCGGACCTGGACAAATCTATATGTTGGAGAAAGCTTTTGATATCCTTTTTGAACCTTCCATTCTGAAATATCTCAAATCATCTATTCACAAATTTGTTCTGACATGGAATTACTGAAACCTTTTGAATGGGACATAAATGAAGATGAATATCTGCTCTTCAGCAGTGTGCTGAATTCACATTTCAGATCCAGATGGTTAGCCATCAAGAAAAAACATTCAGCTAAATACACAGGAAGTAACAGCAGTACCAAGATTTCAAAAACACCAGAGACATTGGAGACAATTCAAGAAGAAACAGAAGTTGACAGAAGCTGTAAATGAACCTTGCAACACATTAGTGGTAGAGTGGGCGCATCAGAGACTGCCTCTTCCTATACACTGGATTCTAAGCGCAATATGCTGCATTGATGATCCAAAAGGCACACTCTCAACATCAGCCAACTATATTCTTGATGTCTCAAGGGCTGGTCTTATCTTCCTTTTAGGTCTGGAATCCATTTCAGCTACCCCGTGCCTTCATGCTCCTTTGATCTGGAAAATTCATGCACTTTCCGCCTCTATCCGCTCGAGCATGCATTTGCTACAAGAAGACAGAAGTAGGGATATTTTCTTTGCTTTACAGGAATTGTATGGCCAGCATCTGAATAGGTTATGCCAGAAATTCTGTAAATCTAACTCTGTTGAGGAAGTTAATGGTGGTGTAGTGGCCACTCCAGAGGGAGCAACGGAGATCAATGGTGTTGAAATTCTCAGGTTCCAGGAGAAAATTCATGGAAGCTATACTACTTTTGTTGAGAGCCTAGTTGATCAATTTGCAGGTGTCTCCTATGGAGATTTTGTTTTTGGTCGGCAAGTGGCCATTTACCTGCATAGAAAGGTTGAGCCAGCAGTACGGCTTACAGCATGGAATGCACTGTCTAATGCTTATGTGCTTGAACTGTTACCCCCTGCTAGACAAATGCATTGGCAACCCCCAAGGATACTTGGAGCCTCCTGAGGTACATTTTTTTCAATTTATTTTGCATATCTATTCCAGAGAACCTTTTTCATGGAGTAACTATGTGAATGATTTATTTTGGAACTTGGCCTAACTATGTGAATGATTTATCTTGGGACTTGACCTTGTACTCTGTCTTTGTGTACATACAATAGACAATGAATGATTTATACTATTTTGCTGACATTTATTTTGTTTTTTTATATGTATGAATTCCATACCATCTATTTAGTAAACTTCTTTTGTTGGCTGCTTCTCCATAGTCAAAGAACATAGTCTCAGTGTTTCAGTTTTTTACAATAATTATGCAGGATGATGAAAAAATTTTGGAATCTTATGCTAAATCATGGACGTCCGGTGTCCTTGACAAATCCTTACAGCGTGATTCCATGGCCTTCACGTTGGCAAAGCATCACCTTTCAGGCTTTGTCTTCCAGTGCAGTGATTCTGGCAAAACTTTGCGAAACAAGCTGGTCAAATCGCTTATCCGGGCATATGCACAGAAGAGGCATCATGAGGTAATTGCTTGCTCATGTTTCTTTGAATGCTTTGGGACTCTGCAATTCCTTCCATGTATATGATTGATCATGCCATTCCTGAGTATCTACTGAAATCTGTACAACAGGCTATGATGAAGAGCTTCGTTCTGCAAGGCATCGCACAGGATCCCAAGAGCAGTGGCAATGAGCTTGAACGGCGATTTGAAATCTTGAAGGATGCTTGTGAGATGAACTCCTCCCTCTTAGGTGAAGTTCAGAGACTGAAGGCATGTCTTCGCCAATGAAGGCCAGAAACTAAGGATCCCAAGAGCAGTGGCAATGAGCTTGACCGGCGATTTGAAATGCTTGTGAGATGAACTCCTCCCTCGTAGTTGAAGTACAGAGACTGAAGGCATGTCTTCGCCAATGATGGCCAGAAACTAATAAGTGTGTCATTGACTTGGCAGTGTTAGTTGTTAGGAAAACTATACGGCAAAGAGACCCAAAATATGCAACTATGAGCAAGCACACGATTGACTAGTGATTACTTTAATTTTGATGAGGGGAACGCCGAGCAGGCAGCAACCCTGGTATCTAACCCTATGTTAGGCTTCCTTGACTACCCTTCCACCTAAAGCTGACAGTGGGCCAAGATCCAAACCAAACCCGCACCAATCTAAAGCATGTATATGTGAAAGTCAAATCCAAATCAAATTAGACCGTGACTTTAATCATCCATACCAAATTAAACCACTTGTATGCTCAACCCATTAAAATACATGTTCAACCCACCAATTCTGTGTCTCCTCGGGACCATTGTTTATATTTCCATAAGAAAAAGCAAAAAAAAATGAATAGATAGAATAAAAACTCATTATTAACTCTATTATTGGTTGAACCAAATCGTTGACTTTTAATATGGGCCTTTTAGTCTGTTTCACAATACAACTTAAAAAGCAAAAATTGAAACCAAAAAACCGAGTTTAACCCAAACCATTGTGAGGTTTACCTCATACTCGGTGGCGTTCAGCCATCTTCACTATTGTGGCAGAACACATAGATGCTCATTAGTAGTCGTGAGATGGCACTATTCCCTATCAGGTCGAGTCAGAGGCATCACGTAGTAGTAAATAAAAGCCAGAAGATGGGGATGTCATGTACCATATAATATTTATATATTATTACAGTTATAAAATTTACTAGCCTAATTATTGATCAAATTAATAGGTTGAGTTTCATCCTCAATGAAAAAAAAATTTTGATTTTTTAATCCCATGTAAATTATATTTAAAATGATGCAGAAATTGACTCCTCATAATTTCCATTCAGAGAAATTATATTTTTTAAAAGAAATGTCTGTGTCACGTGTGCATGTCTACTAGTTATCTTAGTATCGTCTTCAAGAATCAAGATAGTATAAATATAGCTCTTTATTAGAGCATCTCCAAGTCTTCCTAAAATGTACTCTAAATTATCGTTTAAAATCACTTTCTACATCCTTGTGTCCTCATTATATCTTGTGCGTACTCTCTAGAGAACCACCCTCACTTTCTATCTTTAGCTAGTGAAAAATCTAGAATAGAAGATGTCTATATTTAAAGATTCAATTAAAGATGTTGTTGGAGACTATTTTCATCAAAGTTCCTATTCCTATAAATTAGGAAGAATATGTACTCACTTTTTTTTAGCAACATAAAGAATCACTTGAAATTGCTCTTAACAGTCTATCTATGACATATTTGCTCTGTCTAAAAAACTTGTCGCTTCTGTTTTTCGAGAAATAACTTTAACTAAATATATATTAAAAAATATTAATATTTCTGATACATAATTAGTATCATCAGAAAGATATTTGAATCTAGTTTTTTAATAAATTTGTTTTGAGATATAAATATTGCTTATGGAGGAGTATCCTTTAAAAGGTATCATGGGCCCATGTATCATCTTTCATCGTGGGCCCATATATCATCTTTCAAAGGTATCATGGGCTAACTCATATTAGCACTCTATCTTAGCACATCTCCTTGACAGGTACAATTCTTAAGAGCAGCTCCAGTGTCGGGTTGAAATCGAACCATGCAGAAGGAAATCGAACTTTCAACACAGAAGTGGTCAAACGCTTGCTGTCAGAAGCATAAATCGACCTCCAAAATATTCTTTAGTGCAGTACTATTTTGGAGTAAAAATATTCTTTAGTGCAGTACTATTTTCTCTCTCTTGGCTATTTTGGAGATCGAACTCTCAGGTGAGAGCGAAGTAGATTACTCTATTTTATTTGGTTGTAGGCTCCACCGAATCGAACTCAAGCAGTAGTGGTGTGGAGCTTGCAGGCCAAAATGGATTTGACAATGGAGTTGCCCTAAAGAGAGATGTGCAAGTGGTGCTAAGTGCTAACGAAGAGTTGGTACCATGCCCATGTATTAGCACTTTATGTATCTTAGCATTTTTCTGCGGCAGACCAAGTGTATGGCCTGCCTAGGTGGTTCGACAAGACTGTGTAGCACAAACAGTATTCCTGGACAGTAAATCCTGGATGTGTGGAATCAGAGATGTTTTTTAGGCTGTTGTTTGTTCTTGGATCTCGTCTAAATTTATTTAAACTAGTCGTTCCTTAGCCCTGGCCAGATGTCTTAATAACATCTCTGATACCGTGTAAAACTGAACCATGCTTCTAATTAACATGCTACCAACATTTTAAATTATAAAATGTTTTGGTCTGAAAATATTGATTTCACTACGTATTTAGACAAATTGAAGTGCATATAGTAATCTAAAGGGTTAAAAACAGTTTATAGTTTGGAATGGAGGGTGAGAAGTTAAACTATAACTGAACACTCAATAAAAAAAATCGAACTGAGTCCAAGATGTAACCTGAGGCTTAGAAAGGTTAATAAAAAGTTGTACTTGTCACGGGGTCGAAGTGGTCGTATAGAGGTGTTGGCACATGATTTTCGGAACACTAGCAATGCCAAGACAAGCAAGGCGGTTGTCGTGTGTCACGCTATGGCCTCCTTGTCTCTGTTGACCATTGTTTATTGTTCCTAGGAATATGCTCTCGTAACCGTGTAGAGTGTAGACCCTCTGGTCGTCTCCTGCAACCGGTTGACGAGGCGTTGACTTGTTAGCTATAGAGCCTAGTAGCTAGATCTAGATGTGTGCAGCGCTTCTTCTTTGATTGAAACCGAACCACCACCCGTGGTCATGTGTTTGGGATTAGCCGTCCTTGTTTTCTAGTAGTCAGGCAGGCAGGAACGGAGCAGCTACCTTCGCCTCGCTCCAGTCGTGGAACACCCTGACGGTTTGCGCGGAAAATGCAAGGAAACTGATGGTGCCGCGACCCATGACGGAGCGAAAGCCGGGAGGACATGCGGATGACTGCTGAGGCTATGTTTGGATGTAGAGTTTTTTTTAGAGTTTTAAAAAAAATATAATGGTTTTGTAAAATAATATTTTAGTTTTAAAGTGTCATGAAGTGTTTAGAGGTAACAAATTTTATGATTTTAAAAATCATGGTATCGTTAAAACTATAATTTTTTTTGGAGTTTTAGATACTCTACTCTAGATTTTTTTCTAAACCACGGTTTTATGTATCAATAGTTTTAAACTATAATTTCTTAATACTATAATATCAAAAAAAAAAAGGCAGTGTCTTAGTTTTTCATCCTTCAGGCATGCATCTTTTATGGCCATCCATCCATCACTCTTCGATACATTTTTCTTGGTATATAGTTTATTTGCCATCCATCGCTCTTCGATACATTTTTTCGTTGGGGGGAAGTTGCCATATCCGAATACTTTGCTAGCTAAGAGCAACTTCAAGAGACTTGTTATCCTATTTTGTATAGTTTTATTTTAATAATTTGGTGTAAAACAAAAACAATTGTCTTGACTATCTCTTTTTTCTCTAAAAATAAAACAGCCACGAGCTATTCTTTGAATCTCGTTCCTATAGATAGTCACCGTCCCTCGCTTGCCAAATCGCTGCTTCTCCCACTGCCTCACACGGCATCTCCCTCACGGTCTCTCCCACGCACACCCATCAACCTCTCATGCATTTTCTTTTTCTCTCGAGCAACCACATAGCAGTTTCGAATTAGATAAGGAAAACTTTACATAGATGGCTACAGTACTCTGCCTTTTATGATGAGCTTTTCTATTTGTGATAAAAGATTTAATAGGATATGACAAAACTTTTTTCCTGAACTCTTGAATCTTTAGACACATGTATTCTTTTTTTAATATAGACTAAAAAATAATTAATTATATAAATTGTGATTTTTTGTGAGATGAATCTTTTAAACCTAATTACTCTATAATTTAACAATGTGATGCTATCCCTATAAATATTTGCTAATGATAGATTAATTATACTTAAAATTTTTATCTCATTGTATAAGTTTTTTTTATTGGTATCCGAAGACCTCCATCGATATCCCCGACATTAAATCCCATAGATAAACTTTTGTCAAATCTAAACACCTCCTTGCAATTTGGCATCTATTTTTACATGGACTCTTGAAGTTGTTCTAATTGTGCCCAAAGAATATAGCTCCAGCGTCATTTTTAGTTAAACTATCTAAAGTTTGAATGAATTTCTACAAATATTATTCATTATATGAAACATATACCATCACATGAAGTTGTAAATGTTAATTTTTTTTTGTACTCCTACAGTTTAGTTAAATCTGAAACAGATTGACTAATAAACACACCTCAAGTTGGATCTTCTGGTTTAGTTTGATAAATTATTATTACTACTATGGTTTGGCGCGGCGTTGACGTCAAGTCTACGGCCCTAGTCTTTTTCACCATAGCCTTTGGCATGACCGGAGATTGAGACTGTTATTATATTAGCAACGTGCTACACGGGTGCCAGCCGATCGGTTCTTGGAAGAAGGTATATAATTAGTATCCAGTGCCATTACTTAATTTTTTGTCTACGGTTGTTTAGGCCTTCCAAACAGTGAACGACGCGAGATGAGAAAGAATGACCAATTAGATCAAATAGCAAGTCACCAAATAGTTCGGAGCGTGCGAACAAAGGGTGGCCTTCACACATTTTTAAGATAGAAGATGAAAAAAAAAAAAAACTTAAGTGAAACTTACGTTGAAGTTGGTATCAAATAGCTATAGTAGATTGTTGAAGACGCCTTTAGAAAGAGCCTTGCTGACATCAAATTCTCTCTCTCGCTCTCATTTTCATTTACCAATTTGTGTGTGCGAGTCATGCTTGGGAGATGTAAGTGTCAAATAGGAGACACTGTCCTTGACCTCTTGAGCGTCAAGGTCAACAACCTTGAGCGACCATCCGAGATCACGAGTCCTAATATCCTTTATCTAGTTTATTTTGAGTGTAGTTTCTTATCTCTTCTTGGCTCTTGCATGCTCAAACCGATTCTTTGACACCATCAAAACAATAAAACTCACGAGTCCTAATATCCTTCGCGAGTTGCTGCCTATAAACCCAACCCGCCCGGACCCTAGTCAAAACAATTCAAACTTCATTTCCATCCATTCATATAATTTCACATCAAAATTCCAATTTCCTCAAAAACCATCTTGCCCCCGACCCATCCTGCAGGGCCAATTCCCGCCCTCAAAAATCATCTTCAAACATCCTGCAGCAATCCCATCCCGAGATCGCCGACCAAAACGAAACCAACACTCCGCTGCAGCAGCTCCACCCTTCATTCCATTCCGCATCCGGATCTCACTCTCACGAGAAGAACGCGCCTCCCCCGGCCCCACTGCGGGCCCCGCGGAAGACGCCCCCGCCTCCATGTCACCATCCGAGCGTCACGGTCGCGGTGCCTGCAGCCGAAACATCCATTGAACGAACGCGCTCATCATTAAACAACGCAACCGCCCCCGTGCACTCAAAGGAACCCCGCCCGGCCCAGTTGCTTCCCCGCCGCTCCCGCCGCCGCCGCAGGCCCGCACACCGCACCAGCTCAGCTGAGTTGACTTGTTCACCACCTCCTCCCCTCCTCCTCCGGGCGTCGCAGGGATGGAGGGCTCGTCCTCGCCGGGCGACGGCGCGCGCGGGGGCTTCCAGCTCCAGGTCGCCGTGGCCGTGCGCGGGGACGGCCGCGCCAGCCGCCGGGCCGCGCGGTGGGCCGCCGCCAGCCTCGTCCCCGCCGGCGGCCGCGTCGCGCTCGTCCACGTCATCCCGCCCGTCTCCTTCGTGCCATCTCCATGTAAGGATATTATCACTTCAAACTGCTTCTCCTCGTCCCTCCGTCCTACCTCCCTTCCCCCTCCTCCCTCCGCGGGCCCTTTGGGTTCCCAAAAATGGCAGCGACCTGACGTTGGGCTCCTCCATGGTTTCTCAGCGGGGGAGAGGGTGCCGGTGGACAAGATGGAGCGGGAGGTGGTGGAGATGTACGCGCAGGACTGCCGCGCGCGCGCGGAGGAGGTCTTCCTCCCCTTCCGCCGCCTCCTCGGCCGCAGCAGAACCGTGAGTCGAGTGACCCCCACCCCCCCGCGTTCGTTTCACTCCGACGTCGTCGTAGCTTTGCTTGCTGGTACTGCCTGCGTCGTTTCTGACCGACTGATTCGAGCCTGCCCAAATCCGCAGGTGGAGACGGTGGTGCTGGAAGGGGACAGCGTCGCGGAGGCGCTGGTCAAGTACGCCGCGGAGTCCGGCGTCCGCAGCCTCGTGGTCGGATCCGCCACCCTCACCTGGTTCCGGAGGTGAGGATTTAGTTCTGTTATTAACGTTTTCCCCTAGTATGGAAGGTGGCTGGAATTTCACTTTTGAGAAACCAATGCTGATGTTATTGACATTTAGTACTATGTAGGGAATTGCTGTTAGATTTTGCTGAAATGAAATAAAATAATGGACACAAGGAACAAAAAGGAGTGTCCCTTTTGGGAGATAGTGAAATGGGCTTCATCCTGTCAGGCAAATGGTTTCACATGCAACAGGGACATAGAGTCGTAGCTCAACAAACATTTCGTCAGGATTGAACGTCATTTCTGTCAAAGACTAGCACCTTTTGCAAATCTCTCCAAGCACAAAGGCTAGAATTTTGCTTTTGAGAGCCCCAAAAGTGATGTGATGGATCATGGGCTATCAGCTGTTTAGCCTTTTTCCTAAAACAAAATGAAGGGAGCAAAAAGGGGATAGTGACTTAGTGAGATGTGCGTGCGCATTTGGCATAGTGTGAGAATGCGCAAGCAATGCTAGGGAACAAAAGGAAAACAGAATTCAGAATATAAACAGACAAACAAACCTTTTGAGATAGTGAGATGTGTGCGCAGCATGTCTTTGGAAAGCTAGGTGCATGCACGTACATTGGAATTGATCTTGTTTTTATGATGAAGACCAAACCCCTTTTGTGTTTTTGATGAGTAAAATATGGTAGGACTAACCTATTGTCCCTTGGCAAGAGTGGCAGCAGGTACAGATGGTCCTGTTTGATGCTGATCTGTGCCACTTATATAGGACTAGTACAACTAATCTCTGCCTTTTGTTCCAACTGAGTCGTTGGTTGAGAGTGTCTGTTTTCGGATATTTTACCAGAAAAAGGCTCAGCACTATCTAGTGCTTATCCTCTTTTTCTAAATTTTTGATCACCTCAAAAGATGTACATGCAAAGATAGAAAAGTATTGTTCTTCGAAGTCATAAAACTCCCTCTTCAGCGTCCCACCAGATGTCACAATTCACAACTCACAGACCTTTCTGACAATTCCTTTTTTTTTGTGCAAATGTTGCCTTGATCAGTTCTCATAAATATATTTCTGCGAAACTAGAAGATGTCATTTGCAAAGGAGGATCAGCAGCTGGTTTCTTTTTTTTTTTTTTTTTTTTCAGTTGTATAGTTTGGTGCATTATGTGCCTCAACTGCCACATCTTTTTGGTGGATCTACTTTTGTTTCTTGTGGTAGCCTCCTAGTCTATGTCTCAAGTCCTTTACCCTTAATTAATTTTTTCTGTTAGTTGTCCATCTAATGATTCTGTACCAACTTCTGTCAAACTGAAAAAATAAAATTCGAGTTTGAACCCTGTACATGCCATGTTGTGCTCTGTGTTTTTTATATGACCCTATGTGACATTTTTGCATGTATATTCCATGTCAATATACATTACTTAGGAATAACATTTCAATTTTGCTTGGCTGAACCCATTATCTACTTCAAATACATAATAATAACTAAAATAGATTTGTTGTTATTTTTTAAATGGAAATGGGCGTTACCCAGTTGGCCAGTTTGAAAGAAGAGAAGAACTAAAATAATTGGTTTGTCTGTTTATAACTTTATATTCTGAACTTTGTCACCATTGATTTTTAGCCAATCATTGACAATGGTGCTATTATTCCATTTTCAGGATTTTACGGCTCCAAGATGTGCCTTTTACAGTTCTGAAAACTGTACCAAGTTCCTGCAACATATTTGTCGTGTCCCGGCGCAGATTAACAATAAAATTTGCAAATCAGACTCGAAATAGCAGTATGTATTGCTCAGTTTCAGTTCCTTCAATACTTTTGTCTTTGTTTACTATTCATATTGAGTTTCTTTTTCCCCAAATATATGTTTCTTTACAGAGTCGAATGCTTCTGTTCGGATTCAGTCTATAAGTCATAAAGCATTTGATCAAATACAGAGGGACTGGTTGCAAGAAAAACTGGCTTTGAGTAATCTGGCTGATGATGAGATAACAAAATATTCTGGAAATTCTAGTTCAGGCTCATTCTCTCAAGTCCACAGTTCTCTAAGCACTTCTTCCAATGCCGTTAAAAGTTCAGAAAGTCATAGAAGAGGTTTTTTAGGAAGCTTAGGTCGAAGGACACCAGGGAAAGAAAGGAACAAAGATTTTGATGCTATTGGCCAACTGAAGGAAGTTCATTATGTTGCCTTAAGCTCAGTTGAAGAGGTCAGAGCTTTTTCCATCCTTAAGAACATTCTGGCTAATGCTCACTTTCAGATGCATCAAATCACTTTTGGAAATACTCTAAAATTTAGTACCACTGACTTTGTTTTCTGGCTTCATTTCCAGTACCAACATATAGATGAAGAAGAAAAACTGAGGAAGGAGCTGAAGGATACTTTGATGATGTATGACAGAGCTTGTGGAAATCTCGCTCATGCTAAGAAAAAGGTCAGTGATGCATGATAGTACACTACTTGGTCCTTAGAAGTAAAGTTTTATTTTAAAAAGCTGTCTATTGATTCACTACGAGGCATTCTTATTTATGCTTAACTATCGAAGGTTGATAATGATCTCATGATTTAGCTGGTACAATCCATCATTTAGTATCCTTGGTTCCCCCTTTCGACAGAAGATTTTTACTTATATGCCTATTTAATTTTTACCATTTCAGATTCAGTTACTTTCTAGTGAGTGCTGTGAAGATGCGGATAAGGTGCAAGACGCACTGCAGAGAGAGGAAGTGTTGAAACAGACAGTTGCAGATGAGAAAACCAAACATTTAGAAGCAATTGGAGCAGTTGAGATGGCAAAAAATGCATTTACACACGAGACCTATTCCAAGCACCAGGCTGAAATATTAGCTAACATGGTGTCTACTGAGAATGCTAAGGTTGTGGATGCCCTTTTATCAAAAGGCAGAAGTTGCAGGCGGTACTCGAAACATGAAATAGAGCTTGCCACTGATTACTTTTCTGATGCAAAGAAGATTGGTGAGGGTGGCTATGGGAATGTATACAGGTGTACCCTTGACCACACTGAAGTAGCTGTAAAAGTTATTCAACAAGATTCCTCCAATAAGATTGATGAGTTCTTGAGAGAGGTATTCTAATTTTCTCATTGGACATATTGAATTACTTTTTTTTTTGGTCTAGATGTTGAAACCTCAAGTTGTATGTATGTGTTTTTTTTTTTTGTCCTTTTTTGAACTCACTACATTTTGTATTTTTGTATCAGTTGTACTATGTTATAACCATAACATATCATGTGGTTGAATGATTCATTACATTGATCTATTGTTGACAGGTGGAGATTCTTGGCCAACTTCACCATCCCAACTTGGTTTTACTGCTTGGTTTTTGTCCTGAAATTGGATGCCTTGTGTATGAATACATGGAGAATGGGAGTTTAGAAGATCTACTTATCAACAATAAAGGGCAGCCACTCCATTGGTTTCTTCGGTTCCAAATTATCTTTGATGTGGCTTGTGGGCTTGCTTTCTTGCATGGGACGAAACCAGAGCCCATTGTCCATCGTGACCTGAAGCCTGGGAACATCTTGCTGGACAAGAATTATGTAAGCAAAATTGGTGATGTTGGTTTTGCAAAGCTCATATCAGATCTTGTGCCAGAAGGGTTCACAGAGTACAGAGACACTGTCATCGCTGGCACAATGTATTACATGGATCCTGAGTACCAGTTAACTGGGACTCTTCGACCAAAATCAGATCTTTATGCTTTGGGTATTATCATTCTTCAACTGCTAACTGGCAAACGTCCACATGGGCTGGTAATTAGTGTAGAAGAGGCAATTAAAAAGGGGATATTATCAGATATCCTCGACAGGTCTCAACCTGATTGGCCAATTGCTGAGGCCGAGATGTTGGCAAAACTTGGGTTGTGGTGTACAGCCTTAAAATGCAGGGACAGACCTAACCTTGAGTCGGAGGTGCTTCCAGAGCTCGAAAATATCCTGAGCAGGGTTACTGTCTCTCTCAAGCTCGAAAATATCCTTGCACCAAGCCACTTCTTCTGTCCAATATTGCAGGTAAAATTGGCTAGATACTGTACATCAATAGTTCCATTTACCTGTTTGCCACAGTAGCTAAATGGAAGAATTTTGATGCAGGAGGTAATGGAAGATCCTTACGTTGCTGCTGATGGGCACACCTATGAGCATAGGGCAATCAAAGCTTGGCTCAAAAAATACAAGATATCCCCAGTGACAAAGCAGAGGCTTCCACATTTATCCATAATTCCCAACCATTCCTTGCATGCTGCAATACAACAATGGAAGTTACGGTCATCTTAACAAAGGCATGATATGTCTGTTTTGTTTGTTGTATATAGTTTGATTCATCACTGTCTTTTTGAGTTTTGATGTAAATAAAGAGCAATAGACCAGTAGTTTTATAGTGGAAGAAGATAGTATTGTAGGAATAAGTTGTGTTACTAGTCTAGATTTGTTAGAGCTGGTTTAGGCTAAATGGCCTATATTTTGTACTCAACAATTGAAGTTACAACTGAATTCAGTTTTGCAATGCTGTATGTTTGTAGCTATAGCCTACCATACATTTTCTTGGAGGTTTTCTTGATTACAATTTTCAGTGTGATTTCTCTGAGATCAGACATCTTCATTAAATGTTGATATGTACACCATTATCAGTAGCTAAAACTCAGTTATTCCACATTTTGTACTTTTCTTAATAAAATGACACACAATGTTTGAGAAACAGAATCCTCAGTTTGGATCATCCAAATCATCCTTTGTTTTCTTGCAAGAATTGGCCAACTCTACAAAACATCTGAAGGCATAAAATATGGAACAAGAACTGGAACTGTCCAGGATGAAATTTCAGAACATGATTCCAGATTTTATTTTTGGAACCACTACAAAGTATCTTATTGGTATGGGATACAAGTTGTTCGTCAAGGTACTTGACAAAATCATTCAAAACATATTGACTTTTGAATGGGTGCTTCCAAGTGGTTCTTTGCTACACTGCTAGCAGTAACCTCTACTTCTTTCGGAACAAGTAATGAGCAACCATCCATTCATCTCCATTGTTGTATCCAAAAAGTTCAGCTACTGAGATGAAGAACGTCCGCCAATAAGCTATCCATTTGGTAGTTGATTCCTTCCCATAAGTTTTCTCGAAGATCGGCCTTATTGTTGTGATACTCTTGTCCATACGTTTTAGCCACTCCTCGCTGCACAAAAATGATCCCATGTGCTTAGAAGTTAATTAATACACTGTGTACTGTATGTTGATTCATTTTGAGTGTTAATCTAGATGGCATTTATTGCCTGACATTTTGTCCTTGTACAGTGTAAACTCGACATTGCAAATGGCAATACAAGAAACCCTCTACTTAAGATAAAGCTTGAAATGCAACTTTTGCATTTCCTCACTAATAGTCACAGGAGTTACTGATTAAAAAAAATTTTAGAATGCATGGATTACAGCAAGTAGTTTGAGGCTTGGAAGGATAGTTTGAGGCTTGGAAGGATATACTCATATACTCCCTCCGTCCACGGAAGAATACAATCCTAACATAGTAACAAGTACCTTAAGTTTGACTAACTATAAATAAAAATTATCAATATTTATAATATCAAATAGGTATCAATAGATTTTTCATGAGATAATATTATTATACTATACTTATTTGGTGCCATAAACATTAATATTTTTACATATATGTTTATTAAAATCTTGGACACATTAACCAAGAATGTATCTAGAATTGCATTCTTTTTTTGGACAGAGGTAGTACCTAGTTCTCGCATAATGCGTGCCACTGACAAGCCAATGATTGACCACATATACATCCTCCTGCAGTAGTATAGTCAGCAAAATATAAATATCCACATGTTATCATAGTCAGTAGATAAAAACATGCGCAAGAGTATTGATCAGTCACCCGTCAACCAATATTCATATTTAATGCATGACCACTCCTCAAAAAAGAAAAAATGGTTTGACACTACCTGAAAGTAGAGAAGTAGGTTTGCAGATGGCATTGTTCCTCCAGTGAAGAAATACCTCGTGATCCAATCATCATCATTTTTATCCTGTCAAATTGTGAGGTGATGAAGATTAACATAATTGTTGAAGTATAAGTGAATTGCCCTCCTTTCCCCATCAGCTTAATTTTTTGGCAGGTTGGCACATGCAAATCAAAGCCAAAGGGCTCGAGTTTGAATCCTGGCTACCGCAATTAAATAAAAATAATTGCTGCTCGCTCCTATTCCACATCTAGCAGTTTACATGGAATGCTCTCAGTATGGATCAGGAATGCCAACTTTATGCACCAGCCAAATACAAATATAGTTCCTGCAGTTAAATAGGTGGCGGAATGCACCATGCAAATACAAATACAGGTACAAGCCTTGCAGTTAAATAGGTGGTGGAATGCACCAAATGACCAGTGAAAATGCAGGATCATTAATCTACCTCAAAATGATATGGAAATGTTTTGTGGCAGAAGAAGTGAACAAATAGTAGGCCGTCCTCTTTCATCCACCTGGATATCTTCTTAAGAAGCGACTTGTAGTTTTTCATGTGCTGCAAAATGGGCCATGAGAAACGATCATTTGCCTTCATGAATATCGAAAGCACAGCAGGATACCAAACTGAATCATACCTCAAACATCTCTATAGATATGATCCTGTCAAAAGAGCGCTCCATCTCAAACTTGCTGATGTCTGCTACAATTATCTCAACATTTGACAGCTTATTTTCCCTGAAACAGAATTGAAGTGGAAATGTGGCATAACAAAGTATTACCGGAAGGGAAATCAAAGTTAGACCAAAGGTGGTAGAAGATCTGTCTGCATATCTAGCAAATCTACATGCATGTGAAAAATAATTTATGTCAATAGTATGGCTGAAATAATAGGTCTTGGACAATTATATCCATAAACAGCTCATGGTATTTGAACTTCATTATTTGATTGTTTGCAACTGCTGCAGAATTAATGATGAACATGAAACACATTGCAGTGACATGAATAGGCTGCAATGGCCACTTAGAAGGGTTACAAGGAACATAAGTTGGCACTGCATATAAAAATAAGCAACTGACTCCATGTACCACCAAAGCACTGAAACCATTACACTTACCTACATTGCTCTTCTATAAAAGCCTTTTGTGTAGTAGAGTTGCAAATCCCTGTTACACTGCAGTTCCTATATTTCTTTGCAATGTACAGTGAAAGGGATCCCCATCCACATCCAACGTCTAGGATGCTTTGGCCATCTTCAAGTTTTGACCTCTCACAATACAGATCCATCATTGCAACCTCAGCATCTTCTAGGGTGCTTGAATCATCAGGGAAGTAGCAGGAACTGGAAGATTCAATGTATTAACCAAAGAGAATGCGTCTTCTGCTAAAACTAAGGAGTGGGAGTTTGTACACTGCACCATCAGCCATTCATATAAGCAGAGCCAAAGAGAATGTCTTTTGCTAAAACTAAGGATTGCGGACAAACCTGTATTTGAGATTCCTTCCAAGCACTAACTTGAAAAATGTAGTTGGCAACTCATAGTGTTGGGCTTTAGCTTTGTCTGTTTCAATGGCAATGGGCATCTCTTCAAGAGCTGCATCACGAAAACACACAACACGATAAGTAGAAATTCGATTCTAAGAGATCAATAGCATCACAAAGCCATTAAACAATCCGGATATCACTCTGATGACTAGGTTAGTCTTCACTAAAGCTGCTTAATAACAACCAAATGGCAAACTTCTCTGCAGCTTATTCTGGCGTGCTTATTCTCATCACCCCATGTATACTGAAATGCAGAAAGGGGTCAAACATGCTTATTTGGACTGCACATTTTTTCCATTTTTCTAGCTTCTATGGGAAGCGCTTCCGAGAAACTGTCCCAAAGAGGGTCTATGTTGCTGTCAATAGAGCATGAACCTACAACAAGATCTCAGTGAACTACTCTCTCTGTCCTAAATAAATCTTCATCTCATGCTTTGAGGAGTCAACAAATCTCTTAGTTTTGACTAGGTTTGGTAGAAAAAGTATCAATATTTATCTCTAAATATGTTTAGTATAAAAATATATGACGCGATTAATCTAACAATACTATCACAAATGTTAATATTTTTGGTATATATTATTATTTGGTCACAAAGTTGATATTATTTCACTCATCAAAATCCGAGATGAAGACTTATTTTGGGCATAACTGAAACCGCTGTGCGGCGGTTGGCGGTCAACCCAACATCCCATTTATTCGTTGAATATTTCCCACAGAACAACCCCACAAATGCCTTATCCGTCCTATAACCGAAACCGTCGTGCGGCTGTCGGTGGCGGCGGAAGACTCGGTACGACGGCGCCGATGTACTAGTACTCGGTAGTTACGACGGATGAAGTAGAGGAGGTGTACTCGGCACTTACAGCGGACGAACTGGAGGAGCTGCTGCAGCTGGAGCGGCGCGGAGGGGAGGTAGCCCTGGCGGAGGCGCTGCGCGAGGAGGATCCGCGTCAGGCGCCGGGTCACGGCGTCCGGGATGAGGTTGCGCTCCAGTGCCACCAGCGCGGACCGCGTCGCCACCACGTAGGCCCGCTCGGCCACGGCCGCTGCCACCAAGCTGGCCATCGCTGTGCGGGTGCGCGCAGGCGGCCTGCCGGAGCTGGAGGGAGACGGAAGTGACGACCGACGAGACAGGACACAGCGGCTCTTATCGCGGCCTAACTAACCGTTTGTCATCCGCTGTCGGCGGCGGAAAACTAAAAAAAAACAGCCTACGACGGCGCCGAAACTACTTTTTTTGTGTAGTCGATAATTCTCCCTTCAGCGGGTCGTATGGCAAGTCCTCCATCACTGTACATCGGTATCCCAATTTGACGACGGACGAAGTTGTTGAAAGTGTATTTTGGCACTTTTTCTGCAGCGGACGAACTGGAGGAGCTGCTTTAGCAGACTGGAAAACTATAAATTTGCGCGGAGTTTTTAACAAACCTGGCGGAGTTGCTTTAGCGCGCGGGCATCTATCCGCGTCAGGCGCCGGGTCACGGCGTCCGGGATGAGAAAAACTCCAGTGCCACCAGCGCGGACCGCGTCGCCAATTCTTAGGCCCGCTCTAAGAACATGGAATCCTAGCATTTAAAATTTGTCTAAAAAGATATGATCCTAATCAAAATTAACATATATATAGTATAAAAAGGTGTGGTCAGGAAACAAAATAGACGACCCCGATCCCATGCATGGGCTACTACTTGTCTTATGTCGTTCTTCCAGGCATTATAGCGGTTTGTTCTCCAGCCAGGGGCCACGCTCTATCATCAAAGTGAATTTTGAAATTTCACGGGCCTTGGTTTCGGTGCTATAGACCTACAATTACATGCTTTTTCTTGGGGGTATGTTTCTATACAATGGTGATGGTCAAGAGTGGACAGTTTTCACTTATTTTTCACTATTATAAGGCCCCGTTTGGACTTTGGGTTGCAGGATTTTTTCGTTTCCTGTGTTTTTTTCTATAAAAATTGACTAATTCATATGAAAGTTCTACACAATTTTCTTATCAAATCCATGCTTTAGCCTGGCCTAAATAATTAATTTCTTCTTCACAGTTTTTCTATCTTTGCATCCATTAACTCACTAGATGTGAAAAAAAATAAATAAATAAAAATCTTGTTAGTATATGTATGAAATGTATTTTTTAAACAATTTTAAGGACATGGCTGGCCCAAGCAATTTCTATATATATATTGTTATACATATATGAAATGTATTTCAAACAATATTAAGATGATATATATAAGTATATATATTTACTAGTAGGATATAAAGGCATTTGACTCTTGAGAAACAATGAATTCTCTTAAGGTAGTGTTTGGTTGGGAGATATGGTGGGATGGGATGAACCCAATCTAATTTGTAGGGATAGAATGGTCTCTGCTATCTGTTTAGTTGAGAAGATAGGATGGTCTCTATTTTTTCAGTTAGAGGGTTAAAAGAAGGATAGGATGAAAGGAACTTAATAATGTCAACTATAGACCCAGTGTTAGTGGTGGGCCCCATTAGGCGGTCTTATCTTCTTCCTCAGCTCCTCTTCGCCTCCCACCGTTGCCACCCGCCCACACCAGGCATCATCGTCGCCACCATGACCTTGTGGCCGCGCCACCCGATCGCGAGCTCAGCGTGCCTGGATCTGCTTGCTTGCGTCGCACGGTGGAACACCTCGCCCACACTGCCCATGGAGACTCCTGCCAGCGAACCAATCTCCTCCGCCCTCGGCAATGGAGCCAGCGGGCGCTGGCCAAGCTCCTTAGCCCTCGGTTGGCCATGGAGCCGCCCAGGCGCCCACCATTGACGAAGGAGATGGGGACTCTCCCTGCTTAGCCTCTCGCGAGCTTGCACGTCCTGGATGGAGACCAAGCTAGCGCCATGGATGGTGACATGCCCGCCTCTAAATTTGCGGGAACAAATTCATCCCTATATTTGAAAAAAATATTCCGGAGAGGACATTTTGGATGAGGATGTCCCCAACCAAACACTATAAAATGAGTCCATTCTATCCTCATTGCACCTCATCCCTGGAACCAAACATTCCACTACCTCACCCCCTCGCCTTCCTACCGAACACTACAAGATGGATCCATCCTCTCACTTTCAATTGGTTCATCCCCATCCCTTCATTCAAACAAATACCTCACCCCATTCTTTGTACACTCTTGGTCTATTTCAGTTTTTGTGTAATGTTCTCACTTTCAATTGGTTTATCCTCAACATGTATTTTAATTTAAATTTCACCCCAATCCTCAAAACCGCCAGTTCATTCTTTGTACACCAAACAGGCCTAATAAAAAAAATAAATTTTTAAGGCCCCGCGGTCCAAGCAAAAATAAATGTCCATGGATGAAACGAGGCGAAATGTTCCGGTCTATGGCAGCAGCAGGCTCGCAGCCAGGAGCCAACGTTACGCGCTCTGCGCCTCCAAGAACGCGTGGAACTCCGCCCTGGCCATCGCCAGACGCGGCGTGATGCACGGCGACGATGGGCACGACGCCGCCGCATCCGCCGCCACCGCCATCGAGAACCTCACGTGCCTCTGCGACGACGTCGACGGCCTGGCCGAGTCGAGCCGCGACGATGCCGAGTTCTTGAGTATTCCCCTCGTCGCCTCGGGCTGCTCGCCGTCGAACACGAACGCCATCTTGACCCGCGCCTTCCGCGTCGTCGCCGTCCGCGCAGCTGGTCTTGGCCACCTCCGTCGCGTGGCAGTCGTGCTGCGCGGCCACGGGCGGCAGTGGCGGCGGCGGCGGCGGCGGAGGGCTCCACGACCCGCACTCGAACCTCTCCAGCTCCAGCGACGCCACCCGCGACGCGCTGCTGCGGCGAGGCCTCAATCCCGACGACTGCTGCCTCTGCATGCTCGACGACACGGCCGTGCCAGCGGTGGTGCCGGCGAAGGCGGGCTTTTTCTTGGAGAAGCCCGGGAACGGAAGAAGAGCATGCAAAGCGCGCCGCACGTGAAGCCGTCCTCCGCGTCGAGCGTCGTCGTCTTGGGCTGGACATGCACCGGCTCCTCGTCGTCGTGCGGCGCCATGATCCTGCCCTCGGCGCGGGACGCGGACCTCGACAGCGTGGACGGCGGCGCGGCGACGAGCCGGGCCAGCGCGGCCGAGTGCTGGCGCGCGAGGGAGCGTAGCCCGGAGGTTGGGCTGTGGGCGGCAGCAGGCTGCTCCTCCCACTTGTTGGCTCCGGCACCTGGACCACCTGGACGAGCGCCGTGCACCGGGGAGGAGGCCGCGGAGCACGGCAGGCTGGCGCCGACGAACGTGGGCCGGCGGAGAGGCGGCAGGACTGGGGACTGCACCACCACCTCCGTGAGCACGGAGGGCGCGGAAAGCGGCGAGTCCTCGTCCGCCACCATGCCCAGGCGGCGGAGCGACGACGGGGTCCACGGGGATCTGCCGCTCCTTCACCGTGGATGGCGACGCTGGGGCCGGGCTCGGGCTCGGGCTCTTGCCGCCGCGGTTCCGCCGCCGGCGCCGAGGCTTCTGCTCCTTCATCCTGTGGCGTCTCCGCCACTGGCCGCGCTTTGCTCATGGCGTCGGGCTCCGCTGCCGCCGCCGCTGCGGCTGCTTGCCGCTCGCCGGACTGCATCGCCGCCGTGTGCCACAACGACGTGTATGGACTTGTGCTGGCGGATTGGTGCATGAGCTGACGAAAAACTGATCGTGGGATCTCGTCTGCGCGCGCGCTGCTTAAAACAATGGCGGTTTGACCATTTACAAGGGCGGTGGACGGTGGTGTGCTGCGTAGTGGAGGGCATGAAAGGAGAAAGGCCTATCACGGCGTGGTACGTGATCGTCATGTTCATGTACTCCTAGTATTGGCGCCTTAGTGCTTCACCATACACTATGTGACAAAATAAAAAGGAATACCAAATTTTTGAACGTAAAAAGGAATACCAAATCACACACAAAAAAAAAAAAAAAAAACTTTGGTCGAATATGATAATCAATCCACGTTCAGAGTCAGACGACACTTCGTAAAGAACAACAGCAGGAGACTCCTGGGCTGCTTTGTGTTCAGAATTCATATACACTAGCAAAAACCAAAATAAAGTACTTAAAGTAGAAATTTCCCGGTTACAATAGAGTACTCAAAGTAGAAATTCAGGCGATCGCCACCACATACCCAATGCCTGGAAGAACGGTCATGTTTCTCCAATCTTGTGTGAATCACTTCTTTTGTAGCAGCTCACAAGAAGAAAGCACCCACATTGCTCCATACGAGATTGATGGATCCATGATCGAAATTCACAGCAAAGTTATCATCATAGATTAAAAAAAATTGCTAATAAAGGCTTATTTGGATCCCCTCCTCTAAACTTTAGAGCTCTAAAACTCAGCACTTTCTCACTTTTGATGTCTAAAGCTCTAATGTGATGTGTGAAAGTATAGAGCTAATTTTAAACCACTTGTTTGGAGTATTAGTTCTAAGGTTTAGAGGGGAGGATTCAAACAGACCCTAAAAGGTGTTATCCTTGCTATACCCGACTAAGCTCAATTGTTCAAATTATTTTAAATTTGACCAACTTTATAGAAATTGTTCACAACATCTACTAGATTAAATAAGTAATATGAATATATATTTTCTAGTGATACTAACTCAGTGAAGTAATTATCGACACTTTTTTTTATAAAGTCGATCAAAGTTAAAACATTTTGACATATGACAACTCTAAAAGGTAATTTAATTTGAGACAAAAGGAGTAGTTGGGGAACTTCTTAATTAATAACATTGTCTTACTAGAATTACGAGGAAGCATGGTTATACAACGTTGCAGGAATGTGAAGAGGAACTAGCCAATCCAACATGAGTTCATAACAAACTCAGAATTCAAAGCATAATTGGTAACGCGATGTTTAATAAGAATAGCCATCAACCGATTTTCTTTTCTAGTTTGCTTGTTGGTTTTTGACTAAACTATCCACCAGACCCACCACCGAGCAGCAATCGATCAGTCGTGAGCCCGTGACCATGAGCACCACACCGCGCCCTTCCTTTCATTGCAACATTGAATCACGATCGTTGGAGGGGTACTGCACTACTTGACGAAGATTTGTAACACGTAGTGATACTACCAATGAATATAAAGAGAGGTTGTTTAGCCAGACTAAATTAGATAAACACCAGATATTATGCACTCTTTTTCAAGTGTTTTTATTAAAAAAAGAAAGCAGACAATGGGCTACGATTAAACCTAACCTGATTTTGTTTAGGATCACACGATTACACCTTACTGGTACCTGGGCCTGGAGCAAAAGCCCCCGTCGGCCCGTTCTCTCTGCATGCTGCTGGGCCGTTCCTCCGCGTAGGCTGCCGTCTGCCGACTGCCGTGCGTGAGCGCGACGCGCACCGCCCCTCCGTCTCCGGGGCCCGGGGGCGCGGTGCCTGCCGAGATTTCTCTCCGCCATGTATGCATGCCATGCCGCTCAGGCTGCGGCTCGGCAGCACACGGCCAAGATATCAGCCCCGTCCAAATCCAAAAGCATATCAAATTATGTGAATCAAGAAGGAAGATTAAAAAGGGTTGAGAAAAGATGAATGCATCTAGTAGCCAATTCATCAGCGGAACACCAACAGGAGCTGCTTAAAAAATGTAGAAACATGATCCAGCAAATCTCTGAGAAAATCTAGGGTTGCATCGGCAAACGAAATGCAACGAATTGTCTCGAATTCAATTTAACTATTTTGTGATTGACTCTGCACACAGGTCCGCATCCACTGAATCACAAAGTCAAGCTAACTGCCATGATTAGTCTGACTTGAAAGAGATCTCAAACCTGAGATTTTACTCCTCCCAATATCAGCGATCGTTACCACGACTGAGGGCAGCATGGCCGATCCAAAGAGAGTGAATCTTACATACAAGTAGTCATCTCAATAGATAACATGCGTACCACTCATTTTTATATGGAAGTAAAACAGAATAAACAAATAACAATCATGCTGTGCTCATAGGTCAACCATGTTGATGAGCTACCAAGGATGCCACATAGGTTATCTTAGCTAAAATCATGTGGGAACAGTGCAATGAATTTGGACATGATTCTACATAAACCTCATAAGAAAGCAAGGATTCCTTCATTCTCAAACAACATCATGTTAGCAATCTCAAAAGGGATATTCCCAACATTCCTATCAGCTACTATAAATACCTGGCCTGCTGTAGATGTAGCGTACCAACTTGAGAAGAGCAGACAGCACATCTGGTTAGACTGCAACACACAGGTGTTTCAGGAAATGGAGATTCCAGTGATAAAGATGGATCAGCTGCATGGCGAGAAGAGGTCAGAGACACTTTCACTCCTCCATAATGCCTGTGCGCAATGGGGTTTCTTTTGGGTAAGTAACAAATTATGCATCATTGTCTGAGGAGAATTTCATTCTATTTTCTAACATATTGCATGCTAAACTGCATGGCAGCTTGAGAATCATGGCATCAATGAGGACCTCATGAATAAAATGAAGGGTCTGGTGAACAAACACTATGAACAGGACATGGAGAAGAACTTCTACAGTTCCGAGAAGGCAAAAATCCTAGGTTATGAAAAAGTTCCATCAGATGTTGACTGGGAGTGCAGTTTCATGTACCGTCATCAGCCAAAATCAAACAGTCATGATATTCCTGAGCTGCTTCGGTGAGTGCAAAGTTTAAATAGAAGAAAAAGATTGTACCAAGTCTAGTAGTCATCTGCAGTGAATTATAAATAAAAAATTGTAAATCAAACTAACATGATGCAATGTACTGTGCAGTGCAACAGTATTTGAATATGCAGAAGAAGTAATCAAATTGGCTGAAGAGCTTGCAGCAGTTATGAGTGAAAATCTTGGGCTGGACAAGGATTATATCAAGAAGGCATTTTGTAAACCTTCTGTGGGCATCAAGGTGGCAAAGTATCCCAGATGCAGGCATCCCAGAGCTTGTGATGGGTCTCAGGGAACACACTGATGCTGGGGGGATCATACTTTTATTTCAAGATGAGTTAGTCCCAGGTTTGGAGTTTCTGAAAGATGGCAAGTGGATGGCAATACCTCCAACAGAAGGCAATAAAATTTTTGTAAACCTTGGAGATCAGATTGAAGTAATCACCAATGGAATCTACAAGAGCATATGCCACCGGGTCCGTCCAAATAAGAATGGGAGCCGCCTGTCTATTGCAACATTCTATAACCCTGGTGCTGATGCCATAATCTGCCCAGCTCCAAAGCTCACATATCCTAGCCAATACCGTTTCCAAGACTACCTTAATTTCTATTCTACTACCAAGTTTACTGATAAGGCATCAAGGTTCCAGACTACAAAGGCAATATTGAAGTGAATAACATCAGAAGCCTGGAGAAAAGAAGTATCTTGTTCAGCAACACTGCATCATTGTATAGATACATTTGTATTTACTGCTAAAGTGTTAAAATATGTATTTTACTTTCAGTGTTTGTCTGTTTGAAGAATAAACAGCCTGCACTACTTGTACTTAATGTAATATCTTACATGTGGGTTTCTTCAGACAGTGATATGCCATTTTTTTTTTTATGAAGATGCCAGTGCTATTACTCCCTCATTTCTAAATTATAAGTCATTTTGGTTTTTTGGATACAAAACTTTTGCTATTTCCCTTTTAAATTTGTAAGTCATTTTGGTTTTTTTTATAAAAATAAATTTCATCTATGTATCTAGACATAACATATATCTTTGATCTAGTTTTTTAAAAAATTATTTGGAGATATAAATATTATATGTAAAAATTAAGCCAAAATGAATTATCCCATTTTAGAATGGAGGGAGTATTTAGACATAACATATATCTTGAATATCTTATAAACAAAAGCTAAAATGAATTAAATTTTAAATGGACAATTTAATAAGAATCTTATAAACACTAAAAATTAACAAATACACAATAATAAGTTAGTTGCTTTATATATGAACCATTTTCAGTTTGCATGGTCTATAAACTAAAGAGTTGTATGTTTTGTAGTTAGTAGATGCTAAACACAGTGCATGCATAGAAGTACTTTTATAAAATTAAACATTAAACATACCTTCCAAGATAATTAGACCATCAGATAATCAAAGTAGAAATGTAGACTCACAAGTTATTCAAGTTTAAATGCTTTAGCAATATAACTTCAACTGACAGGGCGCAGTTTTGCCAATATAGCTTTAGTCAGGAAAGTGTTAGTTCTCTCAGCAGCTCTCTCAAGTAAAGCCCTCTGATGCTTACATTCATGCCAACACTTCGACACGAAGCACAGCAGAAAGTTGCCAAATTTCAACGACCTCGGGAACTCTGATGCCCGGTCATCAATCACAGAAATTAGCTCACTAACGGTGCACGGTGTCAAGCAAATATCTTGACTGAGAATGTTGTAAAATAGTGCAAACAGAGATTCCGTCCAGACCAAATGAGTACCAACATTCTCCTGATGCTGAGGCATACAAACTGGTTTCCTCTCTTGCTCCTCTTCTGAAAGCAGCCTATGGCAGAAAGCAGTGACGTGCAGTGGATGCATGCATTCCTTGATAATACGTGTTAGCACATCACACTGGGGAACATTTAGCCCGCCCTTTCTAAGAACCAGTGGAAATAGTACAGCTTCCAATGCTGCGGCTGGATGGCGCTTGCAGAGACCCAAGGCGGTGGAAAGGAGAACCGATGAAGCTGGCCTTTGAAGCTCGAGTAATTGTGGCAGGAAAACAGAACATAGAACAAGTGCTGGTCCTTTTCCATCCACTCCATCTTCCTCAAGCACTAAACTGGAAAGCAAGACCCTCAGAGTGTCATCATCAGCTTCCCACGGCTGTACTAAGCTAAGCACTTCTGCAGCATTCCTGGACTCAATGCAAAGGTCCTGCAAATCCTTCGCCACCCGCTGAGCTGCCAAGACAGATTCCACTGACGCAATCTCCTTCTGCATAGCCAGTGCCCTCTGCACGATTGAGTCCTCAAGCGGAGAGGCCTGAGGAGGAAGAACACGTCCAGCCTCCTGCATCTCCACGTCCTCGTCTTGCACCAACACCAAGGTCTCCAACCCAATCCCGTCCAAACCATCCCCACCACCACGACCTTCACGGGTCCCGGTCCCGCTCCCCATCAAGCTCCGGCAATCAACAGGGAGCCACGGCAGGACAGGATGCGCTCGCGCGGCCGCTTGTTTAAGCCACGCTGGCGGATCGTGAAACCCATCGATAAACTCGTCGGAGGTAACACCAGGGACGCCTTCCTCTTCAGGCAATCCGTCGATCAGGTGGCGGGCGCCGCGGAGGACCCATAGTCCATACCTGCCATGCGGGGCGGAGAGGACGCGGGCGGCAAGGGTGCGGAGAAGGTGCGGATCGAGGAGGCTAGCAGAGGAGGCGAGGAAGGAGAGCGCCTGGGACTGGAGGAAGGGCGGCAGGGTCTGGAAGAGGATGGCGGCTGTGGGGTCGGAGGCGGGGAGCGTGGGCGCTGGCGACAGGAGGAGGCGCAGGAGCGCCGCGGCCGGGGGAGGCGGGCTGGGGCAGTCTCCAGAGGAGGAGGAGAAGGCGGCGGCGTTGGCGGCGGGGGAGGTGAGGAGGTGGCGGAACAGCGGCAGCCACTGCTCCATTTGGGGGTCGCCGTCGTAAGGTTCCCGCGTTTTTGTTCTGATGATGAGGTTAAACTGAAGTCTCGAGCAGGCTTCAAATTGGAGCCCGGGAAAAGGAATGGACCGGGCCGAAGCATAAGGCCCTCCATAATGGGAGGCTTAAGTGCAGTCATAAAAGGAGAGAGAAAAGTTAGCATCGCTCCAGCCCACTATGGTCTGTGGAGATGATTCCAACTCTGACTGACTCCAAAAAAAAGATGGAAGGGAGCATGTTTTTGTTCTAGTTCCAATTGATTAAAAAAATATAAAAGCTAAAGTGAAAACAGTTGACGGTTGAGGAGCAATGAAGATGGGCAACGGTCACATGATCATTCTCTGCTTCTAGACGCTCTCCTCCTAGGGACCCAAACCACTACCCTATATATACATACTAGGCCGATACGCGCGCTCCACCGCGCGCGCGAATGGGCTCTGCGCCTGATTGCTTGGGCCGGTAATGGGCTTACATTGTTTTGGGGCTTTTAGATTCGTATGGGCCGCACCAAAATGTAATGCGTTCCTGGGTTTATTATGGGCCTCTGCGATTTCTGTGTTTTGGGCCGCTTGCAGGCCTTCCAACTTAAATTTTTCCGGGAAAACGCGCATCCTGGGTGCTTGTTTTGGCGGGTGTAGCAGATGTAGTGGTATTCTTGGAGCATTGTACGGTGTACCCTAAATCAAACTTCTTTTTTTTTGGGACGAACTGTACCGAAACCTTGTGGCTGTGAACTGGTCGGTGCCACTTTTTTTAACTTGGTGAACAGTACACATTGGATAAATATCAAGGGGGCTTCTCATTTCCCTTTTTTTCCCCTACCGGGGTTCCTTCTTCCCAACTCGTTTTACTGTGCTGAGCTCTGCGAGATCCACTGTTGGCGAACGTGGTAGCCATGGCTGGCACTAAGCGCGGGGCTGATGAGCAGCTGGATGAGCGTCCGCGGAAGCTTCTCCGTGAGGTTGGGTCTTATTGTATCGGTTTCTATTTCCAATCCCGTTCTCGTTCGTGGTGCTTCAATGTGGATTCAATGCTGTGCGGGTTCGTGGTGCTTCAATGTGGATTCAATGCTGTGCGGGTCATGCTTTGTGTATAGATCGGCTGAGGTAGCAGCGTGTCTGAGGGATGGTGCTTCGGATCGGTGTCTACGTGGAAAGTGCCTGCGTCGAGCATCTACACGGCGCCTGCAGCAGATGCTTCGGCTTTTGATTGGTCAAGCTTGATTGGGGCGTTGGAGGAAGAAGGTTTCGGTGATGCGCGCCGTCGGCCAGAAGGGGAGGAGTTCGTCTTTGTTCCTGGGGTGAGGATTTCTTTTTATCTGGGAACCAAGTTACGCTAGGCGCCGGGCGGAATCTAGGCGGAGACCCCTTGCCTAGCGCCTAGGCGGGATTAATCAGCGCCTGGCGTTCCTAAGCGTTTTTTCCTAGGCGTTTTGGCAATATAGCCAATATATATATATATATATATATATATATATATATATATATATATATATATATATATATATATATATATATCCTATATTATGTATATATCTATTTATAGCACAAAATCTGAATATATAGGTGACAATCAATATGAAAAGAGGGTCAGTAGACATACCTGATCCCTTGGTAGGTAATTCTTACATGTTCCCAGCTCCTATAACACATTTGGAGAGCTAGTAAGTACTAAATAGTGAATAGACAGCATGGTGTTCATAAAAAGAAAAATAGACAGCAAGTTGGTCACTTATCTTGGGATTTCAGCAACCTCCCATCCATGAGAACACTGCACACCATATCAACAGCTAGTAATTACAAATTGAAAGCACAAGCATAGGCACATTTGCACAAAGCACTAGGACATTTGACAATTCATTAATAAAGGACAGCACAATCACATAGCTGCCCACAGCCCCACACACAAGCACATAGATGCAGTTCTTAGTTCTCACAAGCAAATTAAAGGACAACACAAGCACATAGCTGCCGACAGCCCCATACACAAGCACATAGCTGCAGTTCTCACAAGCAAAAGTCACAAAAGAACACAGTCACTCACAGACAGTCACACAAATGCAGTTCAGTAGGGTTCAGCATAGTCATCCTCATCTTCCTCGAAGACTTCTTCTTCAGACTCAAACTCTTCTCCTTCATAGAGCTCCTTCACTCTTGCACTTCTACGCCTCTCTAGCTGTTCTTCTGCTCCTACTGCCTCTCCAATCACAGACCAAGGTATTCCTGTACCTTCCATCTCTTCCTCATCTTCCTCATCTCTAAAGACAAGTAATGCACAATCATCTCCACCCTCTTGGAGAAAACCTTGAGCTTCAGTAGTTTCACTAGACAAGAGAACATCAGGGAGTTTCTTTGACTTGATCCTTTCTCTCCTACTAAGTAGTTTGGAGTTGAATTCAATATAGACCAATTTGTTTAGGCGGGTTGTAGTAAGCCTATTTCTTTTCTTAGTGTGCACCTATGAATCAAAAACAACAGAATTTTCAGATCTGCAATTTAATAATAATGCTGCTGAAATGCTCATAATAGATAGGAACTAACCGCTTCAAATACACTCCAATTCCTTTCACAGCCCGAAGAACTTGATGTCAAAGATAGGATCCTTGTAGCCATCTTCTGTAAAGCAGAACCTCTGTTCCATATAGCCGCCACCATGACGCTGAAAAAAAAAGAAGAAACACAAACAGAAGTACAGAACTGTTAGTTTTACAGAAAACATCCATGAGCCATGTTAGGACAGAACAGGAAACAATCATGTATACCTCTACCTGGATTGTAGTCAAAACTCTCAAAAGTCCTTGCAAGCTTCTTATTAAATGGTCCTTCTCTATTCTGAAACATTTTCAGTTCAATGTTGGCAGCCTGATGTTGCTTGTCCTCATCATGATAATAAAATTTCTCAACAGCAGCTATAAACCCTTCTGTTATTTTGGGCTCATCAAAGATTGCTGGGTTACTATAGCTGTAGTGTGGATTCAGCAAATAAGCTGTCAAATGCAATGGGGAATCAAGTCTTCCAGCCATCTTCTTTTCAATAACAGCTATGACTTCCTTGTATCGAGACTCAACATTGCCCCTTGTTTTCCTAAACGGTTTTAAACGGCCGTTTAGACGGGTTTAAACGCTAGACGGTAGACGGCCGTTTAGGCCGTTTAGGCCGTTTAAACCGTTTAAATCCGTTTAATCCGTTTAAAACCCGTTTAAACAGCCGTTTAAACCCCATTAAACCCTAAACGGAGGGTCACCGCCCGTGTACCGTTTAGCGTCTAGGAAAACATGGACATTGCCAAAGGCTTCTTTGATCTCTCTCTTTGCCTTTAGTAGTGAGCCATAAACAAAACCCATGGATGGCTTCACATCCCCATCAACCAAACGGAGCACTTTGACCAATGGCTCAAAAACAGCCAATGTGAGCTTCACATCCTTCCAAAAGGTTGGACTCAATATGGTTGTTGTTGCCTCTTTTCCTTTCTTTGATTTGACATCCTTCAATGAGTCCCACCTACTGTGCACCACCATCTTTCTTAACTGGTCCTTCTTTTCTTGTAAACTGGACAAAGTGAGAAAGTATGAAGCAAACCTTGTCACTCCAGGCCTCACTACCTCTTTCCCCTCTATGAAGTGTCTCATGCACTCCAATGTTCTTGTGTGGCCATAGACAAATATGGTAAATGACTTTGCTTGGTCAATCACTTTCCTGAACCGAGCCATATTGCCAATTCCTTGCAGCATCAAGTTGATTGTGTGAGCTGCACAAGAGGTCTAAAAAATATGTGGTCTCTTCTCTTCCAATAGCTTCTTTGCTCCCATGTTGTTAGAGGCATTGTCAGTCACCACTTGCACCACATTTTCTGGACCAATGTCTTCAATTGCTTTGTCCACTAGTTCAAAGATTACTTCACTTGTGTGTGACACACCTGACATCTCATTTGAGCTGAGGAAGGTGGTTCCATCAGCACAGTTAGTGCACACATTCATAATGCTTCTTCTCTTCCTATCTGACCAAGCATCGGTCATAATGGAGCACCCATTTTTCATCTTCTCGGCTTCACGTTCCTGCAGCAAACTCTTCATTCTTTCATATTCTTCTTCCAACATTCTGTCTCTCAGTAAATCATGACTTGGAGGTACAAGTCCTGGACCAAACTGCCCAATTGCTTCACACATTTGCTTGAACTCATCATTGTCACATGCATTGAAAGAAATGCCTGCCAATGTTAAGAAATAAAGCCTAATTAGTGTTCTGTACAGAAATAACAGCATCTACTAATTTTTAAAATGCAAAAACAGAATAGTATACTAGCAGTTTACCATGTGTATAGGCCCATCTTGCAATATACTTATGCACCTCATTTGTTCTTTGTTTCCAGAGTTCCTTGTTCAGCTGCTGTTGCTTCAAAGATTCAGCCTTGGTAGCTTTAGGATCAATAGCCCGAGTCCATTTGTCAAGGGGACCTAACTTGTGAGGCTCTGAACCAGAACTCCCAATACAAGTGACTTCTTCTGACCCTCCAACTCTAGATACATCAACTTCCTGTCTAAGTTCTAACTCACGAATAGTTTTCTCCTCCCTCTTCCTTTTTGCCTCATCTAGTGCTTTCTTGCATTTCTCTTTAGCCTCTAGAGCCTCCGGTGTTCTAACCATGCATTTCTTCACATTCTTGCCCTCGTGACCCACATGCTCCTTCAACCTATGAATCCCTCCACTCATCTCCTTCTTACAGAACTTGCACCTCACCTTGTCCTTGTTGTCAGGATAAACAAGAACACCATACTCCCATCCAATATCATCCGAATTTCTTTTGAGCATATTCTCCTCATTGTTTGCTCCCTCAACTTGTGCAGCCTCTGTTGGCAACATCCTGCATAGCATTCAGGCATCCATGCATTCAGAGGCATAAGTGCATAAGCATAACATTCATTCATTCACATTCACTAATCAAGCAGGCATAGCATCCATGCAGGCATAGCATTCAAGCATAAGTGCATTCATTCACTAATCATTCAGAGGCATAAGTGCATAACATTCACTAATTCAGGCATCCACGCATCCAGGCATAGCATTCAGTCATAGCATTCAAGCATAGCATTTAGTCAGGCATCCATGCATCCATCAATCCATGTATTCACTCATTCATACTCAGGCATAAAAGAACAAAAGGGACAGAACAGGGAGGGGACCGTGGGGCAGGGGAGAGGAGCCGGGGAGGGAGCAGGAGGGGGGGGGGAGGGAGCAGGGGGAGACCGAGAGAGGAGCCGGGGAGGGTAGCCGGAGGGGGAGGGGAGAGGAGCGGGGGCAGGGGTCGGAGGGAGGGGTGTTACCTTGGGGACGAGCAGCTTCCGGGCCGGCGGGGAGGAGGGCGTCGGGAGGAGGGCGGGCGTCAGGGGGGGAGCCTCGACTGCGGGGACAAGAGAAAGCAAATGGCAGCCGCGGGTGCTGCCTCCTCGGTTATCCGCGCCCTCGACCGCGGCCGCCAATTTTTTTTCGCGGCCAATGGCGTCCGCCTACAGCGCCACCTCGCAGCTTCCGCGCCGATTCGGCGCCGCCTAACGCCGCCTCGCGCCGCCTAGCTCCGCCCAGCGCCGAGACGCGCGACTACCCCTAGGCGCGGCGAGGGCCTTCGCCCAGCGCCTACTCGCGACTAGGCGGCCGCCCAGCAGCGCCCAGCGTAACTTGGTCTGGGAATCGGATCTGTAAATTTTCTGTGCATAAAAAGGCTATGGAAGATTTCCTCAAGTTTGATTCGATTGATTTGTAGATCAAGCTCAGTCATTATCTTTTTTCCTGGCCGTTCTGATTTGTGTAGGCTGCTTGGTTTGTTCCTCTGTCCAAGGAATGCATCTTCAGAGAGATCACTGCCTGGCTTCATCTTCAGATCTTTGGAATGGGGTTCCTGATCGATGATGCTGGAAAGAAGATTGCTTGGGTTGACATGGAGATCCCCCCGTCAGAGATAGGTGATCTGAAGTCACGTACCAAGTTTTACAGTGAACCATGTGCACAGAGGGATGAGGCCATTGAGGATGTCTGTGCTCATGCAGTTGAGTGGATGATTAGAGAGTGCGCTGTGAAAGTTGTTGACCTCAGTTATCACAGGATGAAGGAGCTTGAAGGCAGGATTGGCGCCATGGAAACCACGGTCACAATTCACAGTGAGAATGCTGAGTCTCGCAGAGCTGAGCTGGAGAGTGTGAAGGATCGTTTTGCTACTCTGTTCACTGAGGCCCAGCTTGTGCTGCAGAAGTATGATGATGTTGTTCCTGGTAGCCGTGCTCCTGCAACACGTATGGAGCAGTTAGTGTCTGAACTTGCAGTGCTAGTTGCCAAGGGAAGTGCAATGGCTGCTCCTGCAGATCAGATGGTGAGTTCTTTGTGGTTTGCAGTAGCCTGTAGGCATTCTATCCAATTTCTATGTGCTAAGTTGTAGCTTATAATGACTTTTATTGCAATTTATTACAGGGCTAATTTGAATGGCTTGAAGATCAGGTTAGTGTGATGGTGGGTGACAGCAAGGAAGTAGGTCTTTTGTTGATGGAAGGGCAGGTTGCTCTTTTATGCCTTAGTTATAATGCTATGGTCACCCAGTTATTTTGGGAGCTTTATTTGAGATAGGTGATCTCAAATTGGAGCTCTATGTTTAGTACTCTATGTATGGACCTGATGAGTCTAATGAGAACTGGTTAGTCATGGTTTATATGTTGAGCTTGGTGTGCTCAAACAGTTGGTATTGTAACTATTGGTTCAGTCTGGTGAAACTGAATCCTAAATGCAGACATGTATTAAGTACTTGGTATTGTAATTATTGATTCAGTTTGGTGAAACTGAATCCTAGATGCAGACATATATTTAGTAGAAGGTGTATATATATATATATATATATATATATATATATATATATATATTGTGATGCAGTAGGAATCTGGTTTTCATATGCCTTGCAATGGACATGGTAGAATTGGGAATGTATGCATTAGTGCCAAATTATGTGAGTAATATTCCCAATTTTATAAGATCCTCCAAGGTCTCTATAGTTAATTATGCCTATATCATTGAATTCATTCTAATATTGAATGGATTCACTTGGATCATGATTTGCATTTTTGCTCTGAATATAGGCTGGCCATTTCTAAGCTAAATGTCTATTTAGATATATCATTATTTCATTGGTTTTATGTTTATGAGCTGCTATAGAATTAGGCAGAGAAGTTAGGAAACTTGCCTTGGTTCAATGGCAGCTGCTTTTTGGACATAGATGTCGTTGGGCAGGTCGTATCCAATGCAGTTTACTGAAAGAGCAATTGTCTCTTGTACTTCTGGTTTACTTCTTTAGAATGAGCAAAGTGTGCACATGTAGTCTATATTCTCCAAGCAACATGTACGAATTCAGTATGAAAAGGTGCGTGATTCCCACTGAATTTTTTTTGATTAGTAATAGGTATTTGAAAATAGAACAATGCATTGATACAAATAAGCATAGCAATGTGCATTATCTCGTTCATTACATAATCAATGCAATTGTAAAAGGTTGCATACAACATAAAAACCACAAATAAACGGTATTGCGGATACATAATATTCAGAGCTGACAAAACATGAAATATGTCTTTAGCATCCATAGTCTATTCTCAAATTTGCATATTCTCGAGCCGGTCCTTTATTTTTGAAATCTAACTCCAAAGATAATATTATATAGCATGGTTTGGGCAAATGCATAGGTGTCTACATGAGCAATACGTTGGGCAAGTGCATTTTATTTGGCTTGGCATCTTTCAGTCGTCCAGCCGAAGCTTCTTCCTATCATAACCAAGGGTTTATATTAAAAAAAGCAGGAGTTAGAAATGTAACAGCTGTACATGAACTTCATTGCTATACCTTGATGATTTGGTAGTCTCATTGTCGTGTATGTCTTTGCGCAGCGCTTCTTTCCTTTTACGACTCTTCCGATCCTCATAAAGTGTCTGTAAGACATGTGGAGGGAACCAACATATAACAAATTGAATATACATGAAGTTGTTGGTAATATGTATAGCTGCTGTAGAACTTCAATTTTCCGTTCTTTCCACCCCCCCTCCCACCCTTCCCTTCCATCTAAGGATTTGGTATTACCTCATGGGGAGGCGTTGATCCCGATGGTTGCACATCAATGGTAGACGTGTTTGGGGTAGCGAGAATCTGTATCATGAACAATTTTTAGGTTGGCAGCAGTATTTTGTAAAAGGTATGTATACTTATAATAGATACTGACAAAACGTGTTAAGCACTTTCTTTTTGTGTGTGTGTGTGTGTGTGTGTGTTAGTTAGAATACGTGTTAAGAAGTGTCGCCTTTTTTTTTGGGTAGTTAGAATAGAAATTTAGTGTCTTATGTTCTGAGCTTTTGCTAGATGTGGTCTCAGCATTACCTCATCCGTTGGTGTCATTAGTGGTGGTGGCAGATCACTTGTTGGAGTTGGCGTTGCAGTGACATCCTGCATGCCAAAGAACAGTATTCATGAATGCATATATTTTTGAAGGTACTCTATTGTCTACAAAATTGGGAATTTGCATTGATCTGAATCTGTACCTCTCTCATAGAATCATTTGGCATGGACGCAAATGAGATTTGTATTGCATCAGTTTTGATATCAGGATTGGGTACCTGGGATAAATAAGAAGGTGCTTGAATGAGTGTTTGTAAGTAGAGAATGGACAGGTCATAATCCATTCAAGACTGAAGAACCTTAAATATGTAATATAATCTGTATCATCGTTACCTCCGGTGATAGCGTTGGAGTACCATGAAGTATGGTCTGTTCATTTGTCTGGAGTGTAGATTTGCCATTCCTTGTTGCATCTGGTAGTACTACAGCAAACAAAGGAATTAATATAGTTTATGTGTTCACGAACTTAGTTTCTAACTTAAAACTGGGAGTATAATATATGTACTATATACATACCCTGTATTTGGAATGTAGGTTCAGCATGTGGTTGAGTAGTGGCTACGAGAATTGCATCTACCTGATATGAAATTTGCTCTCGCTGGAGGGATCTCGGCGACACACTAATGCGTAACTCGTATTGCCGACCATATAAATTGGTAATCCTAGTTGGAAGGAAATTTCCCCGGTTCCCATGAGTTGAGATAAGGGTTTCTACTGGGACACCAGTTAGTTCCTCGGCAGTTGGTCCAAAGAATACCAATTGTATGGACGCATTTTCCTCTGAACTTGTTGACTCTATTGGGTCTTTGGCCAGTATAGCCATGCTATATCTATAAATAGACATGAACATTGTTATAGAATTATAGATCTTGATGAAGACAGATGGACATGTTACCTTGGGCCACCATCATTCCTTGTGCATTTATAAGTTTTGCACTTATAAGCACCATCAATGACCTCAGTTTTTTTGTTGCACTTTTTGCATGCAAGGTACCACCATGCTTGGTCAGGTAATAGGCTGATGAGCTTAGCATTAACGATGTACCTGTTTGACTAACATCAAGGAAACATGAGGTTAGGAAGTTCCTGACAGTATATTAGAAGGGTCAGGGTAGTTGTATTAAAATATTTTGAGTAAAAACTAAGTGACTAACGTAAATAGTATGTGGGTTGATGAACTTTGCAAGTTCCTTGATCAATATCCGCTCTGGCGGTGCTTGTAGTGCACTTGGTCCATACCAGGTTGCAGGTGCAGTTTGGCCATGGCAGCTGCAGATAAGACATTTTTCTAGTTCAAGCTATGTGTATATATGTGAGTACCAAGATATGGTACATGTTTAATTTATGTAAACTTGGTTGTCTGAAAAAGTCTACGTGTGACAATATTTTATCTTATATGGAATATATAATCTGATAACTGAATATATCTCGTTGTTATTGAGACAACCTTTGTTGAGGAGGGCCATTGCTTCCGGAATTTCAGGGGTTAGCTTACCACCGACAAAGTGTGGATCCCCTCAAGCGAAAGTTTCCCTATATGCAAAAGTCCATTGAGCATTTATAATGTTGAATTTGTTTTTCCTCGAGAAACAATTGTAATATAAAAGGGTGATGCATGTCTGTGCTAATTGATGAACATGTAGTACCATCGAATCGTCGACATGTCACTGCAAGGAAGAGCAAAACAACAGGTCCTTGAGTTGACATTTCCATGTATTTGTCTGCATCGAATTCATTGGCATGGTTACCCCATAAAGCTACCACTGCAGTTTCCCTGATATGAAATAGAGAATCTGGTGAAAGTAATGCAAAAAGTAGGCACATCTATTAAAATTTGTTTGTTTCATTATCGTATAATGAATTGTACTGACCCATTTTCATTCATGATATCAACATTTTGGAGGGGTCTGGTACCCTTCGCGGTGCTCTGTAATTTAACATGAGAGCATCCTTTGAGAACGCCAATGACATCTGCAGTTACATTTTAGTGATTACTGTCAGTATTCTGTCATACATTGGTATATGGTTGGTTGCATGTTAAAGTAGTGATGTGTACCTGAACAAAATTTCGTTTCATTGAGCCTGTTGTTGAGTACCTCAAATGTAGCTAAATTGTAAGCATACAGTGGGAATTCAAGTGGTGCCGGGTTGATTTCATACAGTTTAGTATGAACGGTGAATCGCATGAGATAAGCATGGTCCATAGGCCTGTACACTTCTCGTGCATTATGCACCTGGAAGTACTGGATGTAATATACATGATCCTCTTTAAGTTTATCCAAGAACTGTGAAATCCATATTTCTGGAATCTGGGCATCCATTGTGGTTCCCTGTTTTAATTAATAGAAATAGGAATCATGTCTACATGTTATTTGCAATATGCCAACGATATTGTAATTTTATCTATAGTAGGTCATACCTCTTCGTCGAGAACAACCAAATCTAAACGATGAATTTTGATGGGGTCTTCGGGGCTGAGGTACTTGCAGAACCGAACTGCTCTTACGCGAACAGTCCATTGCTGGGAGCTTGCATCCACGTATTTAAGTAATGTGTAGTCCATGCTTCCTGTGTATATACAAACACTTTTACAATGGGCAATCCTGAGTATAACAAAATTTGAGATGTAAGGGCGATGAAGTAGAACCATTTCAATTTCATGAAGTATATTCAGAGCATGGCACTAATTTCAGGGTGGACAATTACTGCCTATGCAGTGTGAAAATAAGGTGTATACAATGGTGACCTAAATTACATTTAATAAAAAACCAAGTGTGGCAATCAATACTAAATAGTTTTCACTTGGAGAAAAGAATAGAGTTAAATTTACAATAACAAATCACATTACAGGACATGACTATATTGGTAGCAATCCATGGTACATGAATTAAATAGTAATCACACCCATTCCAAAATTTCATCGTACACAATATTCCTAGTTGTTGACATTGGCTCTCCATTGTCATCTTCAAGGAGCATATTCAGTCCATTCGGTGAGCTAACTCTCGATATGGCTACGTACAGTTGACCATGTGTGAATACAGGTTCACGAAGATAAACCCCAACTTTCCCTAATGTCTGTCCTTGACATTTATTAATGGTCATAGCATAGCAAACTCGTATGGGGAATTGTCGCCGCTGTAAAATGAAAGGCCATTTCGGGCTTTTCCCATTTAGAACAATGCGTGGTATACAAACCATATCATCTATGTGGTTACCCGTCATTATACGTCCTTCTAAAACATGATCATCCAAATGCTCTATGAGTATCCTTGTTCCATTGCAAAGGCCAATAGATTGCTTCAAGTTTCGCAGCAACACAACAGGGACCCTCACCTTTAAACGTAATTTGTCTTTGTGAAAAATTATTGAGATGAATGGAGTTTAGGAATTCAGGTGGATAGAGTGAACTGAAGTCTGAGGGTTGTTCCGTTCCATTTGCAATGGAATCAAAACTTAGATACCCACGAACAGGACCAGGAACTTTTGTAGTCATCAAGTCATTCACCTCATCTACAATTGAGTTCAATGGGCAAACTATACATCTGTGTGCAAGATAGCATACATCTTTATAGAATAAGTGGAAGTCATCATAGATAGCATCTGTAATTGCCACTATTTTTGGACCAGGTGGATTAAGAATAAAATTTCTAGGAATGGAAATCCAATTCTTTTCTACACTATCACCTTGAGTTATTGCGGTACACGCGCTTCACCAACTTCAAGAATCCATTTCGCAAACCTATCCATGTATATTTTCTCTTCCTGTGATAGATGAGGATTAGAAAGTCGCATGTTTATGGATAGACGTTTGATCTGAATGTGCTTCCAAAGTTGGAAACCCAATAGAAAAGCCTTAATTATATCAGATCTTGATCCACCCTCAACAACGGGCAGAGCTTGCTTGAAATCTCCACCAAACAATATTGGTTTCCCCCCAAATAATAAGGATGCATTTTTAGCATCCTCCATGGATAAAATATCATGGAGAGTACGATCCAATGCCTCAAAGCAGTATCGATGACTCATTGGTGCCTCATCCCATATAATTAGGGAGGCTCGGGTCAATAGGCCAGCAAGCATGGTGCCTCTTCCAATACCACAGTTACTATTTTCATGTATATCTAAAGGAATTTTAAATCTGGAATGTGCAGTACGCCCCCCTGGTAAAAGTAAAGATGCAACACCACAAGAGGCAACTGCAATGACAACATGGTCCTGAGATCTAAGTGTAGCCAGAATTGCCCGCCATAAGAATGTTTTGCCAGTCCCCCCGTGGCCAGAGATAAAGTAAGCAAACGTTTGTCGTTGATATACAGCCTGTATAACTTCATAGTATATAGCCCGCTGTTCTATATTCAAGGACATGTGCAAGGTTGCAGATTCAATAGCTAATGCTGCTCTATCATAGGACAACTCTTCAAGTATTAATCTATTACTACTGCAATCTGATAGAGCCGAGGATGCTTGAGGTAAATCATACGTAGAGATAGATAATCTATTATTGCAGAACTGATGTGCTAACTCTTTCATCAATGCACTCTCTAAGACACTCTCTGGAGGTATGTACGAAGAGTTGTTTGTTGCAACTCGCAGACGATACGTGATGTCATCAGCCATGTATTTCTAATATTTGTCAAAGAGAGCTCTAACATTCCCAACATTGCAGTACACTAAAATAGTCATAAATAAATGCCTGAGTTGATATGGCGTTGCCCATGCAACAGCCTCATCAAATACAAATGACCATTCTGTGTCGTCTCCTATTAAGCCACGAGCTTGGCAGGCTTCCCTAAAGGTACAGTACACAATACCATCATATGTTCTAACATCTTCATAGCTTTTGGATCCTTTAGCAACCATGAGGAACATACGCAAATAAAATATTTTGCCAGCACTTGGGTGAACATATCTAAGTCTACCTAATTTAAAACCCCTTTTTCTAACAGTCCATGTCTTTGCAGTTCCATCCCATGTATACCTGGCTAGGAACTGGCAGTAGGTAAGGTCATGACCCCGTGACGACTCTTGGTTAACAACGAACCATTCTGTAAGGGAACTCATTTGGGACCCCGGATCCTTAATGATATTTCCCAAATCATCCTCTTCCCATACAGTAACAAAGTTCATGCCTGGAAGATGGACGACCAAACGTTCTACTGCTGGGAATTTCCCATGTATTTCAAAACCAAATAATCTCCAAATTGCCTCACAACAGGATAAGTATCTCGATTTTATATATTTAGCAATTTCATCAATACCATCGTCCTTGGTCTGTTGGTCATTAGAAGAGTTGTCATTGGAAGAAATTAGTGGTAATGTGACATGAGAATCCATGGACTGCTTAACTCTAACGCGATCAGCACCTTTGTTAACATATTTGAATAGATATTTGATGAGATATGTTTTATTGCATGACTCTACATTTATATGCGCTTGAAACTTCTTAAGTAAGAACATGTGATGGGGCACAACCCATCTGTTGTCTAATTGAATATTATTCTTCCATACTGTCATACCGTTATCACATCTTCGATAGAGTGGGTATCCATCTTGATCAAAAGTTGTTTCTGGCTTGAAGGACTTTGGATACCTTTTAGAACATCTACCATCTTTCATGCAGGGGCTCTTGGGATTAGCAGGGCCACAAGGTTCATGGATCATAAACTCTTGAACTAATAAGAACCCAAGTGGATCTAACTCTGGATCAGGTATTTCCGCTGATATGTGCTTGTCAATTTCCTGAATGGAAGGTTCTCTACCCGTGTCAGATTGCCACACAAGAATATGGGAGTGTGGTAGTCCACGTTTTTGGAACTCATTTGTATGGGCAACTAAAAGAGTAATGAAAATAGGATAAATCTTAGCAATAATGGCATTGATGGTTAATAACATGGATAGGAAAGAAAGAATGTAGACAGGAGATTTGAAAAAGCAACCTACCGAAACTGGTCCAAATATACGGCCTTGCCTGATATCATCAAGCAACTCCTCAAGTTTCATGTGGAAGACACGAACAACCATATCGCTTCTATCAGACATTCACTGACCTATTTCGAACCGTATTGCTTGAACTATCTCAGGCCATTTTGAATTACATGTGAAGGTAACAAATTTGTCTGGAAGTCCATATGTACAGCAAATAGCCATGCAATCATGAAAGTTCTGTTGCATGTATCTTTTGCTGCCAATGTATGAAGCGGGTAATGTTCTTTTAATTCCTACCTCTTTCCCAGTAGAGGCCCCTATGCCTCGTGCATCAGAAATCCCTTGGAATGTCTCACAACGTAACAAATCTTGGTTAAAAAAGAGGTAACTGAGACGACTGGCCTCTAGGCAAGAGAAAGAGTTAACCTGATACTGCTGAGAAAGGCGACCATAGCAAAGAGCAACATTTGGATGGCCACGACGATAATGCATTTGATATGCATAGTATTCCATCATAGAAACCTTCTGTCTTCCCACAATAGGTCCATCAACCTCCCTAAATTTAATTTCAGTATGGAAACCAGGTTCACCAAATGGGAACAAAAGAGGATACTGGAGTGACATTAGGGCTGGATGAGTGGGTGAAATATGTTTGAGTTCATGGGAATATGTTTCGACAACTACGTCGAACTCACAAACATTATTAGACAGGTCACCTATGAGAAGACCAGCTAGTTCAGGGACTGTAGGAAGAGAATATGGGTCACCACTTTTGTTAACTGTTCCAGCCAATCTAAGACCAATCTCTGGAGCTGTTGGTGACAGCAATCGATCACGGGCCATTCGAAATTGCTTGACCAGAGGATTGTGTTCATTAAGCATGTCAACCAATGCGGACACAATATCTGGATCCGGTTCATCCGGCCCTTCCGCACAGAAAATATTAAGTCTATGCTGAACTTCATTTTGTGTGTCATATATGTAGAGCTGAGCATATTCTGGACGTTTACCGGGTGGAGGTAAAAGCGAACCAATACGATGATGCACAACACCGTTTATTCGAAACACATAGGGGCCATGGCCAGTGTTAATTGACTTGTCAACATGCACTCCAAGTGATGTGAATGCAAATAAAGAGTTGTATTGCCTGATAAGACGCATGAATTTTTTAGTATGGGCATTCCCATTGAAAGAAGCCAGTTCATGCAATAGTTGTGGAGGAGATTTCTGCGCAGGCAAAAACACAATCCCTCCACGACAACAGAGATTATACACAATATGTTTCCGGGTGCTCTGGGATTGAAGACGTTCTTGGTACCAAAAAATAGCCGAGCAATGAGGGCATACATAGTCTGGTCCACCATAGTAGGAACGTTCTGGGTACCTCGCTTTTTTTTATTTGTTGGAAAAAAAAGTGTGAACCCCAATACAAAGTATATTGAAATTAGAAAGATGTCAGAAATAAAGGAATGGGGTTGGTGCATTGTATACCTTTTAGCATGTCAATATACTCTTTGGGAAAGGAGACAACCATACCGGTAAACGGTGCACGGCAAATGCGATCTACACCAGTAGGGATAAATTATGCGGTTCAAATCTAACTATTGCTGATTACAGGTACACACAAAGAAACAAATTGACACAGACCTTGCCTTGCAGCTGCCTTGATCCTATTGCATCGTATCCTATAGGCCCGGTTGTTTCTAGAATCACTGAGTGACACTCTAGGACAAAAATGATCTCCTATCATGAGATAGGCAAGAACACGCAAAGATAGAGCGCATTATTTGACATAACAAAAGTCACATAAAAAATACAACCAAAGAGTGGACACTAACTTACGACAACAGCCCACAATGGTCGAATCGAGCCAGCAAAACCTATGTTTCAGAAACAGCGCCAAGTTTTGTTTTACAAAATAAAGTGAGGTACAACAAAGAGTCCTATCGTCGATAATGTAGCATGTAATAGTTAATTGAACAACACGCACCCGTTCCCTGAGCAGTCAAAGAAAGGCCAGGTACATGCACCCCTTGCCGAGAACGTGAAGGGCGACGTCTATGCATAGGAATAGATGGGCGCACGACAGTACACCGTGGACGCCTAGACGGCATACTGGATATGTTCCATTGGCCAGGTGAAGACAATTAAAAATATGTAAAGGTAAACTAACATATTAGGGCACTGCCAATGCAGAGAACAGTGATACACTCAACATTGTTGACATTTCTAACGTCGCTACTAGAAATAGAGGTAAATCCCTATCCCCGGCAACGGCGCCAAAAATGCTTGTTGGTATTTCTTATGCACAACTAAAATATAAAGGATTCATAAGCGCCTGTAAAACCATTGTAGCATTTTACCGAGTATTCCGGTATCGTTATTTATATTTTACCACTGGGAAACAATGGAATAAGACATTGATAGTTCACCATCATGTATCTACTAACTTAATACACCAACTAGACTAAAGTAGGGGGTAAATGATAGATGATAGGAATTATGTATATATGACACACACACAGGAGAATTCTATGATAAGTAAATAGATAGCTAAAGTGAGAGGACAACAGGAGAGTTCAAGGTTCCTAAATACTTCTCTATTACTAAGGTTCTATAATAACCGATTTATGGTAGATAAAGTAATCACACAATAACACTTTGGAGCAACAGTACCTATCCAACTCTCGAATAAGACTGGGAAGAAGGTAGCTGGGTAAGGCTGCCAAAAGCTCTACGAAACACCAACTCCGACGTGGTGGAATACGAAGACCAACAAAGCTGTCACCTCTGATGGCTACCACAACTAACCGTAAGAATTGGGCACAAACTCAGGTAAACACTAGCCTAGACACCACGTCTACGCTAACGATTACTACTCTAGTCACGTCGCGCTAACTAGAGCACCTAATACAAAGTGGAGATCCCATGCTAAAGTATAACAACTATACTAAACATAATATAAAGGCATAAAGTAAATAGAGAAGATAAATATATTAAAGCATAAATCTTACAAGAATAGATACAAAAGATATACCGAGAACTCCGACGACTCTGCGAAGACTCCTCCGGAACCGGGCGTAGGCCGCTCTCCCTAACTCTCAACTAGAACTACATTGGAAAGTCTAGCCCTAATTCTCTAGAGATGAGAGGTTATCCATTCAAGGGACGCCTCTACATCTCTATAATAATGTGGTGCCCTCGGGGAGGAGGGGGTCTACCTCTTTATTTATAGTCTAGAAAAGCCTCCACCTCTTCTAGACAAAGCGATGTGTGACTAATTCGACTTCGGCAACGGTGGAGATGCAAACCCTAAGGCGGTAGGAGGCCATCCGTCGAAGCGGGCCTTGATTGGGCTCCGGGAGGCGCCGGCCGGCCCCGGGTGGGGCCAGGCAGCCCCACCCTGTAGCAGGTGGGCCCCACCTTCGGTACATCGCCTTCCTGGTGCCTTCTAGAGTTTTCTAGTGTTGGTTTCGGTGTAGAATTGATATCTTTTGACTCCGTACTCCGAATATAGCAAATGATATGTCCGTTTCGATCATCTCGACGAGCCTGTCACAATGGTGCACTCCAAATCATCATTTGAGATACTTTTATTCTGTGCAAAATTGGATATACCTGCAAAATGATCGAGAACAACACAACTCGTGGAACTCGTTAGAATCAAACCCTACAACTATGTTTTATGGTTGATATCATGTTATATTGAGCAATAGTTGATGGTATAAAATAGGCGTTAAGGACCGTCAACAAGTTCCCCAAGCTTACCCTTTGCTAGTCCCTTAGCAAAGCCTAACTACTAAACTTGGATCAGGAGTTGCTACAATGCTTTCACTTCTCAAAAGTACACATGCTTTCAAACTGAAATTCTCCTTTGAATTATAGACAAAACTGCTCTAACTTTGAAACTTACCCATTTTACCATTAGCTATGGAGCTTTTCAACTTTTTTGCGTGGGTCTTGAGTAATTGAAAGATAGAACAATCAAGTCAAGCACTATGTCTCAAATTCTTCACTAAACTAATATTCTAGAGTTTTACAAGTTTTCAAAATAAAACTCGAGCTTAATTGTATGACACCCTCAAATCTCTTATTGTATGTGATATTTGTGGATCTCACTGAGGCATTTATGTTGTCATGCCCTTCTACAACTAATTATTATAGTGGAGCTCATAGGAGTAGCATTAAACAAGAACGAGCATAGTTGCAATTCATATATTGTAAAAGTCAAAAAATGCATCCAAAGAGAGTCAAGTCATACAATCAAACCAAGATGTGCATGTGTATGGAGTATGGTGGATAGGTGTATATATGGTATTTAGTGGCTAATCCTAATTCTACTTTTGCTCCTTGAAATAAATCTCTCTCTTGAACTTAGAACTTTTCATAGGAAAACATGGGCTATCTTTATTCTTTTTTTTTCTTCTTTTTTCTCTTTTTTTAATACTTTTTATTTTGCATAGCCACATGCATCCTTTAAATACAATAAATGATTGGAGAGATAACAATAAGAATGTAGAGCATTAAACAAGGGGTTGTCCTATAGGGTATATTTTTGGTTGTTTACTCCCAGTGTAGGAGAAAAACATTTTTAAGGTGGATCTGGATAAAAGTGAAGAATGTTTGCGCTTACTCCCAGAGTAGGAGCAATGCATATGTAGGCAGAGTGTGTAAGTGATCTTGATTAAAAAGCATGACAAGGCTCTCATAAGGTATACAACAAAGGTTGACTGAACTCAATGCAAAGCAAGCAGCATGAATGAGCAAAGGTTTTCCTAATCTAAATGTATATTATGTATGGCTTTGGTAGGAATTCAAACTTTGTCATACAAGAGCTCATCATATAAGATTTTCAGAGTTTTCAAAAGATAAATCTCCGAACTTAGTATCGTTAGGAATAAGATAAATAGTAGCTTAGTCTTTCTCATATCATATCCCTCATTCACCTAGACTTAGCTTAAGCATATGCCTCCACAAGTTTCAGGTTCAGAGTAAATTCTTATATCAAAACAGTCACACCTAAAACTCGGAAGAATTTAAGGTTAAAAACTAGGCACGTGAAAGGAATTACGACAGAGCAACTATTCATCATCTCCAAGACAAAATTTTATTGTTCTTTAGTTTTTATTTGACTCATAATAAACTAGACAGAATCTATGATCAACTCTAAATAGCTAAAGTATCTTTATTTGTTTTTAATAATTATCTATCTTTTTATTTCTTTTAGACTAATAGACTCACAAAAGACTCTGTAAACGTGGACCTTCATGTGCCCACATATTTTTGGTATTTTATGACTATAAGATAGACTCGATAATCGCATATGTATACTTACCGATAACTAGAGTATGCTCTCCCCAAGCCGGATGTTGTCGTAGTTGAGCATTAAAGCCGAGTGGTCCTCATAGAGGAGCTCATACTTATAAGAGCAAATGTTGCTAGGAATACTTCAATCTTATCACCCAAGAAGTTACTTCCTTCACACATGGAGGTCACCGTGTGTCGGAGAGATTGCTTTGAGTGATGAAGATAAAGATTCCTGAGTGAGCTAGCTCTTGGAGTCATCCTGCAGAAAGCTCTCACAAAACTCCAGAACTCGTGGAACGGTATTAGGATAAAACGTTAGTGGTTAGCCGTTTTAGAGGATTGGGTGTTGTGGAGGTTTCAAAGTATGTTTATGATAACAATATTGCAGCAGGATGCTCAATTAATATTTTTAGATTTTATAGGTTTATATGTAGAAAGTACAAATGTATGATATGTATTTTTATTTGGAAAAAGTCTAAATAACCCCCTGAAGTATTGAGCCTAGAATAGATTGGCCCCTGACCTACAAAACCGTGTATATAACACTTTAAACTATGCCAACCCGTCTAAAACACCCCCTGGGTGGTTTTGGGTAGTGGTTTTGGCCGACGTGGCGGCCCGCGTGGCTGCCGTGGCCACCATGGCGCTCAGGCCCACCTGTCAGATGGCCCTTCACATGAAATACGCATCCCCGGCTCCTGTTCCGTCTTGCCGGCTCCGCTTCCGAGTTCCGATGCGCCCCGCCCACACCCCTTCCTCTGCCCTGCTCGAGCTCGTCGCACACTGCACCCCACCCAACCGCCACGATGGGAGGACCTCATCTGCCCGCTCGCGCTGCTCCACGGCAGCCTCGCGCTCCTCGCCACTGTCGATCTGTCGCTCGCGGCCCTCGCTGCCCCCTGCTTCGAGCTCGCCTGGCATGCCATCGACCATGACATCGACGGCGTCCTTCATGCCGCCGCTGAGTCCCTCGCCGTCTGCTGCGGAGTACACCAGCCCCGGGATCATCTTCACCACGTGCTTCCGCATCAACCGCACCCGCAACTCCGGGATGGCCACCAGCATGCCGCGCACCAGGTTCCCCGCGCGGAGCTTTCTCCATGAGGCGGGATGTAGAGCATGAAGCAGATGACGTCAGGGTCGTCGGGGCTCACGACAGGGAGCTACAATTTCACCCGCGGCAGACCTTCGTAGGCCGGAAGTGCCCAGAGGCCAGAGCTCGTCACAGTCAAGCGTGCCATCCTTCACCCACTCCATTGGCTTCTCCATGCTGAGGCTCAAGGTCCATGTCGTGACGGTGAAGAAGATGCAACGGGCACACATGCTCCTAAGCAGCAGCCGGGCACAATGTCGACGAACCTCACTGCGCCATCGCCGCTGGCAGAGGCCAGGTTCCGGGAATATTTCATGCAAGGAAGGTAGTCTAATTGTGGCCGCACAGGCAGCGGCACATACCGGAGCTTGTGGCTCGCCTCGCCAGCGGTCATGTCGCAAAGAAGGAAGCCAAGGCGGTAATCGACCCAGCACACGAACTTGCTGTCCACCTCCTCGACGCCGCCACCTATCCGCTTTCCTCGCGCCCCGCCTCCGCCGCACCCACGGTCCCACGCCCAGCAGAACCTCTTCTTCGACGCCGCCGCGCACACGTTCGTCGCCCGGCACCGCGGCGCTCCGCGTCCCGCCTCTACGAGGGGCCCGGACGACCGCGCCGTCCTCGCGCTCAAAGCGCCGCCCGTGGATCGATGGGTTGGGAACCTGCAAGCACCGGGGCGAGCCGCGCGCACGGGCGGTACGTGGACGACCCGCGTCTGGTCGAACGATGGCGCCGGCGCCAGGGCGCAGCCCGCGCAGGCGGCGCCACGGCACCCACACGGCGTCGTTGCTTGGGTCGATGGCGACCAGGGGGAGCCGTTGTGCCGGGCGTGCCGAGGCGCGCGTGGGCGACTAGCCGGGGATGCTTTGAGGAGCTGCCGGCCCGGCACGATCGGCACAAACGAGCGGGCGTGGCCCTTTCTTGGCGGCGTCAATGGGCGACGGCAGGGGCCCCAAAGCAAAGCGTGCCCGCTGGCACCGCGTCGGACGCCACTTGCGCGGCGAGGGTGGCCACCCATGCGGTGACCGGCACTCTGGGCCCGACGCTTAGCGACACGGAGTGAGGAGAGTGCGCCAGGAGTAGCGTCGAGCTGCGCACGACAGTGGAAGGGGCAGCCGCACAGGAGAAGCGGTTGCTGCTCGACGCCGCTGCTGCTGCGCCGGACGCAGCAGACGTCCTCACCTTTGAGTTCGACGAACTGGCATGGATGGACGTTGAACAGAGAGAGAGAGCAGAGGCTCACGGCCGCCGGAATGGAGCTGGAGGTGGGGGATGATGGGTGGGACCACCTGTCAGGGAGAGATGACATGGGCAGAGAAAGAGGTAGGGCTGTGTTGGTGCGCCACGTCGGCCAAAACTACCCAGCAAAACCGCCTAGTGGGTAAATTAGACCGTTACCGAAAGTTTAAAGTGCTATATACATGGTTTTGTAGGTCAGGGGCCAAACTATTCTAGGCTCAATACTTCAGGGGCTTATTTAGACTTTTTCCATTTTTATTTTGTAGGCCACCACAGTGAGAACTCCTATAACTTTTACGCTACAAGGGTTTCATATGGGGCTTAAAGTTTTTTTTAAGATGCATGAATGCAACCTAATGCATATCTATTTATTTATTATTTCCTATGTAATACTAATGTAGAAAAGTAAATATGGTTAAGAGAAAATAAATCATGCAATGTAAGAAAGTAAATATGGATAACTACCGATGTTACCTCACGACGAGGGTTCGATGTTTTGAGTCCTTCGAACTGGACTCCTCCTTGCAGTAGTTTGTTGATTGAATACTTCGGTTTGCTCCTAAGGATGAGGATTGAGGTGGTGTCTCCACTAGTGGCGTTTCCAATGGTGGTGCCACCTTCTTCCTTTCTTTTTGTTAGCATCTCAAAGCCAATCTTATGTGCATCCTTGTTACTAGTTTAGAACTCCCACTTGTAGAATTTAGGGAATCTTCCCACACTTTGCTTGATGTGTGTTCTACTCATAAAGACAAGGTAGAGATCAAGTGCATGGGCTCTATTGGTGGAAAAACACCAACAGAACCAACAATTTATTCATTCTCTAACCTTAGACACAATAAGATTGATATCTTGTCACATTGTTTATTTACATCTTGGGTGAGAATATCAAAAGTATAAATATAGCATTTAAGCTTATGAGATAAAGGAGTGGAGTTACTTAACCTATAGAAGGATTGTTCATCTTTATAAATTATCAAGATTAACAAGATGACTATCATCTTCCAAAATAAGATATATCATATTTGAGCTCATTTGGTTAAGATTGAGATCAAGAGAATAGTGCTATGATGTGTACTCTAAGATCAAGAGAAAATGATGACCACTTATCTTTAATATGTTACCTTTATTACTTTGGAGCATGATGGCACCATGTGGTAAAAGGTAGATGAATTTCAATGGTCTTTTCCTTCCTTGCATTTTGAGTTGATCATTAGCATCTTGTCTCCTATGTTACACTTCTTTCTCACTCCTTTAGACTTTTGCTTCTCTCATTATTTCTTCTCTGCAAGGGATTAGTAGACAACCCATACCCGAAGAAATATACTATTTATTTAAAGTATGGATAGTGTTTGCCAAGTAGTTAAAGATTAATTTGTAGCCCATATTTAAATGATTCACCATTATTTCAAATTTTCTAAATAAGGTTAAGGAGAAGATATAATTTTAAAGAATACTTCTAACCTTGATTTGATTCTATGAAGTCTCCTAATATGATTTGAACATTTTTATACAGGAGCGGATAGTCTATATATACAACCACATTCTTATACAAATATGCTTTGATGTTATAGTGCTTAAGTAATATTCTAAAGCATACTTATAATAGATTAAGGAAGTTCAAAAGACTAGAGATAGAACCAAGAATATGTAGGTGAACCAAAAGAGTACTTTATTTATTTTAAGTTTTAGCAAATTAAGCATGACATAAGATATAGATAACCAAGACAATTAGCAATATGGTATAAGATGTTGAATGAAGTTTAAAGTTACATGAGGCTTGGATAATTGCACCTTATGTCTTGTAGAGTGATTGGTCCACTATCATGGTGAAGTGTAGAAGGTGTTGAAGTGTTCTTTCATCTATTCTTTCGTCTTAGCCCTTTCAATACACTTGTCCTCCTTTCTTTTCGTTTCGAACCATGATCAGACATTTATTCTTTCTTTCCTGCATAAATATTAGTGGACATATACCCGAAGGATTGCAACAAGTTTGGAATGTGGGTTATGGTCCATAATTCATGCAATTTCATCTATGCTAATGAAAGAATGGACTTCTAGGAATACTTTAGCATAGATTTCTTCTAACACATTTTGTTAGTAGCTGTACTTTTATATGGTTCAAGGCAAAGGTAACTTGCGACAAAAGATGAAGTGACTAAACTTTGGTACTTACAACTCTTCTATGGAGAATGAGTTGTGTCTTCCTTTTGTGCAAAGTTATTGAACTTCATCATATGCCTTAATTCATCTCTAATGTGAGTTCATCTCTTGACTTACCCGAATTAAATTTGAGAGTTTTCTATAAGGTTTAGTCCAACAAAATATCCAATATCTACTATAATAATTTCTAGTTCAATAACCAAACCAAACTCCATGTCTAGTTTGATTAAGGTAGACTATTTAACCTAAGCACCACGCTTAATTTAAAGGCCTATAAAAGTATGTGCAGTACTTCCAAACCAAAGCATACTATAGTAAACAAAGATAGCATGAAAGCACTTAGAGGTTTACTGAAATAGAGAATAAAACATGATCATGTATGGTGAGAATATATATATTTTTTTCATTTTAAGTAGAGATGAAAGTGATATGCATATGTGCAAGGAACTGAACATGCTTTGTGGATTTGATATGAGATGGGGTAGATGCATGGATTATTCAAAGTAAACATGCAAAGTGGAAATGCAACAGGATAACTACTCATTAAATTTAAAGCCTATGACTTTCTGACCATTCTTAATCATAACTACCATGACTCGGTGAGTTGTGCAAATCTTTATTCGTCACATATGATGAACTTTGACGTCTTGTGACGATGATTTTTTCTCCAATCTACACATGGTTAGTGAAATATATATAAACATTTATACATACCTGTGAGATGGCAGGGCTTCATTGTTGATGGATCATGAATGTTCAGGCACCCTGAGTTCTTCAATATCTCCCATGTCTCGTTCTTGTGGAATTTCGCCATAAGGTTGGAACGGTTGATATCCTGCTTATTCCACAACTCAACAAAACAGGGGTAATCCTACTAAAGCTAGTGGCAAACTAGATTAGCAGATATCAAGATCAATATCAAAATCTTTACGCCAATTGTTTCCCCGGCAACGGCGCCAAAAATGCTTGTTGACATTTCTAACGTCGCTACTAGAAATAGAGGTAAATCCCTATCCCCGGCAACGGCGCCAAAAATACTTGTTGGTATTTCTTATGCACAACTAAAATATAAAGGATTCCGCAAGCGCACAGAAAACCATTGTAGCATTTTACCGGAAGTATTCCAGGTATCGTTATTTATATTTTACCACTGGGAAACAATGGAATAAGACATTGATAGTTCACCATCATGTATCTACTAACTTAATACACCAACTAGACTAAAGTAGGGGGTAAATGATAGATGATAGGAATTATGTATATATGACATACACACAGGAGAATTCTATGATAAGTAAATAGATAGCTAAAGTAAGAGGACAACAGGAGAGTTCAAGGTTCCTAAATACTTCTCTATTACTAAGGTTCTATAATAACTGATTTATGGTAGATAAAGTAATCACATAATAACACTTTGGAGCAACAAGTACCTATCCAACTCTCGAATAAGACTGGGAAGAAGGTAGCTGGGTAAGGCTGCCAAAAGCTCTACGAAACACCAACTCCGACGTGGTGGAATACGAAGACCAACAAAGCTGTCACCTCTGATGGCTACCACAACTAACCGTAAGAATTGGGCACAAACTCGGGTAAACACTAGCCTAGACACCACGCCTACGCTTAACGATTACTACTCTAGTCACGTGCGCTAACTAGAGCACCTAATACAAAGCGGAGATCCCATGCTAAAGTATAACAACTATACTAAACATAATATAAAGACATAAAGTAAATAGAGAAGATAAATATATTAAAGCATAAATCTTACAAGAATAGATACAAAGATATACCAGAACTCTGACGACTCATGCGAAGACTCCTCCGGAACCCGGGCGTAGCGCCGCTCTCCCTAACTCTCAACTAGAACTACATTGGAAAGTCTAGCCCTAATTCTCTAGAGATGAGAGGTTATCCATTCAAGGGACACCTCTACATCTCTATAATAATGTGGTGCCCTCGGGGAGAGGGGTCTACCTCTTTATTTATAGTCTAGAAAAGCCTCCACCTCTTCTAGACAGGCGATGTGGGACTAATTCGACTTCGGCAACGGTGGAGATGCAAACCCTAAGGCGGTAGGAGGCCATCCGTCGAAGCGGGCCTTGATTGGGCTCGGGAGGGCGCCCGGCCCCGAGGTGGGGGGGGGCGGCCCCACCCCTCAGTAGCAGTGGGCCCCCACCTTCGGTACATCGCCTTCCGGGTGCCTTCTAGAGTCTTCTAGTGTTGGTTTCGGTGTAGAATTGATATCTTTTGACTCCGGACTCCGAATATAGCAAATGATATGTCTGTTTCGATCATCTCGACAAGCCTGTCACAATGGTGCACTCGAAATCATTATTTGAGATACTTTTATTCTGTGCAAAATTGGATATACCTGCAAAATGATCGAGAACAACACAACTCGTGGAACTCGTTAGAATCAAACCCTACAACTATGTTTTATGGTTGATATCATGTTATATTGAGCAATAGTTATGGTATAAAATAGGCGTTAAGGACCGTCAACAAACATAAGCAAGCAACAGATCATGAACCAATAGACTGCATAACCAACGCGTATCGATTGGTCTAAGTAAGCCCGGGTAGTGATAAGTACACGTATGGAAATACAGACAACATAGTACGCATTGTATAACGATTGGGAGAAGGGACCCCAGGAAAGTGGTGGACAAACCTGATAATGAAGCAATGCGGTGTAGTGGCGACACAGCAACACGGCTTGTTTACAGTGGCGTCGGCACTGGAGGTGCAGGAGATCCTAAAAACGAACCCATGTAAAATTAGCACTCGGTATGGGACCGCACACCATTTAAACACAACAATCTAAGGCAAGCAACACGCAACTGACAGTGGATCTGAAGCCTTGAGAGGGGTAAGTGAAGAGAGATGGAAATAGATCTGGCTACGAACCCTAGCAAACATTACAGTAATGAGCAAAATGGCAACGGAATAAAATCGGAATTAGAAATGGTAGGGAAACCGCTGATGGGAACGAACTCTTACCCTGCTCAGTAATAGAGGAAGCAGGCAACAGAAAGCGTCAACGCAACAAAGATCCGAAATCAACAGCAGCCATTGAAACGAAGAGAAGCTGCAACCAGATTCATGAAACTTTTTAATAACAATAGTAGATCCAAATACTTGAGGAGGACGAACTGACCGAGCAAAGAAGGGGAGATTGGGTACTGAGACCGGCGAGGCGGACCGGCAATGGAGAAGCAGGTAGCCCGGCGACGACGGATGGGCGATAGGCTCGCCGAGCAGGAAGACACGGTCCAGAAAGGGGGAGCTCACGGGATGTGGATAGCAACGGCTAGACGCTTTCCCCTTTTCTTTTTCCTTTGTCGGCACCGACGACACAGTAGCGAGCCTAGGAATGAGCGAGGTGCGTAGGGACACATGCGAGGCACCCAAGCGGAGGCCCTACCTGGAAGGAACCGACGTATACTGAGCTTGTTTGGAAGGGACCCGCACGAAAAGGCCCACATGGAGAGGTCGTGGGACAGGACCACATGGGGGGGTCGTGGGAGGCCTCAGAGCGCAGGAATCCCTTCTGCGATAAGGAGGTAGTTATACATGTGCAACACCACAACATATACGACCACTCATTCAAGTCTTTCTCTCACAATCTGCCTTTCTTTGTAGAAGACCACTCATTCAAACCTTCCTTTCATAAATCTTCCTCTCTCACAAACATGATAAATTCTGCATTCACAAGTGTTGTCTAGAAAAACAGGTTAATCAATAGCATTATTCCCCCCCCCTGCCCAATACCCCTAGTTGACGGATGAACGTGCGGTGTTTGGTGGCCTGTAGCATAAGCCTAGGCGTTCCAAGAGTGTTTGGTTGCTCATACGAAAATAGAAAACAAAATATATGAGATAAAATATATAAATAATTATAATAATGACAATGAACTAACAACTAGTTCAAATAGTTAGGTTTTATCGACTAGTGAATTAGTACTAGTTGAGCCATAGATTAGTCATTAGTTCACGCACTAGTTCACCTGTTTGGATTTTTATGGACTAATTGTTAGTCAACTAGTTACTAGTTTATTGAATCTAAACAGAGCCTTAGTTTAGTTTATTAGTCTTTAATTTTAATTGAAACATATTAATATTATTTAATATGTGCTAGTATGCATTAATAACATCATTAGATGACTTATTACCTATACCATGAGCCTAACCTAGTAGAAATGACCAATTTTTAGGCTACTCCAGAGCCCGGCTACAAGGAGAATCTTGCACTGACTGAGCAACTATGCGAACCAAACAAACATCCGTTCTTGCATCTAATGCAAACAACCAAGTGTGCCCTAAGATGTGTAATCGGTCGCAAGGCTAGGCTCTCTTTGCTTCAGCTTATTAGCCAATGAAACGGTGCTCATCTCTTTCATATATATATATATATATATATATATATATATTGAACTTGAGAAAGTTTTATTACTCAGCTACTGGCCCATTTGGAAGGATTTATAAGTCGGCTAATAAACTAAAATTGCTGTTTTTTTTAGTGAAAACATAGTTCCAACAGTTGACAAGCTGAAGTGGGGTGAGCTCTACCCCCTTAGCACACTCATAACCCAATTCTTCGAAAGCATAGGCCGCTCTATTAGTCTCCCTACCTTTAAACACACACTCATAACCTAAATCTACTAAAGCGTGGGCCGCTCTATTAGCCTCCCTGCCTTTAAACACACACTCAAACTATAGAAAATTAAAAGACACAAATAATCAAATACGGTAAACACAAAGTCTCTATGTAATTAGGAGAGGATTACATGTGCCATTTGTATTATCCCATAATTTGTCCTAAAATCTTATAATACCTTAGGTCCTTAGACCAAAGGAGTGGTACAAATTACTCCTAGTTTGGGCTTAATCCACCTAATAAATAGACAAGATTTAACATGGTCATTTATGGTGTAGCTCACACCAGTCCGCAAGATTTAATTGTGCCACTATACTCCCTTCATTCTTTACGCGCCATATTTGCTTTGTTCTAAATAAAACCATTTTTACTTTGACTGTTAATAATTTTCAATTTATTACTTTTGGAACTTTTAACGGCATTGAGCTTAGCTTTGTTCAGTTGGACTCTTAGCAGCTATGTTTCTGTTTCTGTCTACAGAATGGGAGCGGGAATTTGGGATGTTATTTTACATGTGTGAACAGAAATATTCATGTTTTTGGAATGCAAACATTCTTAAAACGTGAAATATGGGAACAAGAACTTGGGTCAAATTCTCTACTAAAGCTGGACTTATAAGCTGGCTGATAAGCCAAAATAGCTAATTTCGTCTCGTTTGCTGTAAAAGAAAAATGCTGTTAAAACAGAGTGAATAGAGCGACGTGCTTACGCCCACGCCCTTCCACGTCCTCCATTCTTTTCACTTTTCTCCTCTCGTGGGTATCGAAAACTGAAGGACTAAATAGGCAACTAGACTAAATACTCACGCTAATCTTGTTCTGTGTCAAGTTTCTTTAGCTTTTTTTAACAATTTAATTTTATAGAAAAATACCAAATAAGTGTGCTACCAAGAAATATTCCGTGATGGATTTAATAAACCTAATTTGATATTGCAGATGTCTATGAACTTATTTCATAAACACGGTTGCAACACAAAGTTTTAAATAAAATTTGACTTTGACATAGTAGTACAGTTTATGTTTTGGAACCGAGGAATTCCAGATTTGACAGAGACATCAACTACTGTCCTATACGAGATATCAGCCACTTAGCCAGGACTGAAAAGCAGGCGCACAAACAACGAACAAAACAGCACCGGCAATCGCGAAACCCTCTTTGCTCGATCGCGTGCGGTGCCAACCGCCAGAACTGTTGACGCGGACGGGCCATCGGCACCGCGGCACCGCATGCAAAATCGGTTGCCTGACGAGACGTTTGGTCGACCCACCACCCCCATGTATCTATCGTCCTAATTACTCGAAGGCCGTTCGTTATGCAAATGCAAGTACTACATGGGGATCATGGATGCAATGCAAGCGCTGCAACTGCGAGCCGACATGTGTAATACGTACATGCCATGGCATGGTGGTTGGGTGAAGATAGGAATTGGTCACCAACTCCTCAATCTAGCCAGAGCCAGCCAAAGTAGTGCGTACAGTGCTAAACAACTTGTGCTAACTGCAGGCTTCTCCTGTCAGGACCACCGTCCAGGCGCAACGCAAGACAGAGCTAGTGACTCTGGGCAGTTGCCCCTGGTTTCTCTGCTTTGTTCCATCCTTATTTGCTCTTGGTTCATTTTTCAAATTCTAGTGTTTCTGAAGACTAGTAGTATCTTCGATGACTTGAAATTGAATTTGAAATTGGGTCGTTTTGTAGATTGACCCCTCTTTTTTTTTTGGTTCATCAGGGAATGCACTAATTACCTTTTGTAGAGTTACTGACACTAGATGATTATTTCGTAACAGCTGCTGACAGCATATGTTCAATGGGCCGAGATAAAGGAAGTTTGAAGGAAATAAGGAGGTGACCAAGATGTGGGAAAAGAATAATTATTATTTCTCCTGTGACATTTCACACAATAAGGTATTATCATACATAATGGTAGGAATAAATAACCTCATTTACAGCTCAATGTCACAAGTTTCTACTAAGAAATCAAGTCTGTGTGCACCTTGAGATTCAATGCGGACTGTGAAGAGCAAAATCATACCACTAGGACCATTCAACAGCGACTTGTTTACTAACCGGCCGGCCGTGAGCTGCAGTTCCTGCAGCCGTGCCGACGACGGCCAACTCCAAGAACAATACTAGTACTAATCTTTTTTGTACGTACGTATATGGTGAGCACGAATTGTGACCTTATGTACGCCGTATGTATAGATAGATACCGTATGAGCAAGAAAGAATTGGTGTCGATCTTGTGTGTGTGCCCTCTGCCCTCCCTTGTCGAATTCTCTTCCCAGCAAATTATTCACAACTTGATCATCTCCATTTCTGAATTCCGATCATGTGGTCCTGGTGACGAGCTTGACTCCGGAGAGGTCGCCGCCGAACTCCTCGAGCAGCACGAGCAGGTTGCCGCTGGGGTTGAGCCAGGAGCGCGGGACATGGTAGTACCTCTGGGAGATGTCGCCACAGTTGCTCTGGCACTTGGTCTCGCTGTACGTCCCCGTGTAGCTGCAGCCGCCGCAGCCGCTGCCGGAGGCCTTGTACGACCAGTACCGGCCGATGTGGTGGCCGTTCACCCACGCCTGCCCCTTCCCCATGCTTCCCATGTCCAGGGCCACCGGCGCGTTGCCAGACGGCGCGTTGAAGTAGGCCTGAAGATCGCAGTCATGTCAAGATGATGTAGGTGGCAATGTACAGATGATGTAGTACAGTAGTAGACCACTGACCTTGTGCCATGTCAAGGGTTGCTTCCCGGCGGCGCTGCCCCACTCGACGGACGAGCTCCCGGCGACGGAGTGCACGCCCAGCGACTCGCCGTGCAGGCCGATCTGCGTGCGCCGTGAGATCAGTCAGTCAGTCAGTCAGTGTGTGTGTGTCGAGGTTCAGAGTTACAGAGCAAATGAGCAGCAGGTACCTGGTAGGTCCATTTCTGGTTGCTGAGGTCCCTCTTCCCCTCGTTCAGGCCGGACAGCGTCACCGGACCGAGCACGCCGACGTTCCAGGCCTCGTAATGGGTGCCCTGGTTCTGCAGGGTCACCAACCACAAGAGGTTGTGTGAGCTCTGAAATTCTAGAAGAAGAAAAAGAGTGCAATGACGAGATGATTCTGAATTTCCGGTGCGGCGAGCTTACAGGGAGGCCGACGGCTGCGCTGAGGATGGAGATCTTGTTGCTGCCCTGCCACATCTTCACGTACCCGCTGTATGTCAGCTTCGGGCTGTCGTAGCCGCCATACACGGCGCCTGCCATTGAATTGAACAACACCAAGAAATGTTTCATTCATCAGTAAACTATGGGTTGCAGAGAGATGCAGTTCGAAAAGAAGAAGAACATTCAGAGTTCAGACGGAGACGGTACCGTAGGACTGGCCGTTGACGAACACCTGCAGGGCGTGGCCGGCGGAGTAGATGGTCAGCTGCGGCCACTGCCCGGACTTCAAGAACTGCTCGTTCGAGCCGATGTTCACGCTGCAGCAAGCATTGAAATTGGAACATTCAGAGGTTAACTACTTGGTTCGTCATAGACAGAGAGAAATGGAGGAGTTTCAGGAGGGGATTTCATCAGTCAGTCATCACTCACTAGGTGGTGTACCACAGGTAGTCGGACTTGTCCCACGTCATGCTGAGCTGCTCCACGAGGCCGTCCTTGGTGAAGGCGCGGTCGTCCAGCGAGTTGGTGGCCTCGCTGTACGACTGCCACGAGAAGCCGCCCACGGGGGTCATCCTCGCCGGCGCCGACGGCTCGCTCACCGTCGCCGTGTTGAACACGGCGGTCTTGCAGTCCGGCAGCACGCTGATGGACCACGCCGGGAGGTCGTAGCGCCGCCCGTTGAACACCACCCGCGCCGCCGCGCTCGTGTGGTAGTTCGACAGGAACGCCGCGCAGGCGCCGCTGCTCGACTTGTACACGTACGCCTGAAAACACAGAACAGCTCCGTTCCAATTCCATGAGCAACTAGTCTGAAATCTGAATTCAGTGCATTTTTTGACAGAATTTGGCCGACCTTCTCGTAGTTCCCGATGGACTGGATGGTGGGGTCGCCTGAGATCAGCGCTGGCTCGGCTTGCTTGATGGCCTTGTGCAGGTCCCTCAGGTGACCCCATTTCGGCTGCCTCAGCAGACCTGAACATGCCATGGTTTCAGAGTTTTTCAGTTATTCAGACGAGACATTCAGAACAATCAATCTACTGCCACAATTCCTGTACATTTTTCTTCCTCTTAATCAGTAACTCTCAAATACTGAAACTGAAGCTGTCGTGGCTGCCTACCGTATTCGTCGATCGGCGCATCGTAATCATAGCTGGTGGCGATGAACGGCCCGCCAGAAGTGCGTTCGAAGTTGGTGCCTCCATGGTACTGAAGAAAAACAAAACAGAGCACATGCTAGTTAAACATCATTATCCTCCGAGAAATCAAGCGTCCTACACGGCAGCTCAGCTCATGTGTTGTGACCCGACTGGGCCATGTGGCAGCTCAGCTCAGCTGGAGCCAGCCTCACTCGATCGCTGACTGCCAGTCAGTGACTCACTCACCATGTAGTAATTGACGAAGGAGCCGCCCTTCTGGATGAAGCGCGCCACGGCGAAGGCCATGTCCTCCACCGGCCGGTGCGGCACCGCGCCACCGAACGCCGTGAACCTGAACGGATGCATGCAATTTTGGTCTCATTCACGGCCATCTTAGCTGGATGCTTCAGTAGAGGAATTCACTGCTGTTTCATTCATCGGTTAAAAAAGTTGAGTAAGAACTATTACCAGCCGGTCCAAGCCTCGGTCCACATGGTAGGCTTGCTGTTGGAGTTGGGGCTGAAGTAGTCGCAGTAGAAGCCATTGCAGGTGTTGATCTGAAAGCCATGACCAGCATTTTCGCAAGGATGGAGAGGATTGGTTAACGTAGGATCATACTAGCTTGTACGGTAATTAAACTAAAGAATCTATCTATAAATACCAAGTAAAAATTCAAAGATAACTGAACTGAAGTAGTAGCAGTATGAAATGGGACAGGCATAAGCATCATTGTTTGGCCGCAGCAAGCAAAGCAAAGGTGCCAGCTGGAACGGAAAGGAGGGACCGCGCGTGGCAGCGATTGAGATGTCCTAATCCTAACAACGAGGAAGAGAAAGCGAGGTGGTTGATTAGTGCGTCTGAACCACGAACGCCACGGATTAACTGCATTGCATTGCATCAACCGAACTAACTAACCACGGCAGGAAGAAACTGTGGAGTGGTTGAAGAAGAAACTGGAGTAGTAGCAAATAAAGGTTTTTTTTTTTTATTTACTTACCACGGGGTCCGGTGCGTCGTCCTGCTTGCACATGACCCATGGCACGCCGGCGCCGGTGGCGACGGCCATCCTGGCCGCCCAGTTGGCGTAGCTCTTGGCGCCGGCGCCCATGACGGACTCCATGGGCCCGTATTCGTTCTCCACCTGCGCGAGGATGATGGGCCCGCCCTGCCACTCGAAGAGCCCCTCCGCCTTCATCATGGACACGATCTTCTCCACGAACGCCTGCATCGCCGCCTTGAACGGCGCGTTGTCGGCGCGGAAGCTGATCCCCGGGACGTACTTGAGCCACACGGGGAAGCCGCCGTAGTTCCACTCGGCGCACACGTAGGGCCCGATGCGGAGGTGCACGTAGAGCCCCGCCTGCTTCGCCAGCTTCACGAAGCGGACGAGGTCGTAGCGGTCGCCGAAGTAGTACTGGCCCTGCGTCGGCTCGTGCCCGTTCCAGAACACGTACGTCTGGACCACGTCGAGGCCGCCGGACTTGGCCTTCTGGAGCAGGTCCGGCCACATCTCCGGCGTGCTGCGCGGGTAGTGGATGGAGCCGGAGATGAGGATGCGGCGCTGCCCGTTGATCACCACCGCCTTGTGGTCGTAGGAGACGGCAGCATTGGCGGGGGACCACGGGAGGAGGAGGATGGCCGCCAGCAGGGCCAGGGCCAGTAGGGGCACGCCGCCGGACATGGTGCGGTGGCGGCGTTGGGCCGGCCTTTTGGTGGCCAAGCTAGCCTGGCTCTCCCTCCCTGTTCTTCTTGGCCGGAGAGAGGAGAGGCAATGGCAGCCGGAGAGAGGAGGGAGTGGGGGAGGTGGGAAGGGGTGGTGCTGGTGGCAGAGCTTATATCTGAGCTGAGCTCTGCTGCTGCTTGCTGGCTGGCTGATGGATGAGTGGGAATGCGTTCCTGGTTTCCGATTCTTTTACCTGCTGCGCCTGCGCTTTTGATCTTTTGCCCTCGCTTTTGGATCAGCTAGCTCTTGCTGTTTTACCGTTGGACAAGTGCACAAGCAAGCAAGAAGCAAGAGATTGAGCCAGGAGATGGGAGAAGAGTGGTGGAGTGGTGAAGCGAGACGCGGAAAGCCAAAGCAGAGCAGGTAGAAGAAGGGAAGGCGCCTCTGCTGCTCTGCAGCTTGCACTTGCAGTGAAGGTGGGCGGCTATTTAGTTGGCGCCCAACAGCAACCGGGGAGGGAAAGGACAGAGGAGGACCCCTGGACCCCATGGGGGTTCAAAGTTTAACACTTGAAACCCAAGGAGAAGAAGAAGGTTAGGCCCACTCCCAGTGCCTGTAATTCTTTTTCCTTTTTCCCTTTTGGAGCGAGTGAACGTGGCTAGGACAGGTATTTATTTTTTTTCTTTCAAAAACAAAGTGAGGAATTTTCTTCTTCTTCTTCTTCTTCTTCTTCGACAGAGTTCAGTGCCGGTTGTATAGAGTCATGGTTTTCATCATCAAATAAAGCATGATATGTCATGACATCCCAGCCTGTTCTATTTTTCTTCTTCTACTGACTGACATGGAAGGGGCATCCCATTCTCATCCCAGCAAACATTATTCATGCCCTCAGGCCTCAGATGGCCATTGTTCACGAACGTATTGTGAATTTCAGTTGCGGGTTCAAGTGGAAGAAAGCATGGCATTAAGCAAGGCATCAGTTCAAAGATTATGGGGGACGTCAAAGCCTGAATTAGTGAGATATTAGTATATTATTATTTCATAAAAAAAAGAACGGCGTTGGTTTGAGGGCAACCCTGTCATTGGTGGTACAAGTACAAAGGCCTTGTACGTCTGCTGACTCTTCTTGGTACGCGTCCTGGATGGTTGGTCCAAGTCGTTGAAAATGGGAGCAGATCTGGAGACGACGACTGGCACCGGCAACCAGCAGCAGCAGGCGAACATTGCGCGGGATTACTGGGTTCCGGTGGTCGAGATATAAATTGATGCACATGTACAGCGTTGCCGTGAGCTGTGTGATATTGCTCAGCTTCAAATTTTGGGATTGTCCTATTCGATGTTCGAACAATATTCTTCTCCCACAAGAAAATCAGTCCGCTTGTTTTAGTCCTTGGTACAGTACACTATAAGCTCTAGGCAAACATCTCCACGCTAGTCTGAAATAGAAATTTGGAAAAAAAAAAAAACCATCCAACGTCTTCTTTATTTGGTTATCCAAATATAATTATATTCTTTTTCGGATTTCTTCCTAGCGAAGGATGGCAAATGAGAATGACTTCCTAGACAAGATATAGAAAAACTGTTGGGAAACAAAAAAAAAAAAGCAATCTTTACGAAAATAACTCTCCAAACAATAATTTAACAAGTGAACTTTATAGACTTTTGGAGATGCTCTAATTGAATCGTTATAGGTATTTTACCTAACTTAAAATGTTAACAAAAGTTTATTCTCAAGATATGGATCCATTGTAAAAGTCCTGCTAACCTTGTGGGATCGAACATGGAACTCTCAAGAATGGTCATTTCAGCTTCATAAGGAGTTAAATGACGTCCGGTTTCAAGATCCACATCGTGGTCACTAAAAGATTTGGGAAATACTTCTAGTCTACAAATTTAATGTGCCAAAAGTGATCTTAATTAGCTGGTTGGGTGGGAGATATGTTCATGCACATAGCCATCTAAATCACATAGAATCGGATACATATATCACCTTTTACCATATTTAATTTCAATTCGAATGCAAAACCAGCTATTGTTGAATATAAATACAAAACAGATGTTTCAGGTTTTTATTCAGGTATTTATTCAATTCAAAAGTGTATTGTTAAATTGCATATACATGAATAGAATTTTACTACTAAAGTCATCAATAACCAAAGTGAAATAAAATTGTAGTAAACTTCTAATAATCTCCAATAGCCAAGTGAACTAAATTATAAGGATGACGTTTAATAAAATGATAGGTCAAGTGAAGAAATTCAGATAAGAATGGTAGGCAATAAGTAGCCATTTTGCTTTCTCAATTTTTTGTAATTACAAAATTATTATACAAGTAGCTATTGAAGTATGTGGGTATATAACATAGACAAGGCTAGGTCATAATAAAATATAGTCATCAATAATATTTAATAAGTTAATATATCAATTAATCAATTGTTATTTTATAATATTTATCATGAAATTATAAATTATATAAATCAATTTACATATTAAATAAATGAATTGTAAATAAATGAATTAAAGTATTAAAATAATTTGCAACAAAAATTTATCATGTTTAAACTAAATAAAAATACTAATATTATAATTTAATCTTTATGTTTCATTAATAATATTAAATTTATATTAAAATCAAATAATTAGCTACTAGTAATGGAGAGAAAATTTTTAAGTAGATTTATTGTGGATACATTTAAATGCTAGATATGGAGTCGGATAGAGAAAAATACTGAAAAATACATTGGAATATATCTATTCAGTGTCCACATTAGAAACAGAGGTTATTCATACAAGTTTTGGTCGATACCAATGTCGCATAATTCAGATATCTATTTTCACTTTCCATCCCTACGAGTTTTGGGCGCGTGGCGGTAGTGATAAGCAGTTGTAGAGCACTGAGGCAGCTCACGAACAACAAAAGCTGTGCCTCTTAAAGGTGTAACAAATCTTAGCTAACGCCATGACCTTTCTGCAAATGCGAGTGAGGTGGTGACACTGAGCTTTCCACGAAGAGAAGGAAAGGTGGAGTCCCCGCGCCAACGCCCGCCCCCCACCCCCCCAACGAATTTATTTCACGCAGACAATCGTTGCAAAATGCCTAAATCCCAGTTAAAAAAATTGTCCGCGTTGACATGCAGGAATCCTTAGTCCTTAGGTCCTTGCAAAATGTGTGTTGAACTAGAATATGAACTAGCACGAATTCGAGATCAAGTTTAAGATGCTTTGCTGCTCTGCTGCACGCAATGTTTGTTCCTCCCTGGACCTGCACATGTTACTGCTGCTAAATCGATCATTAAGCGATACACAACATTTGATTCCATGAATTTATTAATAAACGACCTCTTACCAGATAGATGGAAGGCAACAAAACTGGGAGTGATATTAATTTTAGGAAAAAGTCTAAATCACCCCCTCAACTATAGTGGGTGGAGTACTTTACCCCCAACTATAAAACCGGGTATTCTACCCCTAAACTTTTAAAACCGGTCAAATTACGCCCTGAAGCGGTTTTGGACGGTGGTTTTTCTTACAGTAACGTGGTTTTGTCTTTTTCTTTTTTTATTTATTTTGGCTAAATCTTTGAAAAATCATAGTAAATCATAGAAAAATCATAAAATAGAAAATCTAATTTTGTTGGACTCCTACACAATAAACATATAATATAGTATATTTTAGTACAAAATTTTTTGCTATAATTTTAGACTTATGTTTTTTTGTAATTAAATAGAATAATTCATAGCCGTAATTTCTATGGCCGAATTGTGGTGAAATTTTTATGGTGAGCTTATTATGATATGCTTGAACTGTAGTAAAAATTTTATACTTATTGGATCATATATAACTTAGTTATAGATTTATTTAGGTTTATACTTAGGTTTATGCTTGTTTAATATAAATAAATCTATAAATGACCTAATAAATATGAAATTTTTACTACAGTTCAAGCATATCATAATAAGCTCACCATAAAAATTTCACCACAATTCGCCACAGAAATTACGGCTATGAATTATTCTATTTAATTACAAAAAAAACATAGGTCTAAAATTACAAAAAAACTTTGTACTAAAATATTCTATATTATATATTCACTGTGTAGATCTACTGATGTGGAGTCCAACAAAATTAGATTTTTTGTGATTTACTATGATTTTTCAAAGATTCAAATTTAAATAAATAAAACGTAAAAAGACAAAACTATGTTATCAGAAAAGAAAAACCACCGTCCAAAAACCGCCTCCGGGGGTAATTTGACCGGTTTTAAAAGTTCAGGGGTAAAATACCCGGGTTTTATAGTTGGGGGGTAAAGTACTCCACCTACTATAGTTGAGGGGGTGATTTAGACTTTTTTCTTAATTTTATGTGCATAACAAGGTTGCATGTACAAGCTGAACCGCATCCTGTGTACATGTAGATAGCTTAAATAACTAGGTAGCACAATGCCCCAATGGTCTATCCAAAATCCAAAAAATTAAAATGATACAAATGAACTCTAATGCCCTACAGCCACAATTGGATTTACATTGTGCCTGTAATGCACATTATTGCTAAAAACAGCATGGCATCTGTTTTACATATGCAAGGTGCTGCTGACATAGCTTAGGAGCAACAATTATGTCTATGTCAGAAAGGATGGATGGGTCCTAAGTTCCAAGGTTGTAAGTTTGTGGGGGTGATAAACTAGTACCACCAGCGTATTAGCTAGTAGTAGTTAGGAGTGTTCTTTCCGCCTTTCGTTGCAAGCATTACTTCAGTGATGAATGATGACACATAGAGGGCGCGGCGGTGGCGCTACTGATTGTCCTGGAGGCGATCTCTTTTATTTCTCATCATCAGTGACAGTGAGAGACCGACACAAGAAAGCTTGTTTGTTTTAATATATATTGCGACCTGAACAAGATCTCTCACCGACCAAAAGCTTTCCATAGATCTTTACTAGCAACACTGCACCAGCAACAACGGAGGTTAGGGAAGGGAAGTGGCTCATGCAATTATATTGGTAGTAGATGCCATAAATGGCATTGCAGGAGGACAAGGCATTCGGTTAACGACACACTCAACGTATGCCCTTAGAGCAGGGTTAATAATATAGCCTTCTGCTGCTGTATAGATCTTTACAGTCTACCTTTTAACCCACTCATACAATGGTTTAGCCCTCTACATAAGATAATGACCTATTTGTCTCTCTCACAACTTTTCTTGATTCTTCTGCCCATGCTGGCTATAAGCTTACAACTCACTTCTCCTCTCTCTCCTTCACCTCAGCATTTAGCCTTTTTGCATCCCATTATAATACTTGCTCTTACCAGTAGTACTGCATTGCATTAGCTACCTCATCAGCATGCAACAGCCTACTAATGATAGTGAAATTAATTGGGATGATTGAAAAGCAGTTAGTAGTAACGTGCATGCTTTGAAAATATGGTACATAGTTCAACAGAATTTCTTCATCAGAAAAGAAGACGACTATGACAAGTGACCACTTTTCAAAGGGTACAAGCAGACGTATAAGTCAAACACTAAACACTCGTGCACATTGGCTCACATGAGTTCTCTATTGAGGTGTATTCAGCCGTCCAAACCAGAAGCATAATATAAGCTTCACATGTATTTCTTCACTCTCCCTTATGTGCAGGCTCCACCAGACCTTTTCTTTTTTACCAAAAAGTAGTAAGCAGGAAAACCTCTACTTTTTTATTTTTTATTTCAGACCTATTTAATTTGCTTTTATATGGAGTCGAATCGAAATCTATTGGATGCTATTGTCTCTAACCACTAGGCTAGAGGTTCTTTCGTGGCACCATCAGACCTCAAATGTAAAAGTAGAAATCAGTTGCAATTATCTTATTTAGGATCAGATTGGGAGAACTTTTAGTTTTTCCTCCTTACTATAGTGCTCATAGGAGCCAAAATAGGCCGGGTTATGTTTGTCGCTAGTGTTTTCTTTTTTTTCGCTAAAACCACCTCTCATATTAATTTGGTCCCTGTACCACATGACTGAGATGTATGAAGATCATTCTCTTCTCTAATACAATGAAGTGCAGCTCTCCTATATGTGCATGTGTGTGTGTTTTTTAGAAAAGAGCCAGAGTGGCTGAAGACAGCTTTTCTAGCTTCTCACCGGCTTCTAGTCCCACCATTTCGAACTTTGGTTACAAGTTATTCCTTTCTATTGAGTTTGGATATATGAAAATGCTATGAATAAATATCTCTCCTAATACAATTATTTTGTAAGAAAGAATGAACAAACTTGTCTTTTGTAGACTGTCTCGATATCTGAAATGTCAAGGCGTATGTTAATTAAAACCTCAATACAGGTACGTGAGGCCTGAAAGTATTCGAGATGGCGTTGTTTCGTTTCCATGTACTAATTGGTTAATGGATAAACTAATAAACATAAGTAAAACTAACACTAATAATGGGATGGATTTCCTCAGAACGAAGCAATGATAATGAGACAAGACCGGCAATTTCTTATGCTAAGCAACAAAAGTGAAAAAAGAAATACAAGTATTAGGGCCAGTGGATCAAGACACAACTGTCAATTGGTTCAGTTACATGCCTGAAAAACGAAAGAACAACCATCAATTGAGATGTGTCCATGCATTTCAAGACTCAGGAGATGAAGATTAGGGCAATAAATAAATAGATTAAAACTTTGTTACCAATCACTCCCAAAATGTTCAAGTATAGATCATTATTTTGTTGCGGCTATTGCAAGTTTTATAATTCAATTTATATTAAAAAATGTGAAAAATGATGTTCATCTCTGCTAATAATAATCGATTATTTACGGAGTTTGCACTATAAAATGCTCGGGACGGCCTAAAATCTTTTTAATTTGTGGTAGCTACTGTGTGCCTAGTTTACTAGTGGATCTAATATCGTCCATTTGTAATAAGCAGTTTAGCTACAAAATGATAAATCTTTAAGACACAAGGATGGGATCTATGACGGAATGTGCATCATGCATCATGCATATGTAAAAATAGCTGTGCCAAAAGAATGAAAAATACCTAAGAGCTGTGCCATGTGCTGTACCAAGATTGGATCAATTGTTGACTATATGTGGATATAAAAGAACGTTGGAATGTGCATGATGCATCATGCATGTGTAAAAATAGTTATACCATAAGAAGGAAAAAAATACCTAAGAGCTGTGCCATGTGCTGTATCAAGATTGGATCAACTGTTGACTTTATTGTGGATGATACAGAAGAACGTTATCTTAAAATTGAGAAATCTATTCAAGTGTCTCGCAGCACATGGCAAATCAAGATTAGATCAGATATATTGCCCGAAAGGTAAGGTACGAAGATTAAACATTCTCTCCAAGAACGTGAAATGCTCTAGAGACAGCAGTACAGCAGCATGCCGTATCAAGATTCAATTCAAGACTGTTGGAAACAAAGCCATGCGCAGGAGGCATGAAGCATGAGCCATTAATTTTTTGCCCCATGCATTATTTTTGAACCGTCACCACAGTACTTTCATGTGCAGCTAGTTCCATGTGGGGTCCCGCGTTCCAGTCCCCGCCATGCCCAAAGACAGAGAATACCAGCGCAGCAATTGACAAGCGTGAGATCCCTCAGTTTGGCCGCATGCGGCACAGCCAGAAAACCAACTCATCACTTGAATGAATACATGCGTGGATCTGGGCAATTTGGCACTGTGGTTAGATCTAATCCATGGTGTCACTCCACAAGAACTTTGCTAGCGCTCATATGCATGTTTATCTGATGTGACCTTTTGTTGCAATTAATTAATGTTCATAATCTAGCAAATCATCAGGCTCAAGATACCAAGGGAATGACATTATTAGGGCTTGTTTGGCAGCACCTAAATACACTCCAATCCATATGGTTTGGAGGGGATTGAAGTGTATTTTAGTTCAAAATACACCTTAATCCTCTCTAAACCGTATGGATTCGAGTGTATTTTGGTGCAGCCAAATAAGGCCTTATTGTTCTGAAAGGAGTACAACTCACTCAGATATATAAAAGGGATTATGGTAGAGATGAAGGAGGCTGAAATTAGGCTTAAGATATGAACGAAATGATGAACAGGCAGCGCTACGCTGCGCATTGTAGGCAAGCATCCATCAAACTGTTACGCCTTGTTCGGATTCCAACTTTTAGAAAAAGTTGGAACTGTAGCGTTTCGTTTGTATTTGGCAAATATTGTCCAATCGTGGCCCAACTAGGCTCAAAAGATTCGTCTCATGAGTTACAACCAAACTGTATAATTAGTTATTTTTTTACTTATATTTAATGCTCTATGCATGCGGGTAAAAATTGATGTGATGGAGAGAGAGTGAAAAAAGTTGAAAGTTTAGAGGAAACCGAACAAGGCCTTAGTGCAGTTGGGTAGTTGATTGGATAAGATTGTGAGAGACACATCAACTAGCTGTTTGGATTGACAAGTGGAAGCGACAGATCCTTTTTTTTTTAGATAAAGGATATATTTCATACCCGGCTTCATCTACCAATAGGTAGAATCAGGCCAATTATTACAAAAAGGTATCCAGTGTATCAGGTAAGACCAAAGTCACCAGACAGCAGTGGTACAGCTAAATAAAAGAAATAAACTGACGGAAAGAATACATCTCCAATAAGGAGCTCGCGATCTTGGCAACGGCACGAAGCACTTGGTAGATGCGCAAAGGAACCACCATGATGCCGGCACCAAAGCCGACGAACCAAGAGATCTTCCAAAACGAAGCCTTCAACAAGGAAATAACATCCGAAGACGCCATCATCGTCCACCAGTGGCACTGGTGTATGGTTTTCACCCGGAGAGATCATCCTGAAATAAGACAACGCCTCCAACGAGGAATATGGCACCCGCAGGCGTCACCGTCGTCGAAACATGGTAGCATACCAACGCCCACCAAAAGCCATACCGTTATGCCAACGATCCAAATGGGCACCGCCGACGAGTTGCCCCGCCGTCGCCTCTGTCTTGATTTGGCCACCGTCGTAGCCGCCTAGGCCGGTTGGCACCACCACGCAGCAGGTACAGCGAAGAGCCAGTGGGCAGCCGATCTACACGGGTCACCGCTCATGGAGCAGATCAACTCCGGCGCCACCACACCACCACGGCCGAGGAAGGACCTCCTTGAAGCCACCTGCTAAGTGCCATGGAACAGCAAGCCGACCAGACAAAACTCCGGCCAGCCTCCGTCAGTGCACCATCTCCAAGAACGAAGCCCGCCACCATCGATCCATCTTGCGCCTGCCCGATCTCACGGCCGCCGCCGCGTCGCGCGACGACGGTGGATCGGCGACCTCGTCGCTCACCGCCGCCGCAAGTCCGGGCTCCGACGACCCGAGAGAACCCATCCATCCTCGCCGCTGCACCCCGTGCTCCACGGCCCCCAGCCGCCCGCCGCCTCCAACGGAGGAGCGGCGGAGGGGACGCGAAGCCCGCCACCATCGGTCCACCTTGCGCATGCCCGGTCTCTGGCCGACGCCGCCGCGGTCGCGGACGACGGTGGATCGGCGACCACGTCGCTCACCACCGCCGCCGCACATCCGGACGCCGCCCGATTGGAGAACTTCCATCCTCGCCGCTTTGCTACGGCCCGGGCTCTGGCCGGCGCCACCACGGCAGCGAGTGACGGCCTCGCCGTGCCCCACACAGCGCCGTCGAGACGCCCCCGCCAAACGCGATTTCCGGCGCCGCCACTCCACGTAATGTGGCCCCGCCGCCGCCATCATGGCGAGCAGCGCTGGCCTTGCCGGCTGCCTGCTCCGACGGCGGCGCGGCGGAGAAGGAGGTGAGGGAGGGGGCGGTGACGTGGAGTTAGGGTTCCGCCCGCGTGGGGGCGGTGACCGGATGTCACTGGTTCAGATATGTATGGCCCGGAAGCGACAGATCCTGTCTGACAGCATCAGGTCATGTGTTTAGGCAACCAAAAGTCTATGTTTCTTGCTTGAGCAAGAAGCATCGATTCAGTCCCAAGCCACTCATCAGCCTGCACGCTTCCGCCTTAAGGCTAAAATTGAATGCCCAACTTCCAGAATAGAGTGAGAATACAGGTTGTAACTTCCAGAATCCAGGGCTTATTGTCAGACCACAATCAGACTTAAGCATTTATTTGCCATGTTTTTTTTTAAAAAAAAATTGTGCGTGGGCATGTAGTCAGAAATTGTAACAGTGGAATAAACTGCATGGACAGGGAGGGAGCTTCTGTTGCTTGGTGGCATAACAATAAGAATAAGAGTGCTGAAAGGTGAAAGCAACCCCTCAACAGCACTACACCAATTCTCAACCTGGCACTTTTTTCTTTATTTATTTACGTGGAGGCATCTTGTTATATACTGTACCTACCAAATAAACTAACTAATCTGGATGACCGTGGTCGAGTCTTGACAACAACTTCTATCAATCATATCATCGTTTTGAGTGTATGTCTTTTGCCATTCTAATGAGTCAGCCGTTGATAGATCTTGGTAGCTGGGAAATAACTCACATTTGACCTCCAACATCATAACATAAATTCTTTAAAAAAAATAAAAAAATGACTGTCCAAGTGTAGCTATTATATCTGAAAAATCTGTAAAGTTTTCTTGGAAATAATCAACACAAAAGGAAAGTAAATAAATGGACAAAAGGATATCTATTCCCTTTCTCTGCTGTGCTCCTGTTCATACCGACCACATGGGGCAGCAAGGCGCCTGGATGCATTGTCTGATGCATAATCGATAGACTGAAGACTGCAAAGAAGGGAAAAAAAAAAGGTCAAAGGCTACAATGAATACCAACACTCAAGGAAAAAGAGAATTACAAGGCTCTAGGGAGCACGAAAATTTCAGATTCTCCATTTTATCTTATGTTACTCTGTTTCCGTATTTTGTTCCTGCAAGATGCCAAATACTCAGAAAGTGACGGTGAAAAGCAGTAACCAAGATACAGATATAAAATGTCTCCATCCATTTTGATGAAGTGCTGTTGTATATGCTTTCCACTGATATAACCTGCAGCGAATCAGCCTCCTTACAACCGCAGTGACCCAATCCAAATCTGATCCGTTTATCATCTCTGAATCTTAAGGATAGGAAGTGCTCAGGTTCAGAACTATTCTTCATCACTACCTATATACATCATATAAAAAGTGCAGACGAACATGCATATCACAGATCACACATATCTATAGCATCCTTAAACTATATATATAGCGCTGCAGGCTGTGTGGAAAAACAAGTCCACATATACTCAATACAACATTGACAAAAGATCAGTATCTAATCAATAGATTATGATCTGCTTTATCAGACTGCTCTGACGACAAATTTCAACGCGTAAGACGCCTCGATCCTATCCCATTCTACAGGTTTTATGCCACAAGATTCAACAACTGCAGCAATTTTTAATATAGCACGTACGCACATGTCCGATCGAACAGAACGGGTACGCTTAGGCCAAGGATATACACATATGGAAAGTGTTGGTCATGGATAAGGTCTGCGTCTCCTGCTTAATGAAATACATGCCTCGGCATGTTCGCGAAAAAATGGATAAGGTCTGCGTCATACGCTTCGCCGTGCAACTGCATCCGCCATGCTAGCAGTAGCAGCTTGCCTCACGCAATTTCCTTATCCAGAGTCCTAAATCGTTAGTCCAATTACTTTCTGATAGTTCCATCCTTATCGATCCATCCCGATTTTCCTATCTGAACAGTGTCTCACAATGTGACAAGAAGCATATGTTTTTTTTTTTTTTGGTATATAAGGGAGAATCCAATAAATTCCAAAATGAACTTCAATTTTCTGATAGAAATGGGAATGTGTAATCAACCGAGCCACTCTAAACTAATTTCACGCTTCTAGCACCTCAGTTCCAATGCAAGGCCTGCATTCTAAGACACATTTAGGTGTCAATCGTTTTTTCCAAAACAAAAACTTGAGAATCCTAGTAATCTGATGGCAACAATGCAGGAGGTAGGTGGCCTGGCCCAATGGTTAAGTCACATCCAGAGACTCTAATAGAGACATCAAAACTAGTCAAATTTCAACTTCAAACTCTGATCTGCGTGTGGATAACAGTAGGTTGATGTCTGAACACTGACGGTTCCTGATGTGGGCTTCCATAGTCCAGAATATCATGTACTCCCTCCGTTCTAAATTATAAGTCGCTTTAATTTTTTTGGTACATCCATTTTGCTATGTATCTAGATATAATAATGTTTCTAGATACGTAGTAAAATGGATGAACTAAAAAAGCCAAAGTGACTTATAATTTGGAACGGAGGGAGTACAACAGTGCATGCCACTTCATGATCCACAATTCGCTAGACGTGTTGAGGGCATGCACGCAGCATCATTACGTGAAAACAAATCTATCTTCAAGCCATCAACGTGCACAATGCAGTAACATGGACGCATGGTGTTAACTATACATGGAAGACACTGCACATGACTAGATGCGTAGCTTAGCTTTACATGTGCTAGCTAAAGGTCTGTGTCATATAATTGCTGATCAACATGGAGCATCTACAGAGACAGAGAAGGGCACCAGACAGAGAGATATTTGATGGTAGAATGAGAGTGCAGGCCCAAGGGACCACAACCTAAAGAAAATGGGAAAGGAGGCCCGCGTAGACACCTTTCTTGAGCTGTGTAATCATCAACTGATGCTTGAGAAAGCCTCAATATCTGAACCTACATGTTAGAGACTAACGTACAGCATCAAGGCTACCCATGACTACACTTGTCACTAAACATATCAAACATATGGATTGGGTGAATAGGATATCATTGTCTAATCCTTTACTTTTCTCCTTTTACTCTTTTAGGTATATAGGATTATGTTGAATATATTGATTATATTCAGAAAAAAAAAACAATGTCAAGGATGAGCTTGAGCTTGACACTTCAGCTACCATAGTGATCTATATACCTGTGTGGTCCATCTCAAAATAGTGACAATAAACAGTAGGGTCACCGATTGGGACAAGTATCAGATCAATGATAGCTAGACTATTTCAGTACCTGAAGACCCATGGACGGTGATAACAGAGGGCTTAATTTGATCGTTGCGTTCTTGAACTCTCAAGTGTTTTCTCCTACAGCTTTGTAGATGTACAAATAAAGCATGACTTGTCACCCAGGCATTTCTCCTTCTCCTTATCCAGTCCTTGGAGAAGATATATATGTAACCATACACTGAGCTTTGATTGGTGACAAGGACATACATAAAAGTGTTGCTGAAATATTGGCCTGAATTTTTTTTGCTCAACCTTATCAGACAAGATGATTGCTTGTTGTTGAGCACAAACTTCGACGTCACTCCAAGGATGTGAACGAATAGAGGATGATTGCTGCTATCAATAGTAGTGCTATCTGGCTCTGGCGATTGAAAGGGAAGATTTGGATCCAGATCTCTGAAAAGTAACTGCTTGTCTTCAAAAGTCAAAACTACTGACATCTCCAAACTCGACCGCGCGGCTAAACGATGCCGTGAAACTAGCATGAAAAGTTTTTGATGTTGCCTTTTATGGTTTTCAATTATCTTTTATTTATGATTTTATCAAAATCAAAGACAACTGTCAGCCCAAAAAGGTTCCAAGATCAACGTTTTTGACGGGCAAAAGAAATTGGTGCGGCCGGCCGCACGAGAAGCCGTATTGGCGTCAGTTGCAGGCTTCCTGCACTAGTTGCTTGGGTCTTTGCCTCTTTGGGTGACAAGTGCCTTGCAGGGGCCTCTAGCGGTCTAGCCCAGTGAATTTCCGCCTCATGCAAAGTTTTCTTGTACTTTTTCCTCATCCTCATGGCATCCTCATTCTGCGTGGAGTCGTGCGATTGAGACTGAACAATCGTGGCCCAGTGTATATTTTAGGTCCAAGTAGGGTGAGGGCATGAAGAAGGCCTGCTAAGGAAGCGGACACCAGAAATAAAAAGGCCCAAATGTATGCTGGCTCGTGAGAGAGAAAGCACACTGGGGAAAAAAAAAATTCTGTAGCTATGGTCCCAGTCTAATTTTCCTCCTCAAATCCTAAAACCAAACATCCTACTCCTAAACTCTCAAAATCTTTCAAATTACCTTTGTGACCCAATTTGGAGTGGTTTTAAAGGCTGTTTTGTCTTTTTCTAAGTAAAAATAATTTAGTCAATACTTCATAATGTTCCTAAATTATAGACAATGTCTTTAACCTTTTTTTAAAAAAAAGATAGATCAGGCCACAAAGAAAAAAATGTTCTAAAACATTCTAATCGAAGCACAAATATGTTTTAAAAATTTCAATCAGCTATGCGATTCTCATGTAAATAGAGTGGGTTGGTGAAAGGTCCTTGTTTGGTTTTGGTAATTGAGTGACAATCTAGGTGGACTAATTACGTTTATGTGAGATATGCAGAGAATTAATCCACAGGTGATGAAGGAGCTTAATGCATGATACATGACATGGAGTCATGTGGCTAAAGGTGAAGATCGAGACAAGACTTGGCTTGATGGACCGATCGTGATGGTGAAGGGCAAGTTGGAGGCTTTGAGGCCGTTGGTACTGAGTGTCGGGAGGCTTGAGCAAAGACTTGGCGCCGAAGGACCGAAGCGGTGGTGAAGAGCAAGTGAGGTCAAGATCGATGGACCAAAGGCCATGTGATGATATGAAGTGGATCGTATCATTCATATGGAGTGGTCAGTGCATGTGTTGCATCGGCATTGGAGGAGATGGAGTGGAAAGCGCAAGGCAAAGGTATAACCTAGGGCATTTCCATTTCACCGGTCATAGATGTCTAGAGAAGTTGATGACTAGATTTAGGATAGATGGCCGTACTATCAAGAGGGGCAAACTTGTTTGCATATCGGTCATCTAGTGCCACTTGAGTGATCTAACTTTGCATCGTGTTGCTAGGATCGAGTGGCGATGTGAGAAGGAGTGAAAACCCTTTGAAAAATGTTTGAGAAAATGCTAACACACATGCACATGGTGATGTACACTTGGTGGTGTTGGCACATTTGCAAAGGGGATGGTGTTTGCCGAGTTGAGAGGGGTTTGAGATCCTCTCTCCCTCCCGCCGAGCTTGCGAGGTGGGATTCAGCGTTTTCGTGGAAGTGAAGTGCTCATTTTCCATTGCGCCGAAGGCCAGAATTGAAGGTGAAGTCGTCGGAGTGTTTCTCGCTGAAAAACACTCGACCGGACGCTGGTCCAGGGTCGACCGGACGCGTCCGGCCAAGTGTGCGCGTCCGGGGGCTCTTTCGGTGATGACCGGACGCTGGCGACGGACGCTCCGGTGCCGCGTCCGGTCGGGCGAGCAGTGGGTTTGGCGTTGGTGAGCTAAGATGGACCGGACGCTGGGAAGTCCGGTCGCCAAGATCGAGACGCGTCCGGACAGGATTTTGGCTCTCGGGAGCTCTCTTGTTGCAGAACCTTCCAAATTATATGGCCCACAAGCACCTGACATTGTCCCTAAGACCTCTGTCAGCCATACTTGTGTACCACATAACTCGAAACGCCTCGTCGGGTGAAACCCCGATGAAACCACGATCCGCCAAGATCGACTTCTTACAAGATATTGTAGTATTACAACTGTTTTTAATCAAATACAACAGAGTAGCGGAAGATTTACAAAAAGAAATAACAACACTTGATCGAGTTTGATTAAACAAAACTTAACCGGGTTTTGCGGAAGCGAGAAAAAGAACTTTGCGCATTTAAGATATTCGATTATGCCAAGCCCACTGGTATGACCAAAGTCAGCAACACTAGTCAACACCTGCAACAGGGGTCAAACAAACCCTGAGTACAAAAGTACTCCGCAAGACTTATCCGACGGAAAAGAGGGGAGAAGACTCAGGAATGCTGGTTGATAGGAATCAAGGTAAGGCTTTAGCAAGAATCAAGGACACCTTTGCGGAAAAGCGACTAATGTTGATCCTTACTATTCATTCTGTTAACACTGGATTTTGGTAAAGGTCAATGACAGGTGGGCCGATTCGGCAAGGTATATGAGAAAGCAGGAATTCAACGCGTTCGGCAAATGGGTGTGCGGTCGGCTAACCTTGAGCTATTCGGCAAGCGTATATACGACCGGCTCTGGGTCGTTCGGCAAGCGGTCACGCGTGCGGTTATCTTCAAACACAATAGCTCTATTCGGGAAGCAAGGTGACTGACTTTAAAGGAAAGAAACGTGACAATTCCGAGAAGAATAAAGATGACGGCTTTGTGCTTGCCTAAATATCTTTGTAATCGTATCTGTTTAGGACTTATGTTTGTCCAGGGTATAAATATAAACCCTCGACCATTGTAAAATTCATACACAATCAAATCAACACAACCGGCCCCGTGCCAAGTTTCGAGTCCCTTTTCGTCGTGTCGTCGAGTTCTTCGAGAGGAGTCATCGATCCGTCGACCTCCGTAAGTTCCGGCAACCTTGCTATCATGTCTAGTATCATGCGGTGGATTTAGACGTTGATGCAAGTAGTCTTGTTCGTCTCGACTGGATGGCCGTGCGGCAGGCGTCTGCTTGATGATCAGGAAGTCTTTGCTTATGCTTTGTTTATCTCGACTAGATGGCCGTGCGGCAGGCGTCCGCTTGATAGTTTAGCGAGGCAAGATAGTTATCAGAGTCTTTGTTTATGCTTTGTTTATCTCGACTAGATGGCCGTGCGGCAAAAAGCGCCCGCTTGATAGCTTAGCGAAGCAAGGATTAGTTATCGGCTCTATTAGATTTGGCAAGATCTAGTAGATTCATTAAGTTACCACGTGTTGCATGTGTTTAGTGCTTTTTAATTATTTGTAACACTTTTTTGCCCGATCTAGATTGATTAGTTTCGGCTCTACACTTTTATAGATCTATTCGCTCTTTAACGTTCTTATTCTTTTATTGTCACGATAAATAGATCATATGCTCAAGTGGCCGAATTAGATCAATCTAGATTGTTACATGTTGCGGGTTCTTGCACGTTAGAAACGTTTAGATCTTGATAGGATTGAGTGTCGTGCGGCAGATGCAAGTTCTTGATGGGTTTACTCGTGATAGTTTGTTAGTTCCTTCTTCATGGACCCCGAGTCGGCTGAATTGTCGAGCTTGGTTATGATTCAACTTGTAGTTAATCTTCACTTGTTCAAACATGTCTTCTCATGCATGCGTATTCGGCAATCAATGCTTTACGTATTTTGTCTTCATATTAGCCAAATGAATCACATGCATAATTGGCAGACAGCTTCTATAGCTGTATGTCGTCGTAAGTGGCTTCAGGGCCGTATATACGGAACTATGCGGTCTCATCCGCACGTTCCGATTTTATATTTAACAATCTTTTGTCCCTTGTCAGTTTTCAGGTCAAACTGACTGGCACGCTTCCGGATCTCCAAACCGTGCGGCTGTCCGATTGAAGCCACGCTTTTCGGCTTGCTGTGTGTGAGGCACGGGGAATCACGTTTCGTGTCAACACACTTTTTGGCACGCCCGGTGGGACGACGTTGCTCAAGATGTCTGAAATCAGCAACAATCACGTTCTGGATGTGACTTTGGATGAACTGCCTGAAGATGTAAGAGAGTTGGTGCAACAAGCATGTAATCAGTTTCAGCAGAAGTGTTTGATGTCCTTCTCCAAGAACAAGAGCAATAAGATCATCCAAAAGCAATCGCTGCCAAGGGTTCTTCTTCCGCATCACCGATTACACCAAGAAGAAGAAGCTCAAAAGGTGTCGGAGTTGGTTCACAAAGCTTTGGGAGAAATTATTACAAATCATAACACAGCCTTCTTGAACACTTTTCGTGCTATCATGGTTAGTACCTTCGGCCCAACTGATAAGTATTTTGAGGAGAATGCAGGCCCAATTCGTGGACCAATGCTTTTCAATCCACCAAAGAACCAAGAAAAGCCCGAGGGAGGTGAGGGAGCATCCGGTTCAAATAAAGATGGACTAATCCCTAATGAAAAACAGCAGCCTCCTCCTACTTATGGTCGGGTAACATTTGGTACGACGTAAGATGTACCACAATCGGCTTTCAAGGTATCTCCAAGATCGAACAGATCTGCAGAGAAACATGTATGGAGATGGATACCAAGAATTTACTGATTACATCGCTCTAGATGCTTTGCCGAATCCAGGATACAGGAGCGCATCAGAAATACCTTTTGGAAGACAGACACGTGGAACCCCGAAGTCGGATGTTGATATCATCATGCATAGGATGGCTGATATGATGCAGCATCAGTTCGGCCTAAAGCCAAAGAATCAATTTTATTCATACAAGTCTCCTTATCTAGAGTGGTACAATAGAGTCGCACTTCCTCCAAGGGTGAAACCTCCGACGGACTTGACCAAGTTTTCTGGTCAAGATGATACTAGCACCGTGGAACATATCGGTCGGTACTTGATGCAACTTGGGGAAGCATCCACGGATGAAGCTTGGAGGATTCGGTAATTTTCCTTGTCCCTCACAGGGCCAGCTTTCTCATGGTTTACCTTATTGCCAGCCCATTCCATTGGTACGTGGGCAGAGCTGGAGCAGAAGTTCCATGCATACTTCTTCACCGGCACTAATGAAAAGAAGCTGGTCGGCCTCATGAGTTTGAGACAGAGAGCTAATGAAACACCACAGGGAGTATCTTCGCAGATTTAGAGACCAAGAACCTTTGTTATTCATTGAACCTACCGGATGATCGGTTGCACGGGATGGCGATAGCGAGCATGCAAAAAGAATGTCGAGAAAAGCTGTTCGGCATGGAATTTGATGATCTTGGTCAACTTTCACAACGACTGGCTGCTATGAGTAATCAAGCTCAGGGGTTCAAGAGAGACAACCGCTTCCAAAAGGGGAACATTGCTAGTGAAATGTATCAAAGTTTCCTGGAAGAAGCAGATGAGTATGATGATGATGATGAGATAGCCGCAAAATGAATTGACTTGGGCGAAGGAACCTACTCAGGTTAGCCAGCGTTGGTTGAGGCAACAAAAGGGAACTTATGACTTTGACGTCTCCAAATCAGACAAGCTCTTTGATTTGTTAGTAAGGGAAGGACGCATCAAACTGCCAGATGGACATCCTATGCTGCGACCCGAGGGAGTGAAAGACAAGAAATATTGTGGCTATCATAATACTAATTCTCACTCCATCAATGATTGCCGGGTGTTCAGGGTTCGGATTCAGAAGGCTATTCAAGAGGGACATCTAAAGTTTGATGGCAAAATGAAGGTTGATGGTCAGCCTTTCCCTCAGAACATGATCTCTTTCTCCGTAAGTATGGTTTCTGCAGATGATCCCAAAGGGAAAGGTAAGGTGAAGGTGTTAACCTCTGACAGAGCAAAGAAGAACGGTGCTGTCGACCCTAATCAACAGATTACAACTGAGGAGCTGAAAGAGAGAGTTCGGTTCAAGAATAGCCGAACCAAAAAAGGTGAAACTTCTAAGCCTAGGGTTACATCACGTATTCTACGAAATAAGTGGCAAAGGCAACAAGAACGAGGGTACTATGAAGAACAGAGGTTTATAGAGGAACGTCGGAGATACGAAGAAGAGGTATACTGCAGGGAACAAGAAGAGCACATGAGGGAACTGGAACAATCTCATTGGGGGTGTTCATTCTTTAAGCATTGTTGGAATGAAGGCTTAAAACTGCCTGCTAGAAACAATTGCCCAGAATGCAGTGATCAATACTATGGCTACAGGCAGTCTTGAGTCAACCGCCGACCGGTCCATGAGAGACTTGGAATTCAATTTCCTGAGGACGATCGGCGCATAAAAATAAATGACTTCGGTCATCAAAGAAAGAGATTCGCAGATCAGCACTGGGTTCATCCTGAAGAGTATAATGAGGAAAGAGGCACTCGTGAGTATAGATGGCAGAAAGGGCAGTGGTGCCCTCCAGGGTTGAGGAAAAGTCAGAAGAGAAGAGTGCAGCGGTTAAGAAACAAAGAGCTGGAGCAGGCTGCTGCAGAAGAAAAGAAAGAATGGCGTCCAAAGAAGAAACATGATGAGAAAGGTCCTTCGGGTGATGCATGCATGGCTTTCTTCCTCCCATCAGAATTTATAGCTCCCGACAATCAAGAAGTACATGAAGAGGTTTATTCTGATTTTGATGAAAGTGAGTTTCAAGACTTAATGGCTCAGCTTGTACTGACACGACAAGCAACATTTGACAAGCCCGCCCAAACATCGTCACTTGAAACCGCTTTTACGTGAAAGGGTACGTCAATGGGAAGCCTCTGACCAAGATGTTTGTTGATGGAGGAGCTGCTATCAATATAATGCCATATTCCACGTTCAGAAAGCTTGGAATGACGAGTGAAGATTTGTTAAAGACCGACATGGTCCTTAGAGACTTTGCTTTGCAATCCTTCTGACACTCGAGGAGCTGTGCATGTTGAGTTGATGATTGGGTCTAAAACCCTGATCACTACGTTTTTCGTCATTGACGGCAAGGGGGCATACAGTCTGCTTCTTGGGAGAGACTGGATCCATGCTAATTGCTGTATTCCTTCAACCATGCACCAGATTCTCATTCAATGGATAGGGGACGATGTAGAAATTATACATGCTGATGATTCGGTAAGTGTGGCTGCTTCGGAACCAGCTTACTGGGAGTATGACGGTGTTGATTGTTTCTCTGGCAAAGTATGGGGAGAAGGTCCTGTTAATGTATTTAACAAGGATCAACAGCCGATCCAAGCAGTCGGCTCCAACAGCAATTTTTAATGGGTAACCCGATCGATGGCAACAAAGGAAAGTTGGGACACGGTTTTATGTCGGCCGACAAGCTAGAAGAGATAAATGTTAGTGATGATTCCAAATCAAGGCCGATGTACATCAGTGCAAATTTGAGTCCAGAATATAGAGAACAATTAGTAAGTCTTCTTAAAGAATTTAAAGATTGCTTTGCTTGGGATTATACAGAGATGCTTGGACTGGATCGTTCTATTGTTGAACATCGATTACCTATCAAGTCAGGGTATCGACCCTATAAACAACCTCCGAGGAAAATTTATAAAGAGGAGGTATTGGCCGATGTGAAGAAGGAGATTGAAAGGTTACTGGAAGCAAACTTCATTCGGCCATGCAGGTACGCAGATTGGATTTCAAATATAGTTCCTGTTTACAAGAAGAATGGAAAGATGAGAGTCTGTATAGACTTCGTGAGATCTCAACAAGGCCACTCCAATGGATGGGTATCCAATGCCGCTTGCCGATTTGTTAGTAGACGCAGCAGCCGGGTATGAAGTTATCGGCTTTATGGATGGAAATGCCGGGCTATAATCAGATCTTCATGGCAATAGAAGATATTTCAAAACGGCTTTTAGATGCCCCGTCACATTGGTTTATTTGAATGGATTATAATGATGTTCGGGTTAAAGAATGCCGGTGCAACTTATCAAAGAGCTATGAATTACATCTTTCATGAGTTGATCGGCAAGGTTGTGGAGATTTATATTGATGACGTGGTGGTCAAGTCTAGAAATCATAAAGTGCATTTAGCCGATTTGAAGAAGACTCGAATGCACTAGAAAACATGGTTTGAAAATGAATCCAAATAAATGTGCTTTCGAGTATCGGTACCGTGAGTTTCTAGGATTTCTTGTCCATAAAGGAGGGATTGAAGTTGGAAAAAGAGCATGGAAGCAATAGACAAGGTTGTCCCTCCAACTAATCTCACGGAATTACTGATCCTTTGCTTGGCAAAATTAATTTTATAAGAAGGTTTATATCCAATCTATCAGAAAGAGTCTTGCCTTTCTCTCCACTTCTGAAGCTCAAGAAAGATCAAAAGTTTGTATGGGGTGACGTACAACAAGAGGCTTTTGATGAAATCAAAGAATATATGAAGGCACCACCAGTCTTTGGTACCTCCACAACTTGACAAGCCTTTCAAATTGTACGTGGCGGCCGATAGTCTAACAATAGGGTCGGCCCTCATGCAAGAGTTTGAGGGAAAGGAGAGAGTAATAGCTTACCTTAGCCGAAAACTATTGGATCCAGAAACAAGATATTCGGCTACGGAGAAACTGTGCTTGTGTGTGTATTACTCATGTACCAAATTTCGGCACTACCTGTTAAATGCCGAATGTGTGGTAGTTTCTAGTTTTGATGTAATAAAACATATGCTATCAATGCCAATTTTAAATGGAAGGATTGGCAAGTGGATTTTTGCTTTATCGGAGTTTGATTTAAGATATGAATCGGCAAAAGCAGTAAAGGGTCAAATTATTGCCGATTTTATTACACAACATCGTGATCTTTCTATTGAGATGATCAGCATTGTGCCCTGGGCTTTATTCTTCGATGGTTCATCCTATTGCAAAGGTGGTGGTGCTGGTATTCTCTTAATTTCTCCACAGGGAGCAACTTTTGAGTATGCTATTCCCATTGAATTTTATGTTACTAACAATCAAGCGGAGTATGAAGCATTGCTTAGAGGGCTTCGGCTTCTTATAGAAGTGAAAGCCGTTCTTTGTTGAGATCTTTGGGGATTCTCGAGCTAGTAATTAACCAATTAACTGGCCAATATGAATGCAAGAGTGATGTGTTGAGAAAATATTATGAAGAATGCCGGGAAACTTTTGAAAAGCTTTCGGGTAGTAACCTTGCATCATATCCCTAGGGGGCACAATGAAGAAGCAAATAGGTTGGCTCAAACTGCCTCTGGATACCGTGAAAATCAAGAAATCCTCACTATAGATGAAGATGTTTCGAATGCTGAGCAAGTGGTTGATGATTGGAGATGTGAAATCATCGAATATCTAAGAAATCCATCACAGAGAGTTTCCCGAAAGCTCAGGTATAAAGCCCTCAAATTCGTACTTCTTGATGATCACTTATACTACAAGTCTATAGATGGAGTATTGCTTAAATGTTTGAGTCAAGAAGAAGCTAGAAAGGTGATGTATGAGGTGCATGAAGGATTATGCGGTGCGCATCAGTCAGCTTACCGAATGAAGTGGATAATTCGGAGGATTGGTTATTTTTGGCCAACCATGCTGGAGGATTGCTTTGAATATTATAAGGGATGTCACGATTGTCAAAAGTTCGGCAATATTCAAAAGGCTCCAGCATCTGCTATGAACCCAATAATCAAACCTTGGCCATTTAGAGGATGGGGCATAGATTTAATTGGTCAAATTCATCCTCCTTCTAGCAAAGGACATAAGTTTGTGCTCTTGGCCACGGATTATTTTACCAAGTGGGTCGAAGCTATTCCGTTGAAGAAAGTCACGTCGAAAAATATGATCGGTTTAGTTAAAGAGCATATAATTTATAGGTTTGGAATTCCTCAAACTATAACGACCGATCAAGGGACTCGGTTTACTTCTTCGGAGTTTTGTGACTTTCTTTGAAGACATGGGAATTAAGTTGTATAATTCTTCTCCTTATTATGCACAAGCCAATGGTCAAGCAGAAGCATCAAATAAGATTATGATTAAGATCATTCAAAAGAAGATTGATGAGAAGCCAAAAAGATGGCATTTGGTTCTTAATGAAGCATTATGGGCTTACCGAATGGCTTGTCACGGGTCGACTCAAACATCTCCCTATGAGTTAGTTTATGGGCATCATGCTGTGTTACCTTGGGAGTTGCAAACGGGTTCAAGACGAGTTATGTTACAAAAGGATTTGGAAAAAGGAGATTATACAAATTTGATGATAGATGAACTGGAGGATTTGCATCTGATTCGTCTCAAGGCACTGGAAAACATTGAGAAAAACAAAGTACGTATTGCCAAATACTACAATAAGAGGGTCAAGATAAAGCAATTCACAGAAGGTGATCTGGTTTGGAAGACTATACTGCCGATTGGATCAAAAGACAGAGCATTCGGCAAATGGTCTCCGAATTGGGAAGGACCCTTTCGGGTAGAAAGATGTGTGCCTGGCAATGCATATATTTTGAAGACTTTGTTTGGGGAAGAATTCGCCAGAGCTATCAATGGAAGATATCTTAAAAAATACTACCCTAGTGTCGAAGTTGGTTCATGAAGAGAATTTAAAATCAAACAACCGATGAAACAACGTCGCCTTTAGTGAAAAATATGAAGTTGGTGAATAGCCGATACAATTCGTGTCGCCTTTAGTCCAAAATATAATCGAATGATCTTATGTTGACTTCAACGCTCTGACTGGTTGGTTTATCGGGAAAAGAAAAAGATGGAGATCCTGGATGATACTGCTCAGTGGCGCGTCAAATCGTTTGTGGCGCAGGACTAAGATCCAATCGACTAAAGTGATATCACCGCATTCGGGAATCATTCAGAGCTGCTTCGATTCGGAAAGAATACTGAAGATATCTATCTGACAATCAACACAAGATCAAATGGACACATTTTCGGAAGATGATTTCAATATTCACAAAACAGTCCCTAATTACAAACTACTCCTGGAACAACTTATTGAGAACAGATTGGGGATTGGTGGATTCGGCAAGGGCGGTAGCATGGTCTCCGTAGAGCTCCAGCTGCTCCTCGATGTCCTCCACCTCGTGAGGATGACCTCCTGCAAAACCAACGGCTTGAAAAGAGTAATCCTCATTGGTGCGGGAGGACATCGCCGCCAGGCCAAGGGAGACGCCAAGGTGAACGCCTTGGATGATGGCCTGATCAACACGGCCATCAATGGCATCCAGGCGTCCCTCAGGGGTCTCTCCCCGGCATTCACCTTGTCGGCCGCCCGGTTTCTTTGCTGCCTTCAACCGATCGTTCTCCGCAGAGAGTGCCGAAAGATGAAAGGTTGATTAGTACAGTGGAGATGATGAACAGATTGAAATCAATGACTAACGAACCGGTGATGGCATCGCAAAAAGCGCTTGCGGTCTTCCCATTCGGCTTGTGCAATGCCGAATTGCTTGGAGACCTCGCCAAGCTCGTTCCGGGCTTCGTCCCTCTCCTTGCGGAAACAGAGCGCCTCCTCGTGAACGTACAAAGGCTCCTCTTCCTCCTCCGGCTCTGCTGGACCCCAAGGTTTAGGGTTGTAGGAGTTCTTGGGAGTCGGAAGAGCTTGAGGAGCTCGAGGAACCGCAACCGACACCGGTTGGCTGGAGGTGCCCTGTTGGGTCACCACCATTGGGGGCAGCAGATGGTATTGCCCGTGATGACTCGCGGCCCGAGAAAGACGAAGGACCGAAGGTTAGAAGATGAACAAAGAACAAGAACACGTAGAGACGGCAGATTAATCTTACCCATGGCGTTGCCGGCGTCGCGCCCTGCTCCCTTCTGCCTCTCCCTCAGCAGGGCACTTCCCATGGTCACCGGCGCTCGACATTGGTGATGTGGAGATAGGGTTTTCTTCCTAGTGGTTTCGGCGAGAAGGTGAGAGGATGATGATGAATACTAACCCGCGATGGTGGTGGAAGCCGGAAGAGGGCTTTATTTATAGGCTAAAATGGAGTTCGTGGCGCACGACTCGGGGTATACCAAATGATGAAGTAGGGTTTACTCCTCTTTTGGGCCGTTACCGGACCGGGCGGGCTCGATTAAATCAAAAACGACGGTTCGAGGGAATCGGCTAGTCCCCTAATCGGGAAGTCCAGAATGATGGCCGTCTGTCTATTCGGGAAGCCTAAGGGCATTCGGTTTTGTCACTGATCATATTGAAATGAAAGAAACCGAAGTCATCACAGGGAATGCAAGTGTTAAAAGAGATACAGTATATAAATGCATTACAGGCCAGTGTTTCAGTTGCCTAGGAACGACTTAATGGCATCTATGGCATCATTCCCGATTCGGCTAACTTCTTCCAAACTTTGTTGTCATCATCCTCGGAGCTCTGGATTTTGGTAAGCCGAGTCTTGATCTGCTGATTCTCCTTGATGATAGAAGCTATCTTCATCCTGGCTGCATCTATGGAGTTTGGTAGATTAGCAATCTTATCTTTGTGGGACCGGATGTTGGCATTCACTGAATTAATCGAGCTTCGATCGGCCTTCTCTTCCTCCATAGTCGCCCGATTCGGGGCTCGAATTGCCAAAGTTTGTTTAGCGGCTGAATGCAGGGAATGCAACTCCTTGACTTGTTGCTTCTTCATCGGTTTGTCATCTTGCGGAGCGGCTTTGGAGGCTATATTTTTTGTTTGCTCTCCTAACCTTACCAACATGGTCATCAAGATGAGTTGCATATTCTAAAGGAGCCCTGAGAGCTTGAGGAATTTCTTGATCAATAAGCTCAAAGAGGTCCCTTATCTGGTCTGCATCCTGAACCAGAGTGTTGGTATCCTTGGTTAACAGAAGAGCAATTTCTTTCAGGCGAGCCTGGTTCTTCTCTGTGACAACCTAGCTGGCTGGGATGTGGCTTCTTCATCGCCTTCATTGATGTACTCTTCAATTGTGAAAGAGTAGGCGACGATCGGCTTGGCATCATCCTTTGAGGAAGGAAAACCATTAGCCGATTGATCGAGTTATTTGGGAGGTCAATGAAATAAAGGGTTACCTTTTGTGCGTAAGCCTCTTCAGTGATTCCTATCCCGACTTGATTGAGGGATCGGTTGGATGCCCGAGGATGATGAGCTTGAAGCTTGATGGGAAGATGATTCTTCTGTCATCCCATCCAAAAAATCATCTGAGAATGATTGATGGATGCAATGAGTAAAGTTGACAAAAGAAAAAGAAGAGGGTGCATGAAGAGCTATTACCAATGTGACCAATAGCTCCCTGAATTTCTGCACTATCAACGAAAGCATGAGGAGGAGATTCTTACGCCATTTTATCCAAGGAATGATCTGCTTCTAGCAAAAAAATTAGTTCATCGATGCAAAAGAAAGGGGCAATCGGCTAAGAAAGTAGTACCTATGTGGCCAGTGGTTTCTTGAACTTCTACGTCTTCTTCTTGGGTTTCTATATTTTCGGTGCACGAGAAGATGTTTCGATAATTCTAGGCACATTGGCTGATCTTGAGGGCCTGACACGTGGGCGTAAAAAGAGGAAAGATAATGGATAAATAAGCTCCATCATGGTTCAAAACAAAAAACTGACACAGGTATACCTTGGGAGAGAGTTTAGCCTTCTTGGATCTTGTTCTCCTGGGCACATTAACATCTCTACTTGATCCAGTAATAGCTTTCCTCTTGCCTTCCCTTCTTGAGGGAGCTGTGCCCAGAGCTGCTGGTATTTTCATGAAGGTTGCCAAGGATGGAGCGTCAAAACCTAAGGCAGGGATGGGTCCAGCTTGGTAATATTGGACTACTTGAGAAGAAGGGGTAGGCTCAGGATCCTGCAGAAGACAATACAATACCCAAATTAAGAACAAAGTCCGAAAAAGAGGTAATTGTGAGTATGAAGAAAGTTACCTCACTGTCAGAATCAAATTGAGCATGCAAATCCTGACATAGAGGGTGCACTGGCATGTTAAAAATATGGGAACGCCACTCTTGCCACCAAGAGGAGAAACGAGGGGATGAGCAAAGATCTATCGGTCCTAGAGGTAAAGGCATGAATTACGGCGGGTCCCATCCAAGCTCAAAGACTTTCTTGGCTTCTATCTCATCTCCTACCCTCTCCCTAGGCCTTATAATGGTGGAGAAGAACAATCTTGGGGGCAGCTGCCCACAGCCTAACTGTCTGGCTGACATGTTTGGATTATAAAATTCATAAGAGGGATTCAGCAACCTCCCATGATGAAACTCTGCTGGTAAAACACAGGGTTTAATGAAAGAATTGAAGATTTTTGTGGCAACCATGTCTGAGCAGCCAGATTCATAACTGAATTTGCAAGGCAAGGTCAGAGTGTCACTTTCTCTATAAGGAAGCCATATCACATGATTGAAGCCTTTGAAGAACAACTTGAAAAGATGGCCGAGGTCTATGTCAATGGTAATGGCAGCTTTGCTTCTCCATAAGTTTGACAGGGCTTTCTCTTTCACTTGGCCGTCCTCATCATCATTGACAGAAGGAAAACCCAAGGTGTTAAGGTCCACGAGACTATCCGGTGCATGTACAATTGTAGCCACATCTGCACAAACCACCGGGGACCGTTTACACAATGAATTTCCCAGTTTGGTGCATCCGAACAATGATCGATGCATCATGTGATAGACGACTCCAGGAGATATTTGCCTAGAGGAATTAAAATTCCTGCAGCCAGCTCCTCGGCCATTACCATGTGGTTAAGAGTTGGCTCATTGGATTTGCCACAGAAAACAAACCTGCAGAGCCACATGTTCAGAAAAGCTTTGTATTCCTTGTTGTCAACGATCCCGTGGACATGTAAAGTCGGTATGTATTTGGTCCACCCGCTTCCCGATTTGACCGCCTTACGTTCTTTGTTGTTCTTGTACTTGGAGGGGTATACTTGGCGCCGTTACATTGAGGCTGTCATCATGAAGATATCGGCCAAAGTGAAAGACATCGGGCCATGGCCGAAGATGAAAAAATTGGTAGCATCGGACCCGAGAGTGGGAAAGCTGCTATCAAGAGAGAGTCATTCTGGGGTGTTGCTGACAGAGATAATTCTAAGCAATGCTGAATGTCCTGAGAATCCCAGTGACTACTGCTCTTGTTCAACATTCTCTGGTACCACTTCCGCCATCCAGAAATCGGAGGGAAAGGCCAAGTTTTGAAAGTGTTTGGCCATCGGTTCGGGGGAGCAACTCCGGATTTGAAAGGGATCCTCGAGGTCTCTTTCTCCACAAACTCAATTGGATTGGGATCTCCCATCGGACCCAAGAAGTACGAATCGGGGTTCGCAAATAGGGGATCGAGAATCGTATCCTTGTACTCCTTCAAAAGGTGATACTGACCCAGAAAGAATCAAAAAGTGAAAAAAAAAACGAGAAGATTGCCGAATACATGAAAAGAATTGGGGATTACCTCTGGAACTCCATCCTGGGTCGCCATTGAGGGCTAGAATTGAGTTTGAATCTAGGACGGGAAAAGTTGGATTTTGAGTAGCGGCTACAAGTTTGAACAGTGTTGACCTAAATGAAAAAAGGAGTTTGTGGTCAATTTCGGAACAAAATCACTTTTATCCCGAAATTGAGGGGGCATGTGTTAACACTTGGATTTTGGTAAAGGTCAATGACAATTGGGCCGATTCGGCAAGGTATATGAGAAAGCGAGAATTCAACGCGTTCGGCAAATGGGTGTGCGGTCGGCTAACTTTGAGCTATTCGGCAAGCGTATATACGACCCGGCTCGGGTCGTTCGGCAAGCGGTCACGCGTGCGGTTATCTTCAAACACAATAGCTCTATTCGGGAAGCAAGGTGACTGACTTTAAAGGAAAGAAACGTGACAATTCCGAGAAGGATAAAGATGACGGCTTTGTGCTTGCCTAAATATCTTTGTAATCGTATCTGTTTAGGACTTATGTTTGTCCAGGGTATAAATATAAACCCTCGACCATTGTAAAAGGCATTCACAATCAAATCAACACAACCGGCCCCGTGCCAAGTTTCGAGTCCCTTTTCGTCGTGTCGTCGAGTTCTTCGAGAGGAGTCATCGATCCGTCGACCTCCGTAAGTTCCGGCAACCTTGCTATCATGTCTAGTATCATGCGGTGGATTTAGACGTTGATGCAAGTAGTCTTGTTCGTCTCGACTGGATGGCCGTGCGGCGGCGCGCCTTGCTTGATGATCGGGAAGTCTTTGCTTATGCTTTGTTTATCTCGACTAGATGGCCGTGCGGCGTCCCGCTTGATAGTTTAGCGAGGCAAGATAGTTATCAGAGTCTTTGTTTATGCTTTGTTTATCTCGACTAGATGGCCGTGCGGCAGGCGTCCGCTTGATAGCTTAGCGAAGCAAGGATTAGTTATCGGCTCTATTAGATTTGGCAAGATCTAGTAGATTCATTAAGTTACCACGTGTTGCATGTGTTTAGTGCTTTTTAATTATTTGTAACACTTTTTTGCCCGATCTAGATTGATTAGTTTCGGCTCTACACTTTTATAGATCTATTCGCTCTTTAACGTTCTTATTCTTTTATTGTCACGATAAATAGATCATATGCTCAAGTGGCCGAATTAGATCAATCTAGATTGTTACATGTTGCGGGTTCTTGCACGTTAGAAACGTTTAGATCTTGATAGGATTGAGTGTCGTGCGGCAGATGCAAGTTCTTGATGGGTTTACTCGTGATAGTTTGTTAGTTCCTTCTTCATGGACCCCGAGTCGGCTGAATTGCCGAGCTTGGTTATGATTCAACTTGTAGTTAATTTTCACTTGTTCAAACATGTCTTCTCATGCATGCGTATTCGGCAATCAATGCTTTACGTATTTTGTCTTCATATTAGCCAAATGAATCACATGCATAATTGGCAGACAGCTTCTATAGCTGTATGTCGTAAATAAAAGTGGCTTCGGGGGCCGTATATACGGAACTATGCGGTCTCATCCGCACGTTCGATTTTATATTTAACAATCTTTTGTCCTTTGTCGGTTTTTGAGGTCAAACCGACCGGCACGCTCAGGATCTCCAAACCGTGCGGGTGTCCGATTGAAGCCACGCTTTTCGGCTTCTTTGTGTGTGAGGCACAGGGAATCACGTTTCGTGTCAACACATTCTTATCTTGATAATTTCATTAAGCATTAAGCTATCCATCTAGGTTATCCTAGTCTAGAGCAAACACTTGTCAAGCAAGATCTCGATTTCCAAAACTTTCCATTCTCAACAACTTTCCTCATTACTATAATACCGGGACTCGGATCACGGCTCCCATATCGTGGAGCACACGACGATTCGAATCGCTTATATACCCGGTCGGGGCTTCCTAGCCACACGATGTATGCATGACTGACCATCTTACATACATCAACTCAACGCTCGATTTCTCCACACACCGGAATTTTGTCAAGTACTCCACCTCTCTACGGCCGCTCGGTCACTTCGGCGGTGCGCATCGTAGGATGGGTACATGCTACTGTCCGTTCTAGTAACGAATAGACCAAGTGGAGCTTACCGCCATTAGCATGCGACTAGTACTATCCAATAACCTCATGATCCCAGCGCCAAACAACGGACGGTCCTTAACCGACACAAGTGGACGACACTACACCAGGGCACTAGCACTTCCTAATGCAAGTCACTCCACCGGCGTCTCAATTTACTCATCATCATGTTCTTATTGAGTATCCTTGACCCGATCGAAGTAAAGGATAAACAATAAGCAACATCAGGTTTTCGTAATTGCCCTCAACGGGGATATTGTGATCAACTTTTGAAAACATTTTATTTGCAAAGCCTATGCTATCAGCAAGACTAAGCATATACTAAATATTTTCAAATCAAAACAGGTTTCAGGGATAGTATATCAAGGTACGGTAAATGCATCAAGATAGGATATCACTCAACTCCTACACCTAATGCATCACATCATCAACATAAAATTATAAAGAACTTTCGAAATTCAAGAAAGGGGTTTAATGTGTCCGGGGCTTGCCTGTGTTGCAGAGAAGGTTAGGATCCCTGGAAGGATCACACAGGTCAGATGGCACCAACACCTCTGGGCATCTTCTTCTGGAAACACCTTCTCCGAACTTGATCAACACGAACCTTGCTCTCACGTATACTACACGTATAAAATGATGCAAGCTTTAATGGTATGCTTGACATGATGCTAGATGATGCAAGGCAACATGGAGGAAACAACTCTTCTTATAATTATCTTGAGTACAACTTTCCTTCACGGTAAAGTTGCACCAAGAGATCACATGTAGCAATTATGACAACAGTGGATAACACAACACAATCAATATAATTGAATTGCCGAAGGTCATTAGGGTTAATGACCTAGGGTCATCACTCAATCCCAAAGTCAATCAAACCTATAGTGATTAAGGTTAATTACTAATTTATTAACCATTTTTACAGTTGTTGAAAGCCGCTAATTAAACCTACTAATTAATTAACTACTACTACACATGTGATGATGACTACAACTAATACTACACAACCAAGCCATGGATCATTAAAGTGAATAATGGTCCATGGTTTTTCAAACAAAACCAAAAACAATCAAACCTAAATGAATTCTAGTTTTGCTACTTAAGTACTTTAATTATTTATTAAGCATATGTGAGCAACACTATTGCTACTTCACAATATGACAAGCCATGGATCAGTGGTGACTGATGAACCATGGTCTTCAAGCAACGCCACAATTCACTCAACATTTTAATTAGAAAGCTAATTAACTAATAGTTATTTTATTAATCATTTTCACAAAGGCTTTAAACAAGGTGTAAATTATTCTTTATAGGAAACTTGCTCAAAACAGTACCAAAATTTTAGTGAAGGTCACTTTTCACATGAAAAGCTTAACCCTAAAGTTTCATGATTTTTGGATTAATATATTGCTCTACAAAAATCAAACACTAAGCATTTCTTAATTAAAGCATGCAATTATTATATATGACAAAAGCACTTAACATGCTGCACACACATTTTTCTATGAAACTATATGTCATGAGGATCACATTCATATTTTTGTCATATTTTTATTTGCCCAGAATATTTAATTATAAAAAGATGAAAATCAGGAAATGAAATTCAATTTAGAAAAAGAGAAAACCTTTTCTCCCTCTGATCAAGGCTACGGCCCGGTTTGGCCAGTTATGGGTCTGCCTGGCCCACTCCCTGGGCCGCCAGCTCTTCCCCCTCCCTCTCACTCGCCCGACAAAGTGGCCCCCGCAGTCCGCCTCCCCGCTTCCTCTCTTTTCTCTCCCCCGCTCAAAACAGTGGGCGGCGGCGCCCGGCGACAAAGCTACGATCGTCGGCCGGCGTTATCTGACGGCGACGAGCACAGTGCAGCACAGCACAAAGTCGGGCAGGGCCCATGACTTGATGCGCCGACTAGTTAAGGCGGAGGTGGTGCGAGAGACACCTGGCCGCGGGGCGGAGGCGGAGCTCGTGGTGGAGGAACCGAGCCAAGGCTGACGGTGGTGCTCCGTCCCGACGAGATGACACCAGTAGAGTGCTCGGGACAAGCCGACGAGCATCACCGACTCAAAACGGAGCTGGGACATTGATTAGTTTGGCCAGAGGCTCCTCGGAGAGACCGGACGCGGTTGAGCGAGCTCGGCGGCGCTCGACGGCCGGCTCTGGGAAGAAGAGATCAAGCGGCCGATTCCGGTGGCCTCGGCTCGGAATTGGTGGCTTAGGCGGTGCGCTAAGGGATGGCGGAGACGTGTGCAAGCTCTTGGAGATGGCGGTGGTGCGGCGCGGGAGAATTTCGCCGGCGACCAATCGCCGCCTGGCCCGGCGGGACGAGGGAAGAAAAACGACGGCGACGGCCCGCACCTCGACTTTTATAGGGCATGGATGGCACGATGAGGTGTCCAGCGCCTTCGCGAGCACGGTGAAGTGGTTGGCCGCGCGGGTTTGCCGGAGAAGGCGCTGGAACGACGCCACGGCGGTCACCGGCGGCAGCCTTGGTATGGGCAAGAGGGAAACTCAAGTTTCTTCACCCCCCGCATCTTAGCAACCAGCCCAGCTCACCTTTTCTTTTTCAAAATTACTCCAAAATTTATGTAACAACTTGAAAAATTTCCAAAATATAAGTTGTGCCAAATAATGAGCTCTACAACTTTTATTAAACAAGTTTTGTCAAATTTCAAATATTTTTGAAACTACAATTTGAATTTGAAAAAGGGTTTAAATTCTAACCTTTGGGATTTCAAAATTACTTTGAGATTTTGAATAAAAAGATGAAAATCTCTAAAAATAAAAGTTGTTCCATTTTTCAAGATCTACAACTTTCATTTATAAAGTTGTTCATGAAACCAAATAGATTTTGAATTGAAGTTTAAAATGCAAAAGGGGAAATTTCTAATTTAAAGAACTTTTGAAATTACTTTAAATTTTATTCAAAAACTTGAAAAACTTTATATACCAAACTTGTAGAGCTCAAAGAGATGCACAAACTGTATTTTGGAAGTTTCACCAAATTTTGAATATTTTGAGGTGCAATTGAGAAAGGGGGTAAAACACCTTGAAAATCGGGATTTTGAAAAGGAGATTCAAATTGATTCTTTGGGCAATTAATTAATGATGTTGTGGTACTTTTTTCAAGCCCAACCAATAGTACACTTTCAAAGTACAAAGTTCATACTTTGAAATAGTGCAATTGGTTAGCAACTTTATTTAGAAAATTAATTATGGTTAGCTCCTCAAAATTGAAAATGATATTCGAACCCCAACACTTAGCCATTTCTAGCTAGGGTTAGAATTTGAATTCCCATTTCAATTTTGATTCTTTCTTTTTTGCATCATTAACTTGTAAAACATAGTTAGGGTGTGAATCAAGGTTAGCCAAGCACTTTTAAACATCAAGGTTGGTTTTAGTTGGTTACTTTTATAAACAAGAATCAAACATGTGAATGGAATTTAAATGGCATACACATACACATATGATATGAAGGAGCTCAACCAATCCTGGAACTTTGTAAACTTATTTCAGTTACACATACCAGGGTTCTCTAATTATGATTAACATCTCAAAACACGCTTAGCATACAAGACAAAGCATTACTTATACAAAGATCATTAACACCATGACATGCTCTAATGCACTTGATGCTTGGTGATTAATAAATTAATAAACATGATGCTCAATGCATAACATGATGACATGGTGGGTTTATGGTGGGTTTAGGTTAACGTAACACCAGGGGTGTTACATTATATCCCACTTAACAGGAATCTCGTCCCGAGATTCAAGACTTTGGGTTAAGTAATGGAAAAGGAAATGTATCAAGTATATGAACTTGTAAGAAATTCATAAAACAACAGGGTTTGGGTTGGCTTACTAAAATCAAGAGATAGCTATTGGTGGTGAGAGTATCTACAAGAACTACGTATATAGGGATTAAAGAAAAGAATACAACAATAGTGGGTTACCTTGTATCAGGAACACCGACTATGCTAGTAGTGCCCTCTAGGAAATCCTAGTTTCCGGACACAGTAGCATAGTCACGGGTCGAGATACCAAGATATACGCATTATTGCAGTATCTCCAATATAAGACATTTTGAAGTGACGAGGTTAACAAAGTATCATGTGTCAAGACTAAAAGGTCAAGATGACACACATTAGAAAAGGCCTAAAAAGGGTGGGGTTTGAGTAATGGAAAAGAAAACGTGTCAAACACATTAAGTTTCAAGAAGTTCACAAGGCAAGAAAGTTGGTTTCAAGGGTACAACCAAGATTACGATATGGATGCGAGGTGAAAGCTTAGTGAATGTAGAATACACAAGAAATAAGTTTAGCATATACAAGGAGTTGGGGTTTCAAAAAAAAATCCCAAGAGAGTACCTTAATGGTGGAATGTGACGGAGGATGATCATTGATCTCAATACAAACGAGCGCCCAAAAAGAGTAACTCATGTGATCAGAAAGCACAGGGGAGACCCTGTGTTTCGACGTTGTATCGGGATCGTGGATCAGGGTACTACCATAAAACACAATTTCGGCAACTCCCACACGACACGTATCGAAATGATGAGGTTAAGAAAATTGGCATGTGTTGAAATTAGAAAGACCAAGGTAAGACACATGCATAGGTGAGGAAACCAAAGTTATCTTCGTAGATTTGCTAAGCAAAAGTTCCTTAGTGAATCGTGATACAGGACGAGATAAAAGGGGATCTTAATAGCTATGCGAACAATAGCTATTGTTGGATTAATGAAAGACATGTTACTTTTAGCTTATATGATATGTATGATGCCTGCTCGTCCTATACGTCTTCACGATGTTAGTTAGCACACCACTCACAACTCACTATAGGGCAATACTTTACACATTAGTCTTGCAGAGTGAGACAGTCTGAAAAGACTCTTGGCAAGGTATTGTCGATGAAACCCGACTCTTCGGTAGACTTACGTGAAACCAATTGGAGACCCTTCAATGTTGTGATTCCGGTTTATCCGAAAATTCTTCTTGACAGCTTGCAGCAACTTTAGAAAGATCGTAAGGCAAGTTTTACTTTGTTTTGTCAAAAACTTTTAATTATAAATTCCTTTTGAAGTTTTCACAAAGTAATACTACAAGTATCTTTGTAAGAATCGCCTCGATACCATTACGTGGCGAACCTTCCAAATTATATGGCCCACAAGCACCTAACATTGTCTCTAAGACCTCTGTCACCATACTTGTGTACCACATAACTCGAACGCCTGTCGGGTGAAACCCCGATGAAACCACGATCCGCCAAGATCGACTTCTTACAAGATATTGTAGTATTACAACTGTTTTTAATCAAATACAACAGAGTAGCGGAAGATTTACAAAAGAAATAACAACACTTGATCAGAGTTTGATTAAACAAAACTTAACTGGGTTTACGGAAGCGAGAAAAGAACTTTTTACGTAGACGGAAGATATTCGATCATGCCAAGCCCAATTGGTATGACCAAAGTCGGCAACACTAGTCAACACCTGCAACAGGGGTCAAACAAACCTTGAGTACAAAAGTACTCCGCAAGACTTATCCGACGGAAAAGAGGGGAGAAGACTCAGGAATGCTGGTTGATAGGAATCAAGGTAAGGCTTTAGCAAGAATCAAGGACACTTTTATGAAAAGCGACTAATGTTGATCCTTACTATTCATTCTTATCTTGATAATTTCATTAAGCATTAAGCTATCCATCTAGGTTATCCTAGTCTAGAGCAAACACTTGTCAAGCAAGATCTCGATTTCCAAAACTTTCCATTCTCAGCAACTTTCCTCATTACTACGATGCCGGGACTCGGATCACGGCTCCCATATCGTGGAGCACACGACGATTCGAATCGCTTATATACCCTACGGGGCTTCCTAGCCACACGATGTATGCATGACTGACCATCTTACATACATCAACTCAACGCTCGGATTTCTCCACACCGAAGCGGGCGTCGATAACTCCCACCTCTCTACGGCCGCTCGGTCACTTCGGCGGTGCGCATCGTAGGATGGGTACACGCCATCGTCCGTTCTAGTAACGAATAGTCCAAGTGGAGCTTACCGCCATTAGCATGCGACTAGTACTATCCAATAACCTCATGATCCCAGCGCCAAACAACGGACGGTCCTTAACCGACACAAGTGGGCGACACTACACCGGGGCACTAGCCCTTCCCCGATGCAAGTCACTCCACCGGCGTCTCAATTTACTCATCATCATGTTCTTATTGAGTATCCTTGACCCGATCGAAGTAAAGGATAAACAATAAGCAACATCGGAGTTTTAAATAATTGCCCTCAACGGGGATATTGTGATCAACTTTTGAAAACATTTTATTTGCAAAACCTATGCTATCGGCAAGACTAAGCATATACTAAATATTTTCAAATCAAAACAGGTTTCGGGATAGTATATCAAGGTACGGTAAATGCATCAAGATAGGATATCACTCAACTCCTACACCTAATGCATCACATCATCAACATAAAATTATAAAGAACTTTCGAAATTCAAGAAAGGGGTTTAATGTGTCCTGGGGGCTTGCCTCGTGTTGCGAGAAGGGTTAGGATCCCCGGAAGGATCACACAGTCGGATGGCACCAACACCTCGGGCATCTTCTTCTCGGAAACACCTTCTCCGAACTTGATCAACACGAACCTTGCTCTCACGTATACTACACGTATAAAATGATGCAAGCTTTAATGGTATGCTTGACATGATGCTAGATGATGCAAGGCAACATGGAGGAAACAACTCTTCTTATAATTATCTTGAGTACAACTTTCCTTCACGGTAAAGTTGCACCAAGAGATCACATGTAGCAATTATGACAACGAGTGGATAACACAACACAATCAATATAATTGAATTGCCGAAGGTCATTAGGGTTAATGACCTAGGGTCATCACTCAATCCCAAAGTCAATCAAACATATAGTGATTAAGGTTAATTACTAATTTATTAACCATTTTTACAGTTGTTGAAAGCCGCTAATTAAACCTACTAATTAATTAACTACTACTACACATGTGATGATGACTACAACTAATACTACACAACCAAGCCATGGATCATTAAAGTGAATAATGGTCCATGGTTTTTCAAACAAAACCAAAAACAATCAAACCTAAATGAATTCTAGTTTTGCTACTTAAGTACTTTAATTATTTATTAAGCATATGTGAGCAACACTATTGCTACTTCACAATATGACAAGCCATGGATCAGTGGTGACTGATGAACCATGGTCTTCAAGCAAAAAACCACAATTCACTCAACATTTTAATTAGAAAGCTAATTAACTAATAGTTATTTTATTAATCATTTTCACAGGCTTTAAACAAGGTGTAAATTATTCTTTATAGGAAACTTGCTCAAAACAGTACCAAAATTTTAGTGAAGGTCACTTTTCACATGAAAAGCTTAACCCTAAAGTTTCATGATTTTTGGATTAATATATTGCTCTACAAAAATCAAACACTAAGCATTTCTTAATTAAAGCATGCAATTATTATACATGACAAAAGCACTTAACATGCTGCACACACATTTTTCTATGAAACTATATGTCATGAGGATCACATTCATATTTTTGTCATATTTTTATTTGCCCAGAATATTTAATTACAAAAAGATGAAAATCGAAATGAAATTCATTTTAGAAAAAGAGAAAACCTTTTCTCCCTCTCGGATCTTTGGGCTACGGCCCGGCTTGGCCCATTATGGCCGTTCGGCCCACTCCCCGCGCTCAGCTCTTCCCCCTCCCTCTCACTCGGCCGACAGGCGGCCCCTCAAGAGTCGGCCTCCCGCCTTCCTCTCTTTCTCGCTCTCGCTCAAAAACAGGGGGGGCGGCGCCGGCGACAAAAGCTACGATCGGCCGGCGTTAGGCTCGGACGGCGACGAGCACAAAGACAAGTCTGGCGGGGCCCGTGACTTGATGCACTGACTAGTTAAGGCGGAGGTGGTGCAGAGAGACACGGTCACGGCGGAGGCGGAGCTCGGTGGTGGAGGAACCGGAGCGCGCGACGGTGGTGCTCCGTCCCGACGAGATGACACCCTAGAGTGCTCGGGGACAAGCCGACGAGCATCACCGACTCAAAACGGAGCTGGGACATTGATTAGTTTGGCCGAGGCTCCTCGGAGAGACCGACGCCAGTTGAGCGAGCTTCGGCGGCGCCGACAACCGGCTCTAGGAAGAAAAGAGACCCGGGCCGATTCCGTGGCCTCGGCTCGAATTGGTGGCTTAGGCGGTGCGCTAAGGGATGGCGGAGACGTGTGCAAGCTCTTGGAGATGGCGGTGGTGCGGCGGGGAGAATTTCGCCCGGCGACCAATCGCCTGCAGCGGCGGGGCGAAGGGAAGAAAAACGACGATGACGGCCGCACTTCGACTTTTTATAGGGCATGGATGGCACGATGAGGTGTCCAGCGCCTTCGCGAGCACGGTGAAGTGGTTGGCGCGCGGGTTTGCCGGAGAAGGCGCGGGAACGACGCCCGCGGCGGTCCGGCGGCAGCTGTATGGGCGAGAGGGGAACTCAAGTTTCTTCCCCGGGTACTGTAGCAACCAGCCCAGCTCACCTTTTCTTTTTTTCAAAATTACTCCAAAATTCATGTAACAACTTAAAAAAATTTCAAAAATATAAGTTGTGCCAAATAATGAGCTCTACAACTTTTATTAAACAAGTTTTGTCAAATTTCAAATATTTTTGAAACTATAATTTGAATTTGAAAAAAGGGTTTAAATTCTAACCTTTGGGATTTCAAAATTACTTTGAGATTTTGAATAAAAGATGAAAATCTCCAAAAATAAAAGTTGTTCCATTTTTCAAGATCTACAACTTTCATTTATAAAGTTTTTCATGAAACCAAATAGATTTTGAATTGAAGTTTAAAATGCAAAAGGGGAAAATTTCCAATTTAAAGAACTTTTGAAATTACTTTAAATTTTATTCAAAAACTTGAAAAACTTTATATACCAAACTTGTAGAGATCAAAGAGATGCACAAACTGTATTTTGGAAGTTTCACTAAATTTTGAATATTTTGAGGTGCAATTGAGAAAGGAGGTAAAACACCTTTGAAAATCGGGATTTTGAAAAGGAGATTCAAATTGATTCTTTGGGCAATTAATTAATGATGTTGTGGTACTTTTCAAGCCCAACCAATAGTACACTTTCAAAGTACAAAGTTCATACTTTGAAATAGTGCCATTGGTTAGCAACTTTTATTTAGAAAATTAATTATGGTTAGCTCCTCAAAATTGAAAATGATATTCGAACCCCAACACTTAGCCATTTCTAGCTAGGGTTAGAATTTGAATTCCCATTTCAATTTTGATTCTTTCTTTTGCATCATTAACATGTAAAACATAGTTAGGGTGTGAATCAAGGTTAGCCAAGCACTTTTAAACATCAAGGTTGGTTGCATTTATAAACAAGAATCAAACATGTGAATGGAATTTAAATGGCATACACATACACATATGATATGAAGGAGCTCAACCAATCCTGGAACTTTGTAAACTTATTTCAGTTACACATACCAGGGTTCTCTAATTATGATTAACATCTCAAAACACGCTTAGCATACAAGACAAAGCATTACTTATACAAAGATCATTAACACCATGACATGCTCTAATGCACTTGATGCTTGGTGATTAATAAATTAATAAACATGATGCTCAATGCATAACATGATGACATGGTGGGTTTATGGTGGGTTTAGGTTAACGTAACACCAGGGGTGTTACATCTCTGGTGCATGACCGGACGCTGGGCGTCGCGCGTCCGGTCGGTAGACAGGACACGTCCGGTCAAGGTGGTGTGGCGCGCGAGTGAGTTAGCCATTGCGCGCCAACGGCTACTTTCGAATGGCGAGGACACGTGGCGTCGTGGGAGCGACCGGACGCTGCGACCGGACACGTCCGGTCAGCTCTACTGACTGGTTTCGTGGCAACGGCTCTTTAGCCCTTGGGGGCTATAAGTAGTTGCCTTGGCCGGCTTTGGCTGGTGGCTGAGCACCCTTGGGCCTATGTGGCTTTATGTGGGAGTGCTTGGAGAGCCTCTAACTCGCATATGCTTGTAGTGATTACATCCGATTGAGAGTGAGTGATTCTAGTGCGTTGCATTGAGAGATTGCAAGTTGTGGCACTAGGTGATCGAGTTGCAAGCTGGTGGTGCTTATTACTCTTGGAGGTTGCCACCTCCTAGACGGTTTGGAGGCTTGTGGGCATCGTTATAGCATGCTCGGAGATTGAGTGGTGCTCTGATTGCTAGTCACGTGGAGTGACATTGTGAGAGGGATTGTGCTCACCCCGCGGGGATCGCGAAGAGCAACTCTAGTAAAAGCGTGTCATTGAGTTACCCTCACTTGGGTAGTTGCTTGCGGCACCCGTGGAGGGTTAGGCATTGGAAGCCTATTAGCTCGCGCAACACGAAGTGTGTGGTCGACACAACGGAGACTAGCTTGGTGGCAACCAAGTGAACCTCGGTGAAAAATCGACGTGTCAACTTGTCTACTCTTCTCGTTGGTTTGCATTCACTAGCTTGTCATTTCTTGATTCATCTCTTGTGCTAGTGAGTAGTGTTGCTCTTGTGTAGCTAGTTTTCTTGTGTAGCTCGCTGTTACCTTCTTAACTTGTGTAGCTTAGAAGTAGCGATTGCGTGGCTAGTTGGCTTGTGTAGCCTTGCTAGTCATATTGCTTGGTTTGTGTAGCTAAGCAATTGAGCTCACTAGTTAGGGTTGTGTAGCTGTGCTAGCGAGAACCTCTAGTGGCTTAGGCTTTGTGCTCTTTGCTCACTAGTATGTGTAGGTGCTCTCCGGTTTGATTGAGTACTAGTTGCTTAGGTTTATGTGACCTTGCAACCTAGTATTGGATAGGCGAGCACTACCTAGCCTTGCACCTTAGTGGCTCAACCTAGGATCTTTTTGTAAGGTGCTTAACATTAGATAGAGGGGTGAAGTCTTGGTTAGACCGATAGTCTTAATTCCGTATTTAATTCAGTCTTCCGCAGCGATTAGTTTTTAGAAAGGACTATTCACCCCCCTCTAGTCCGCCATCTCGACCCTACAGTTGGTCTTATATAATATGAAACCTATTCCATATGCAATTTACACGTTTCCCACAGGATTGGGAAGTTTTCAACAAAGAAATCATGTTTTGGACTCGGGTTAACAAAACCGGCTCAGTTCGATTTAGAGCCTCTTTGGCATCGCTCCCAGCCCTAGCTTCACGCTCAGCTTCCGTGGAGCCTTGCCAAACACTTAAAATGCATTTGGATTTTGATGGGGACTGAAGAGAATCACTTCTCTATGAGTTGGAAGGTAAAAAAAAAACTCGCGCTCTCCATCGCTTCCCCCACTGCCTCCTATTTATTTTTTTTCACAGGGAATCTCTTCATAATGTTTGATTCTTACCTGCTCTTCATCTTGCTCCCCACTAGAATCACTTCATCGAAGAATCAAGAAGTGAAGTTTAAGAATCAGAAATGAGAGCTCCACCAAAGTAGCCCTCAAATAGTGCATGACGGCGTCTCTAAAGAAATCAGCCGGCCTGCAATGGTTTTGTCTAATGTGCGGCCAAGAGCCCTAAACCTGTTTCTTCATATATTTATCAAAGTCGATCTGTTTGATCTCTTTTACTTGCACATGATTTCCTTGTTCTATCTTCAGCTTCCGGATCATATTATGGCTATCAACATCTCCCTTCTGATCAAGCTGAAAAATACTTGTCTTTTTGTGCCTTCCATCAAGCCTAGGCAAAATTAACGGAAACCGAAAGAACTGGAACCAAAACACAAAGAACCAGAACCGAAAAATTCAGTTCATAATCTCAATTAACCAAATTAACCAAAAGAACCAAATTACATGAATTATACTTCACTTACTTGCATATATTTATGTTACTATATTGTTATGTTTTCTTATAAATTGTTATTTTAAAAATGGATATAGTGTTGCATGAATTTGCCTTATAAGTCTGGTTAGTTTGGTTAGAACCGAAACTGAATCGAAATAACTGATAACTAAAATGGTCGGTTCTGAGAATTTTTCAGAACAGATTGGTTTCTGTTTTTTGAAGAACCAAATTTCTTTAAAAACCGAAGAATCGAACCGAGAACCGAATGCCCAGAGTGACTTCCATCTACTACCATATGAAAATATTTTTGCATTTGTGTTTCAGAGCAAAGTAGTTGTTTTTTGTTATCTCTGATACAAGCTTAAATTTTCCTCTTTAGTAAAGATGCTAGCCTTTCCTTAAGGATATGTCTTAAACCAATCTCAAGTTGACTTTTCCTGTGTATCCTCAAAATGTTACATGTGGGGAAAGAAGTTTCTGTCACTTGAGCTGCCACTAAGAACCAGGCCATCACAGATTCACAGTGTACGGAAGTTACATGATCTATTCCTTGTCAGATGAGGCCGAGTCGGCTGCACCAACCGAGAGTCCAGTTCGCACGGCTGATTGGAAATTGGGAAGGGAAGGCCGGAAGGGATAGGATCGGGATGGAGGTGAGGCGAGGCCGGCTGCGGCCGGCGTGGAAGCGGCGGCGGTCCACGCGGCAGGGGAATCGCGCGACACGGAATGGAACGGAGCTGCCACGATCCAGGAGCGGTCAGAGGAAGCTGCCTACTAGTAGTTTGTTGCTGGGGACGTAACCGACGCGACGCGATGCTGTGGCTGTGCGGCGGGCGGCGGCTTTGTGCTGTCCCGACTAGCGCAACCACAATGCGCTATGCCCGCCGCCAGGCCGTTGTGCACGAGAGAGAGATCAAGACGCTTGCTTTCTTCGTCCCTGCCTATCTTTTCCAAAATCCTTTCCCCAATCTCTCTCGCTTTCTCTTCTCGAGACTGCGACTGCAGCAATAGCATTCTCTCACGGGTCACGAAACAACCTCACCTCTCACCGACCGACACCCACCCAAAGAACAAGAGAAGAGAGGAAACCGAGCTCAGTCAGTACCTCACTCTCACACACACAGTGAACTCCGTCTTCACACTCCCTCTCACTCTCACACGCACACACTCTCCGTCTCCCCCCTTCCAGTTCTTCCACCATCCGCATCCGCCGCGCCACCACCAATCCAATCCCGTCCTTTTTCCGGCCATCATGGCGGTGAGCAACAACATCACGGCGTGCATCAACTTCCTGGTGTTCCTCTGCACGATCCCCATCGCGGCGACGGGTCTGTGGCTGGCCTCCCGCCACGGCGGCGAGGACTGCGCCCGGCTCTTCCGCTGGCCCGTGGCGATCCTGGGCGGCCTCCTCCTGCTCGTCGCGCTGGCGGGCTTCGCGGGCGCCTACTGGAACCGCCGGGGCCTCCTCGCCTGCTACCTCTTCGCCATGGCGGCGCTCGTCACGCTGCTCCTGGCGCTCCTTGCCTTCGCCTTCGCCGTCGCGCACGGCTCCGGCGCCTACCCGGTGCTCGGCAGGGCGTACGAGGACTACCGCCTCGAGGGGTACTCGTCGTGGCTCAGAGGGTACGTCGCCGATGATCCCCGTCGGTGGGACGGGATCCGGGCGTGCGTCGCGGCGTCCGGAACGTGCAGGAAGCTCGCCGCGGATGGCTCCTTCATCGTGCCCGAGCAGTTCTACATGTCACACCTCTCGCCCATCCAGGTAATTAAGTCGATTTGACCCGTGGGGTAATTTACTCATCGATTGCATTGCATCCTATACGCTGAGCATTTGACTGACCAGTCACCAGTGACTTATTACTAATCACATTCTACTTGTAGTAGTAGGGTAAACTTACTATGCAGTTACTTCATCTCTAATCTAAGATGAATGAATAATAACGTGTCGTGTGTGTAAGATGGCTGGTAGTTTCGTTTCCACTTTATTTGTAGCTAGTGTTGTATAAGGAGTAGTAGTCAAAAGTGGGTACAGCTATACGGAGTAGCTGGTAAGAGGAATCAGTGATCAGTCCATTTTACAGGTCCGGTCCATGTCCATCCGTGCTCCTGAGTGCAGACACTTGCAGTCTACTAGTAGCTGGGAGGAAGATGATTTGCCACCCCTCGATGGTTGGCGTGACCTGTAAATGTGTCCATCCTCATCATGCCTAGACGTGTCCTGCACTGTACTGTACACTCCTGTGTGTGTCATCGTGTGAGAGAGCTAGCAGTAGCGGCCGGCTCGAGGCATGTGCCATGTGGGCCGGTGCATGAAACCATGTAGCCAGCCATTGATTTTTTAAGAAACTCTTCTGCAGCTTCGTCGTCCATAAATAGGACGATAGATAGGACACTATAGGAACCTTCTTCTGTGCTAATTAATTGTTCCGATTAATTAATTAATGTTTTTTTTTGCTGTGGCTGTGCAGTCCGGTTGCTGCAAGCCGCCGACGGTGTGCGGGTTCGCGTACGTGAGCCCGACGGTGTGGGCGAGCCCGGCGGCGAACCCGGCGGCGGACGCGGACTGCGCGGCGTGGAGCAACGACCCGGAGCAACTGTGCTACGGCTGCGGCTCCTGCAAGGCCGGCGTGCTGGGGGCGCTGCGCGAGCAGTGGCGCAAGGCCAACCTCGCGCTGCTCGTCGCCACCGTCGCGCTCATCTTCGTCTACGTCATCGGATGCAGCGCCTTCCGCAACGCGCAGACCGAGGACCTCTTCCGACGATACAAGTGGGGGAATCACTGATTGGTCATTTGATTGGAACCAACTCATCTCTCTCGATCTCATCCGTCGTCAGTCACTTCTTCTCAAAAACATCTGCAAATGGCTGGGTCTTTCTGTTCTGGGGCTCTAATGCTAGCTCTTGGTAGCTAGTTGGTACAGTGGTTAATTAGTTTTGCGGGATGTGGACAGCTGCTAGATGTTAATTTTAGAGGAGTATATGTACTGTATCTATCTGTGCGATATCTGAAGCTTCTTACTTTGCGCTTTTTGTTGGGGTGCTTGCCGATCTTGTTCATGTTGCTCCGCATTTTTTTTTAAATTATACAGCACTGCGTAATGTAGACTTCTACAACACACACTCATCCTAAAATACACGTATACAAACTCTATCTTTATGAGCAACTCTGAAGGGTTGAGGCGATATATCTGGCCAGATTTTCGAAGTTATCACAGATGCCTCGTTATCGATGACAATGTTGCTTACCACTTAAAAACATAACACTAGTAAATTCTAAAATAAATCTTAAAAAAATATGATTACCATACCAGGTCGAGGAGTTAAATCCAGATAGCGATTCAGCCCTACACAGGCTTAGACGCAAGCATGGACCAAAACGCTTCCTGGGCCTCTCAAGCCACGAAACTTTGGTGTCTCTCTTGCCTGGGCTAAAATCTTGACCGAGCTTGTTTTCCTCACAAATCTCACGCAAGTATGAAAATAACAGAACCAGCAACCCGCCACGCCAAGGTTGACAACTTGACAGTTGCACGGAAGCTTTCCTCGCAGGCATACTAAACTTGTGACAGGGATCAGAGCAGAGACGTAGAGTCCTACTCCCTTCGTCTCAGAATATAAAGTTATTCTTGTTTTTGTGACGCCTGATATTATGTCTATTTATGAAAGTGTTTTCATTTTTGAAAAAAAGGTTAGCTATGCCTTTGAAAATTTAAACTTTTAATTAAGATGCACGATTTTAACAAAAAAATAAATGCAAGGTTTAATTCATTCATGCACCATTACGTGCCAACAGTACATTCGTCCATCAACACTTTTCCCGGTTTAGCTGAAAGTCATCCTGTCCGGATTCAGGGCACACAGTTTTAGACTTCGTGCAACTTTTCTTGCCAGAAATTTATAATGTATAATAGCAAGTAAAATGAAAAAAATAGAACGCTGAAAATGTTCATTATTATTTCTGAAATGGCGTGATATCACAGTTGACCGGATTAAAATTCGTTGCATGCCTTTTGTTTCCGTCGGTTTATTTATTTGGTGCATGAATGTTGAATGGGCTATTCCTATGTCAAATTTGTTAATTTTTTATTAGGACATGAAGAAATTTTGTGACGGCCACCACTAATACGTGGTGATTATGTTTAAGCACGAAGTACGTTGACATATCTCGACCCCTGATTTGCTCTTAAACAAGTAGGCCTTAACATCCATGCTCCCCAATCTTATAACAATATCTTTGCCTTCTCAAGTTCTCCTCTCTGTTGAATCGCAAACAAAAAAAAAGTTCTCCTCTCTGTTTTCCGTTACTTAATATTGCCGTCTCAAATTCTCATCTCTGTTCTGCCTAAACCGATTGGATTAACTGAAAAATTCTTTGCCCGGTATGTCAACAATGTTATAAAATGTACGTCTATCAACTTAAAAAATGTATATGCTAAAAACCAATATAATATATATGTCATAGTATCCTACAGCCGAATATCACATTATCTCTCCCTCTTGTCTCTTTCGGAGAGGAGCACTATTTCTTTACAAATAAAGTGTAACTTCAAAGTCAGTTAGAACTATGGACCAAATGTACCCGAGGCCTTAACATCCAACCGACGTCTGCTGTACTACGTATTAACATATATTTTATTTGTATAAATAATGGATAAAATGAGGCTTTATTTATTTTCTTAAAAAAAGTAGCATCAATCTAAAATTATTACAAGTTTGACCAACTCCAAGCACCAAGTTTAACACTAAAAGCTAATGCAAAAAATGAACGGCAGCCATTCATAGCAGGCCAAGCAAAGCATCCACCTGAGCGTACTAGATAATAATCGTTGAGTAACATAGTCCAAAACCAGGGCCGTTACAGATGTCCCTTGAATAATACCTACAAAAATATTTTTTTGTTATAACTGTTTTTCTGAAAGGGCGTTATAATTGTTAAGCACATAGTCATTTCTTGTAAGACAAATAGAGTAGCAAATGGAATACTTTGTTTCTGTCTCTGACCACGTAGTGACTAAATATTAAACATTGGTAGGAGGAGGCACACCAAAAATACAACACACCATAGAAACTTGTCCAAATGACGATCAAAGAAGACATGTTTGATTGTGAAATTATCTTTAGTTAGAATAACCCTCTTTTAGGTAACTTATCAGCCATTATTAACAGTATTTTTCTATATCACAAAAAACAGTCATTTTAGTAGCCGGCTTATAAGTTCTGCCGAACATTTTGGCATTAACTTCATAAGCCAAATTTTTTCTATGAAACCTTAGTTCTACTATTGATAAGAAAGTTGTACATCGACTTCACTAAAAAACCACCAACATTTTGTAAATTCCAAAAGAACTTGTCTAAAACTTTGTTAGTATTAACATTAGCCAATCTTATGACAAAGATATGTTAGTCTTTGTGTTTGTCTAAAACTTTGTTAGTATTAACATTAGCCAATCTTAAGGAACCAGACCCAAAACTTTTGCTACCATTGCTTGCTTTCTATATACAATAGTATACAACAAAGGATATTGAACATTTTAACTCCTATGAGTCTAATCACCTTTCTTGCCAAAAACTAGTTTAGTTCCCAAATTCATATAAAAAAATTCTAAATTATTTTTTGTCGCAACTGTTTATAGAAATGAACATCTAAAAGACGTCCGCCTCTGTAAATTGATTCTAGAAGACGGAAACTTAGAATGAACATCTCTGAAAATCATTTATTAATAACAGAGCGATCATCTTAAGATGTTCGTCTCTGAAAATCAATTTACAAAGGTAGATATCCTAAAACAACCGCTTCTGTTAATCGAAGATTTTTAGAGATTGTTGTCTTAAGACGCCGGCCTCCACAAATAGTTTTTGGATGTAGGCATTTGTCTAGAGCTTTCCTATCCATTTACAGGAGTGGTCTCTAGGTTTACCCGCCTCTGTTAATAATTTGGCTTGTCTCGCAAAATCAGTTTTGTAGCAATAACATGCTCAAGCTAAGATTTTAAATGAACACTTGTCAGCTGTATGGAGGTACGATGCAAAGGGAAAACTATCAATATGGATAGATAAATATATAGAGTAGTAATTGTTAACTAATGTTTATTGCAAATGGACCAAAAATAAGTTTGTATCTATATATATATGATTGTTATGCTAGAATATGAACAATTAAAGAGCAAATAATTACTTTGATTAGCTATGGGACCAAAATAACTTTATCTATGAATTTCCAACACTTATCTATCTTAAATTACTATTCAGTATAGAGCACTTGTCAATGGATTAGTTACAAGTAATTTACATTTGGGAGCTTGAAACTTATGAAGAAAACAATTTGTATTGTTCGGACTTTGCAAACAAGTTGACTAGGCCATTTGATTTGAAACCATCAAACGTTTGGTAATTAGTACCGTGAACCACGCTTAATGATATTCCATGAGACTTTGCTCCCAACATTGAAACATCGATTTTCTATAAGTATCTCATGTTTCATAAAATACATTTGGACTTTAGTGCCCCTCTTATTAATTAGTTGAAGGCCTGCAGAAGTCAAGAATGTATCATGATTTTGTATTGACCCAATCATCATCGAGGTCTTCTGAAGAGTCAAACCAACAAGGGGCATTGACCAAGTTTTAGTTTAGCATTGTTTAATTTTGTTTTTGAGAAAGTCAACCCCTCTGCATTTTCAAAGCGAGAATTCGAACTAACTGATCTAAAACACTAACTCTTCCACTACTATAAATGTGTGCAGGGCTTCATGACATTAGGACACACAGTAAGGATCTCTAATGCAATTAGCAAACTCCAGCTATCCAGCTTCCGTTCCAACTCTTTGCAACAACATGCCTGCATCAAGGGCCTATGCAGCTTCATTACTCATTGTCACCACCAGCTTCCTCTCCGCCATCAGCCATGTCCATACGCTTGCAGCAGCCGGTGCCTTCCCAGAATCTGATGATATCTTTGCCCTAGACATTGTGTCAAAAATCCGCACGGACAATGACTCAACCATCAAGGCATCTATGGACTTTGGCCACATGGTGGAAGCTGTCCCAAAAGGGGTATTCCACCCGACCTCACCCAGCGACATTGCCGCCCTGATCCGGCTCTCACTCTCCCAGCCAAAGCCCTTCACAGTGGCACCACGCGGCCAAGGGCACTCTGCTCGAGGGCAAGCCCTCGCCCCAGGCAGGGTTGTCGTCGACATGCGCTCGCTCGGCCACGGTCACCGTGTTCTTGGTCGCCACCGCGTGAATGTGTCCACCCATGAGCTGTGGGTGGACGTTGGCGGCGAGCAGCTGTGGATCGACGTCCTTCACGCCACGCTCGAGCATGGCCTCGCGCCCCGCGTCTGGACCGACTACCTCCGCATCACCGTCGGCGGCACGCTCTCCAACGGCGGCATTGGTGGGCAGGCGTTCCGGCACGGGCCGCAGATATCCAACGTGCACGAGCTTGACGTGGTAACAGGTACGTGTCTTACTGGCCATATCATGCCATGTGTGTACATAAATCTGAGAGCTGACCACCAGTGCACAATGCTGATCGAGCTGTGTTTTTTTCTGTTGGTTCATGTTCATCTATATGTCAATTAACTAACGACAAGCTATACATGGTGGTTGCAGGCACGGGCGAAATGGTCAGCTGTTCGCCGGACAAGAACTCGGACCTGTTCTTTGCAGCACTGGGTGGGTTGGGTCAGTTTGGGGTCATAACCCGGGTACGGATCGCGCTTGAGCGCGCTCCGAGACGGGTTCTTTGGGTCCGACTCACCTACTCGGATGTTCAATCCTTCACCAGTGACCAGGAACTGCTCATCTCGAAACGGTCTACCGGCGGTTTCGACTACATTGAGGGCCAAGTCCAGCTGAACCGGACCCTCACCGAGGGCCGGAGATCGTCTTCCTTCTTCTCAGCCCTGGAACTCGACCAGCTTGCCAAGCTAGCTCTTGGGACCGGGTCTGCCGCAATCTACTACATTGAAGGTGCAATGTACTACTATGATGATACCGAAACCGCCGAAGCCGGCAAGAAACTTGAGACGCTACTAGAAGAGCTGAGCTTCGTCCCGGGGCTTGCGTTCGTCAGAGACGTGTCCTACGTGGATTTTCTTGACCGAGTTGGCCGGGACGAGCAGAAGCTGCGGTCGGCCGGCGTCTGGGACGTGCCGCACCCATGGCTGAACCTGTTTGTGCCGAGGTCGCGCATCGTGGACTTCGACGCCGGCGTGTTCAAGGGCATCCTCAAGGACACCAAGCCCGTGGGTCTCCTTCTCATGTACCCCATGAACAAGGACAGGTGGGACGACAGGATGACGACGGCCACGCCGGACGAGGACGACGACGTGTTCTACGCCGTCGGGCTGCTGCGGTCCGCGCTGGCCGCCGGCGACCTGGAGAAGATGGAGAGGGAGAACGCCGCCGTCCTGGAGTTCTGCCACCGGGAGGGCATAGGGTGCAAGCAGTACCTGCCGAGCCACGCGTCGTGGGACGGCTGGAGGCGGCATTTCGGTGAGAAATGGAGCAGGTTTGCCGCGCTGAAGCGCAGGTACGACCCAAGGGCGATCCTGTCGCCGGGGCAGGGGATCTTCTCCGCCGCCGGTGACGGCTTGAACGACCAAGCTGCGGGCTCTGATTCTCTGTAGAGGGCGTTGGTTTCTAGCTCGGCCTGCATGCATGCATGTTGTGTGGATCGGAACAAGCAGCAGACAACGACGGGTCAGGAGGTGCTTGCACGTACGACAGTGTTAGTGGTCAGCAGGTGGGTTCAGAGAATCAGAAACTTGGATTTGGTTGATTCCATTTCCATAGGAAGGCGAGGTGATGAATTTGTTACTCTTTTTTCTATTATATTAGGAGCCATAGGAAGTTTGTGGTGATGCTGATCGGAGAAGCGTCCTAGTTTGATTTGTAATATATATGATTTATTCTTTAATTGCTTGTTCGTTTACTTTTAGGATGGGTTTATATATATATGTCATGTATATCTCCGTGGATCGAACATGTAAGCAACGAAGTTGCACCAGGTCAGATGCTGTGGTTCAAATAAATGTCGAATTGTTGACCTCTTCTGGTTACATACCCAGTTAACTATGCATGTACGGAATTTGAGACATTCTTTAGTTCCAAAAAATTATGTGATTCACATAACACATGATATTTTAAATTGTCGCTGGAGTATGGAATTTGAGACATTCTTTAGTTCCAAAAAAATATGTGATTCCCATAACACATGATATTTTAAATTGTCGCCGAAGTATCATTTTGTGAGAACCAACACCCTCGCCGGGCTTTATAGTAGGTACAAGATGTTTGAATATGCATCTGCGTTGAGAAGGTTGTAAACCTCTGAAGATTAAGTCATTTCAGGAGTCTGGACACCAAAATACTCCAGGCCTTGCACATACATATGTAATTGTCTCTTAAGACTTATGAACACATCTCTTGTATTCTACTAATTTTGGTGGTATTGAATAAGTATTATTATATTTATCCTAAATATATTTTTTATAATATGCATATTTAGAACATAATAATTAATAATATATCTATAAATTTAATTGAATTTAAAATAGTTTTACTTTGATACTGCACTCTTTTTTGGACCCAAGGAGTAGTATTCTCTTGCCTTGTCATTGCTTTTCACGAATAGGTGGGAGTAGGATGTGTTTCATCCATGTGATGATGACAATGACGATGAGCAACTCACAAAGCTCATGCTTGTGCTGTGTTCCTCTCACTCACTATCCTCATCTCTACTATATGATTTTTTTCTTTATGAGGAAAAGATTGCAGCCCTCACAAACTTAATTTCTTGTGGACGCTTGGCCGTCTAGAAGGCTTCCCCTGCAAAAATAACAAATGCTTCACAAATTGGATAGAGACCGACAAGTGCTCGAGGTTAATTTGGCTTACTCTCAATTTCTTTCTTAAATTTCTGAACACAACACATAGCCTCACACTAAGTACACAATTCCAAAAAGAGAGGGCTTGGGAGAGGTCTCACAAGTCCGAGAATGTATCTAAGATGATTTGAACATTAGCAGCCTACCATAAGGCCTTGGATGCGTATATATACTCACCCCCCAAACTAGTGGTTAGAGCTTTAAGACTTCGTAGATTTTTAGAACATGAGCCATGAGACATTGTCATAAACCAAGGGGGTGACAATTAATCGAAACGAATAACTAGTCATGACTAGAGACAAGGCTCAACTAGTATATGTATTGTGTTCAAGGCACATTTCCTCCAATAGCTGACTAAGTAATATGGATGGTCGTTGGAGCTGCAGAGTGTAGAACTTCTGCACCTACTTATGGAACTTTTGTGCCACCAAAGTTCAACGAAACTCCATGGAACTTTTATAGCTGTCCTGAACAGTAGTGATCACCTCACGAAAAAAGCTATAACTTTTAGCTCCAAACTCCTTTTCTGATGGCTAGACTTTCTAGAAAGCTGGTTCAATGGACTATCAATCCCAACTAAGAACAACCACCAAGATCAAGAAGTAAAAGTGTTGTACCATTTGTTTCTTTCATGTTAGCACTTGGGGTTAGATTTGTTTAAGCATGCACTTAAAACTTGTGTAACTATTCATGCTGCATTTTTTTAATTGTATGACACACATAATGCTCAATATCAAAAGGCTTTAACTACCTGAACCATTTGAGTCTTCAATGTCTTCATATGTCATTTCTTTTCAGTATCTCTTTATAAGGGTTGCAACCATCTTTGTCTCTCTTCTTGAGCAATATCTTGAGTATTGACTTGAACCATTTCAATACATGTGAGTTCAATCCATGACTTTAGGTCACTTCCACTTATGGTACAACAACATTTGATCCTTCATATAATATGACTTATCATAGCTTGATTAGTGCCCAAACTCAATGCATGTACTCTCTTCACCACAATTGTGGTCCATCTAGCTCAAGCTATGCTTTCACTTCACCTTTGCTTGGTCCTTCAAAGCCTTTTCCTTACTATCTTCATCCTCTTAAGCAATCATAAAGTTCATTATCTTCTGAACCAACATTATGAATTCATTTGAAATCCCCTATCAACATTATCCATATCCAAGTTTTAAATATTGCCCATCACAATCACATAACTTACCTCATCTTCATTTTAGTCTACGTTATTCCATCATATATGAGCTTGCCATCATAATAAGATAATTCTATTTGCATATGGTCATGTCTTTTTTACTTCGCACATTGGCTTGCTATTTCTTCCCAAGACCATAACTCTTGATATCAAAATCAATATGGTCAAGGTAATTCTTAATTCCTCATATGCTTTATCTTTTGGCTTGACATTGTTAACATTCATTTCAAAATCTCTTTATAACAACATTTTTTTTCTTGATTATTTTCTTCTTCCAATTTAGTCAATATCAATGCCGAGTGAATTTCAAGTCTGTGTGCACACAAGCAAAACAATTATTGAGACCATATTATATTCAACATAGTCTCCTTTGTTATTGAATTTTCCTTAACATTTTTCACTTATGCATTCTTGATTCATTGTTCAATAATTGATTATTAGTACCAAGCAATTATCAATATCTTCTTGTTCATGCAAACTAAGCCACTATTGAGACCAAACCCTGATCATTTCTCTTGTCTCATATTTCCTTTATCAAACATGCATACTTGCTTCTTCTTAATTTCAACAATGCCATGTGTTTGACATAATCATTTCCAATGAAACTTATTTAAAGTCACTAGTCCTTTAATTGTTTTGTCATCAAATTACCAAACCTATGAGAGGGCCCATATACAATTTGAAGACTACATGTGGCTATATCTTTCTGTTCATAGAGATTTCAAAGGAATCCATCATTATAATGCTTAAATATTTATGCCTTATTTTGATTAACATTGCTGCCCTATCCTAGATCTCACTTCAATTTGAATATATCGTTGGTCTTAAGCAATATGGTGCAAGTTCTAAATGACTATCTATGCCATCATAGTAATTGGGAGTGCAATATACAACCCAAATTCCTTGTTTTGAAAAGTATAAAATGAGAGTTAATAAAAGATACAATATAAGCACAAGAGTTTTACTAATTTCAGGAAAAAAATATTGCAATTGATGATCTCCCCATAGTGCAATACGCTGATGATACCTTGTTGGTTATGCAAGCTAATGCCATGCAACTTTTTTTTGTCTAAAAGAAATTCTAAATTCATTTGCTGCTTCAACTGGTCTAGCTGTTAACTTTAGTAAATATCTATTAATTTGCATTAATGTTTCAAGTGACAAGATGGAAGTACTAGATGGAACACTGAGCTATCGGGCACATACCTAGGTTTGCCTATGGGAACTACTAAACCAAAGATTGATGATTTTGCTCCCATTCTAGATAGAGTGGAAAGAAAATTGTCTGCATGCTCTACCCTCTTGTCTTTCTCTGGTCGAGTTGAATACATCAATTCGGTGATAACCCCCCTTGTCAATTATTGTATATGTTCTCTGAAACTGCACAAAGGAGTCATTGATGGTGTGGACAAGATTAGAAAGTAGTGCCTTTGGAGAGGTAACTCGAGAAAGAAAAAAAAGGGAAGGAATCTAGTGCCCTAGCCTCTTGCTCGAGAGGCCAAAACATAAAAAGGGGGCTTAGTATCAAGAATCTTTGTCTCCAAAATAATGCCTTGCTCATGAAATAACTACATAGATTCTATTCTAAAGAGAATATTCTGTGGGTTTAGCAAATCATTCAAGTATTATGATAATAGGGTCCCACATTCCATAGGCTGGTGGGCTCCTTTTGGTGGAAAAGATGTGTTGATATTAAAGAATTTATATGGTGGTATTACTTCTTGTTTGATTGGAGATGGATCTTCTATTTTATTCTAGGCCGATAAGTGGGCGATGTCGTTTGGTTGATATGTTTCCTAGCATTGCTCAATTTGCTAGACGACGACATTTCCATCAAATGGTACTCTTAGCTGCAAACCTGGATAAGTTGTTTAAAATCCCGATATCCCAACAGGCTGATCACGGGAACTGCATGATCTCGAGAATCTTGATTCAAGACTATGATATTCTGGTGGACTGGACCAAAGAGTTTTTTGTTGGGGCTCCAGCAAGTTTTCCACTTCTAAACTTTACAAATTGGCTTTTCAGGATGTTTACACCCTGATCTCTTTTGGCTAGGTCTAGAAATCTAAAGCCACCCAGAGTAAAATTTTTTGCGTGGCTTATTTTGCTGGACAAGTTGAATACCAGGAATATATTGTCAATCAGACACTTTAACGTGCAGCCAAATTGTTTCTGTGTTCTTTGCGGTGATAACCAAGAGGAGACCATTGATCATCTCTTTTTTTTTGGTTGCACTTTTGCCAAAGACTGCTAGAATAGAATTGGTATCATCTAGGTGGATGAATCGGATATTCACGGAAAAACTGAATGCACAAAGCATCGACTACCCAACCTTTCTTCGTGGAAATTTTGTTGCTAGCTGCTTGGGAGCTCTGGAAGATTAGAAATAGATTTGTCTTCGATGGGGTTCACCCTAGCTACAACAGATGGCTACATAATTTCAAGGAAGAAGCTCTACTTCTACTCACCGCATCAAGGACACTCATAGGAATGTTATTAGGATCTGGGTTGATTCCTTGTAACTGTTCTCCCCTCCACTTTTGGTAGTTTTCTTCGGCTATTAGGTAGCTAGCTTGGGTGGTTTGGGTCTCTCTCCTCCTCCTTCCCCTCCCTTTGTAGGTATCCCTGTAACTTTGTGGTTCCCCCTTTTATTAATATAAGTTTTGGTACCGTGGGGATCTCCCCATGGTCTTTTGTGTCAAAAAATATATTGCAACCATTAAGATTAAAATTTTAAAATCAAAATTTAGATTCATGATGTCATAATATATAGGCTACAATATGTGCCACCAAGTTTAAGCTAAAGTTTCAACGAAATGCATATGGAAGATACATAGATGTGCCATGCAAGTAAAAAATAATGAATATAAACAAAAAAATATGTAGGCCTACAAATGATAAGTTTATCACAACTAGATAGAGTTTAGAGATAGAGAAAGTACAATGCCCATTAAATTTAAAATATAAGCAAGATAAAAGACATAAAAAACATACAATTGTATATACACAAAGATATCATATTTGTTATGTTCTGTTCAAGTATGTCTTAATAGTCAAAGGTATTAAATAGTAACTACTCCCTTCGTTCTAAATTATAGTTCGTTTGATTTTTTTAACGCTAAATTTGACCACTTGTTTATTCAAAAAATTTATACAGACATAGTCAAATTTAAGTCATTTTTAAGAATATTTATTAGTAAAGCAACCCACAACAAAAGATGTGATATTTAGCATAATATTTTAAATAAATGAGTGATCAAACTTAAAGTAAAAAATATCAAACAAACTATAATTTAGAACAGAGTTAGCAATCCTTATGTCTCCTGAGATTCTAAGCTATGTGAGAACTTCTTTATGTTCAAAAGTTATGTGATTCACAATATAATACATGAGATTTTAAGTTATCACTGAAATTATCATTTTGTGAAACCCCACGATCCTTTTAGGCTTTCTAGCTAAGAGAAAATTTATACTCCCTCAGTCTCCTTCAATCATAAAAGGAGTGAATTAAATTATCTTTCGTTTAACCTAAATTTATGAAGATCTAATAATTTTTATTTATGATATTAAATAAGTATCATTTATATCCATCATCCAATGTATTTTCATAATATATATATATATATATATATATATATATATATATATATATATATATAATCAAATCATAACTATTAATATTGTTTTCTATACATTTAATTGAATTTAAAATAATTTCCTCAATAGTTGAAAAGAGAGTGTTTCTTTATGACTTTGTCTCCTTTTTTCATTTTGGACATATTTGCCTTGTACTCCTGTCTTATGTACATAAACATTCTTTTATTCAATTGAAAACCCAAAAATACAGCAGGCAGGTGAGTTTCCCTGCTGTTTTGGTCAAAAACAATTTAAAATAATTTGAGTTTATTGGTCCGATCTAAAATTGCACTATTTTTTTTTGGACGAAGGGAGCCCTATTCTTTTACCCTGTCATGGCTTGTCCACGCCTAATTAACTAGGACTAGGACTAGGATATATTTCATCCTTGTGACGAGGGCATGCGTCAGTGACTCTTGTGTGATCCACAGCGAAATGCAAATCATGCAAGAAAGCGCAGATAAGAACTCTGTGCAGAGGATAAGTCGGCTGTACTGCGGTTCCAAGACGACGAATTGACGATAAGTTCACTGCTCGCCTTGTTCCATTGCTCGCCGAAAACCAGCATTTCAATCTATTCATAGTTGGATCCATCCAGTCGATCAACGAATGAATAAAGCTACAAAGCTACAAAGACAATCTCTGGAATCGTAAGGGGAAATCTAAACATCGGTCAGGTGATTTTTGGGCTCTGCTCACTCGATTTGTGAGGCGCTCATCTGTGCTATCAACGGACGCGATTTGTATGTGCCCCGTCCACCCTTCCTTCTATATGGCCCACTGTATTAACTCCATTGCGCTTGATCATCTGTAGTTCTGCAAAGTACTACTCCCTCCAGACCGATTTCTAGGACGTGCTCGCGTTTTTCTGAAAGACCGCTAATGTTAGGGCACTCCTAACCCAGAAACTAGTGTATAGTTTCTACACCGCTAATGTTAGGCGTCAAAGCTCTTGAGTAGTTAAGTTGTGCATCGGTTTTGCTGCATGTGACTCTTTATTTCTTTTGCATTTACTAATTCCGGCATTTACTAATTCCGTGCTGTGCATGCATTTAAACCAGGGAACTTGGCCAATCCTGTAGCTGTAGTTAATCACGTACACAACTTTCAACCAGTGTTACGCATTTCTTATTTTTGAGCCAAGAGCATTAGATGCTTCGTTAACTTCTCCTTGGTATCTGGAATTTTGCTGAAAACGCCTAACAAAAAGGTCCGGAGGGAGTACTAGTACTAGAGTTTTTTTAAAAGTACTAGTACTAGTTCACAGGTTTTCCTTTCTTCCTCGCGTTTGAGTCGGAGCACTCTTCTTCATCGCCTCCGACCACGCCGCGGCATCAGCGCCACTGCACCTCGGCGCGCCTGCGACCCTGCACCCCGCGCTCACACGCCGCTCATCTCTGTGGCCCTGTCGTCCCTGTGCCGCGCGACTTTTCCTTCCTTGCCTCCAACCCGTCCCGCATCTGCGCCACCGCACCTCGCGTGCACGCCGCTCGTCCCTGCGGCCCTGCCATCCTGGTGCCGCTGTCGCCCATCACGCCACTGCACCTTGGCGCCCATGACCTTGCACCCCAGAAGATTACATCTAAGTGAGCCACATTTTACTATTTTGATATGGGTGTAAGTTCTGTGTTCTATGGGTGTAAATCGATTAGGTTTGTTGTTGCAATTTTTCAATTGTATGTTTTTTTATGTTTTTTCTTTGATTTTCTTCTAATTTGCCTTTCATAGAATTGATCTGTAAAATTTGTATTTCTTCTATGTCTTTTGTTTTGATTTTCTTCTCATTTGCCTTTCATAGAACTGATTTGTCAAATCTGTCTTTTTTCTATGTTTTTTGCTTTGATTTTCTTCTAATTTGCCCTTCATAGAACTGATCTGCTTAATTTGTATTTTTTCTATGTTTTTTGCTCTGAATTTGATCCATTTTATTTGGTTCATTGGATGTAGATCTTATGGTTGTAGAAATCGAGTGACATAGAGCCTTGAATCACTTGATTTCTTTTGTTTGGCAGATTTGGGTGATTTAAGTTTGTCTGTCACTCGGGTGACAGGATATAAATCACTCAAGTTCTCAGTAGACAGACCCAATCGTAAAGTCCCACAAATGTACTCTAAATTATTTCTACCTTAATATAAAGTCGCACAAATCATTTGCGTGATCGAGAAAAAAACAATCTGAGGTCTTGTTCTCTTTTCGCCTATTTGCGTAAGTTTTTCCACTCTCTCTCCATCACATCAATTTTTACCCTCATACATGGAGCACTAAATGTAAGTAAAAAAAATAATTTGTACAGTTTAGTTGTAAATCACGAAACGAATCTTTTAAATCTAATTGGGCCACGATTAGATAATATTTGCCAAATACAAACAAAACGCTACCGTACTTTCAGATTGCAATAATTTGCAATCTGAATAAGGCCTCAGGAATCTTGCAACAAATCAATCAGATGAGCCCCACGCTGGCCGCGCGTATCAGCCCAGCCGTCAACAATCACACCACGACGGCGACCTGCCGAGGAGGCGGCGACGGCGACGGCAACCAATAAGCCAGCAGTCCACCTCTGGCACACAAACGTGCGGTGCCGCGTCCTCCATGTCGCCTCGCTAGCGAACTCATGGCGGCGCCGAGGAATCGCAGGCTCGTGGCAGCCATGTCCACATAAAAAACCCCACGGCGAAATAAAACAGGCCGGCGCGAGCTCCTGCGGTCGAGTATATATGTCGTCTGTGCACGGCCAATAGCCAGGTGCGCGGCGCCCGGGGCCGTGCGCCTCGTCTGGGGTCTGGAGGCATCGGGATCAGCCGCGCGAGCGGCCGTCGGCGTGGCCATCCACGAGCCGGCCGTCACAAGAGGACATCCCCCGCCTTTTCGGTCTCTCTCAAGAACCCTTCGGCTAGTGCCTAGGCTTGTTGGCTCTTGAGAGGCCTTTCAAAGAGGATAGGATGTGCGTCCTGTCCTGTCAGGCGACCGTGTTCAGACGTTCGTCAGATATTTCTAGCGATCGCGCGCGAGGTTGCTGTGCTTTCACTTCGACTTTTGAGCGCCGCCGCGCCGGTTTGTTTTAATCGTGTGGTTGTCCGTTCCGTTGATCGATATTCGATCATCTTCTCATCTCAATCCGGTGGCAAACAAGTGGAGCAAATTGGCCTGGTCAGAGCGGCAGCAAGATGCATATATATGCATGCCTAGCGTGCACCTGTTTTTGAACCTAGTAAGGCCCTGTTTGTTTTCACGGGTTTGAATCTCTGGATTCGTTTGTATAACAATCGGAATAATTCCGCTTAGAAACGGTAATCCGATGGAAACGAACTAACGAGGCCTAAATGTCACCGTCGAGGATATACCAGGGATCCCTGATGCTGCCACTGATGCTAAAGCTGACGGAGTCTGTATAATAGGTGATACACGTTGTTGTGGGAATTTTTAGTGGTATAAAGGTGGTGGGTTAATGAAGCGCACAAGAGATGTTCTTAAGTGACATCAGAAATTAAATTGTTGATCAGTGAAAAATATACACGATTGTTTCAATAAACATACCGGCTGCTAGCTGCTTATAAGTTGATTATTACAGTTGCATATAAAATAAGTGCATAAGCATGTTTTATGCTAATTAAGTAGAGGTGCAAAGGGGTAACCTTTAGGTGCACCTCCAAACCTCTTTAGTTCAAGTATTTATACTACTTCTCTAAAATTTCTGAAAAGTAGTATAAATATTTAAACTAAAGAGGTTTAGAGGTGCACCTAACACTCACTAATTTGCACCTCTATAATTAAGTGTAAATAGATATATCCTTAATCTTGTAAGGTTCAAGCAATTTGACATAATTTGACTAACGTTCTTGATCGAAATATATATTCTCCATGACCTGCATAGAGCTAATAAGAAAATGAAATATGAAACTTCACTTCCTTGTCCAAAATGCAAGCATGGTTTTACGCAGTTTAAATTGGTTAGCCATTAACATATTGACCTCTAACTGATCTTTATCCAGAACTGTCCTCCATTGTCTCTTCCCCCAATGAATCGACTTCCTTTGTCCACAAATTGATCTGATATTTCATCCCTCAAAGGCTTCTGCAGAGGTCTCATTCAAATGCATGATGTTTGGGTTTGTGCTACAAAGCAAAAAGTACAAAATGAACCATCAATGGCGAATAAGTCGGACGCGGCGTTGCACACGCCTGCGGCCTGCGGGCACGCAGCGCACGCAAACGCGAGCAGCCGAGCGCCGCCCCGAGTTGCTATCATGCCCAGGAAAACTCCATCGAGCACACACAGCCCGCGCCTGCCTGGCCCGGTCTCGCTGGACCTCCTCCGTGCACTGCCTCTTGGCTCCAATACACGGGCTCCCCGAGGCCTATTTGTGCTAACGGCCCATCACGACCGGTCCATCCGACGGCGACTGCATGAGACTGACTCCAACAACCGACGCAAAAGGCGACGCAAACGCAACATAGGTTTGGCATAGTGAAAAACAGGCCTCCAACAGAAGACACAAACCGAGAACCCATTTTGCATCCGAGGTGAGAGGGAAGGCAAAAAAACATCGTCGAGAGGAAACGAAGCAAATCTCTGGCATCGTAGTGGGTCGGCCCTACATGTTGGATGGTGGCCGGCAACGGCTCGCCATGGGAGGTGGCAGGAGCACGCCACACGTCAGCGTGTGGCGGTGGCGCCGCCGCCCGGGTCTGACCACCTCGGGCCGCGTAACCACCGGATCTGGCCACCCGGGCCGCACCGCCGCCGGGACTGACCGCCTCGGGCCGGATCCGGCCTCCTCTCGCCATGCGGCCGCGGGATCCGGCAGCCCCAAGCCCGCCCAGCGTGCGCCGCCGCTGGACCGGCAGCCCGACCGGCCAGAGCTCAGGGAGGGGAAAGATGCGAGAAGGGAGAGGAAGCTCGAGAGACGCCGGCCATGGAGGGAAAGGAGAGCGGGGGCTGGGCTTTGCGGCTTCTCGTTTGCGTCCTCTTGTTGGAAAGAGGATGTTTTGAGTCCGTAACCTATTCGCTGTGCGCGATGCATACCTCTCTCGTTTTTGCCTCTCGTCTGTTGGAGTCCGTCTGAGTGGGCCTCTCGTCTGTTGGAGTCCGTCTGAGTGGGGTGACCGTGACGTGCTGCCGAGAACACAACATTCATGCATTCTGTAGAATTTCGGGGCGAACTGTTGGAAGAAGGCCACCATCGTCTGCCTTCAGCTGCTGCTCTCGCCGCTGCCGTATCTTGAGTATTGGGTGCGTACATTGTTTCTCTTTGCCCACCTCTTCCCACCGCTACTGCTGCTCACACGCCGGCGCTGCCGGCTAGTGATCCCAGCCCGGCCTTTCTCGCCAAGTCTCAACCATGTCTGGATCTCGCCGAAGCTAGCGCTGACGAAGATGGTCGGCACGACGACGCTCATTGAGAAGGCTAGGGCCTAGACCACGAGCAATATGAATAGGCGGATGGAAAAAGGAGCCTTGCAATCCTGGCTAACTTTTACGGCTTCTATATAGCTTATAAACGCAACCAATGAATTGTTCAGGTCACGAACGGTTTCCTAATGCCATCATTGACGATAACAGAGAAACTCATGAGGGAGCTATTTCTTTTTCTCGACCATACCACGATATACATATTTTATTGACAGGAAGTAGAGTTAACCAAATTACAAATCAAGAGGTAATCCTAGGATTACCATCGAAAACATGGAAAGGACAAACAAATTAGCCAATACTAGGCAGAACATCAGGAACAGACTTTTACGACTGCGAGCTTAGCTCTTGTAAGCAAAGCAAAGATACGTCCCTGCAGCACAAGGTCTTTTAAAAACGCAAGCAAACGACAACTGCCTTGGCCAAGCTAGACTTCATCAAGATACACCTCCACGTTCATCAGATCCGTGGAAAGCAGCACCGCCAAATTAAATGCCTCCCTCTTGTTGTCAAACATGACACTTCGGAATGCGTCAAAACCCTCCTGGTTCACCTTGGGTGCTCGGTGTCTGACCGATCCGAATTGATCGGTTCTTCGGTCTTTTAAAAAGTTCGGTCATCTAAAAATAGAGACCGATTGGTTAGTTGTAAAACTCAGCACCGAGCAAGTTTGGTCTCGGTTAGTTCGGTTCGGTCTCGGCATGAGTGAATTAACTGGACTAGACAAAATTGCTACTAAATATTATAATTTATAGCGAATTTTAGCAATACTTTTTCTATATCAAGGCAAAAATAACAATGCAATATATAAACTAGACAAAGTGATAAGATTGATGGTTGATATAAACTCACTAGAATAAATTTTATATCACTAATAATAGTTTAAAGTACATATTATGTCAACAAAATTTTTCGTTAGTTCGGTTACTCAAGGCGCGCGATATGACCGAACTAACCATATGAAGTTCGGTTAGTATGGACTCGGGACCGAAGTAGTGATCGAAAATTTCGGTCTCGATTATTTCAATCTTCGGTCAATTATGCCCAGAGTGACTCCTGGTGGTCAAGCTGGTGGTGTTCAGAAAGTAGGCCCCACCACTTCATCATCACGTTTCGGGCTTGCACTGTGGGATTAGCAGCTCGCGAGGATCTGGTCTTCTTGGCAAGGCGAGCACTAAGCTTTGGCAAAACCACAACCGGCGTTCTTGCCTTGCGCAGCTTTGGCAGGGCCTTCAAGATCGGCGGCGAAGATGATGGTCTGGAGACTTTGTCCTCCAAAGAAAGCAGCAGCCCACAAGTCAATAGATGGTCTCTAGTCCCGGTTGTCTACCACCCTGTGCCTCGTATGGAATTCTGATCCCAAGACCTCATGCATGGCCTCCTGCGTATCTTTCCACACCCCACCTACATAACACATGTGACTTTTGATGAGATGCTTTTTTTTAATGTAGCCCATTAGAGGATCTTTAGTCTAGTTTGGTAACAAAACTAGGACTAATATAGACCCTTTAGTCCGGGTTGGTGTTACCAACCGGGACTAAAGTTTCTCTGACGCCAAAAAAATTAGACCCCGGACTAATGCTCACATTAGTACCAGGTCTAATTCTATCTGAGACTAAAGTGCTAAACCGAAAGTCTTTTCTCTACTAATGGCCCCTTGCACAGTGGCTATTTATTTGATGTGAGTGGTGGCATTTGGATCAGTTTTTAGTCTTTTCACATTCTAGAAGGGGGTAAGTGCCGACAGAGTGGTGACATTTGGTTCAGTTCTTAGTCTTTTCACATGCTAGAAGGGGGTAAGTGCTGATGGGAAGGAAAAGAGAGAAGTGGTTCCTAGACGGTGACGTGGATTCATGAGATTGCAGAGAAATCTGTTAATGGGGGTATCCTATTTATGTATAGTAGACATGAAAAATCACGATCGATTGAGTATTTCAACTTTCAATCGTCAAAAACACAACACATATCATACCCATTTTGCTCTAACTTTCTTTCTATCTTGTTGTTCATCTCATCTTCGACGAGATTTGACGGTGGTCTTACCATTTCTAGGACAACCTCCATGTACTTTTTCCCGATGGGTTTTACCAGGAGATGTTCGAGAGTCTACAAGGCAAAGGACATGCTCAAAATTGGCTTGACCAACTCCTCAGTTGGTTTCGTCGATTTTTGCATTCTTGTTGCAATCAAGGTACTTTGCAACCTAGGACGTGCTAGCCCTTGCTGTTGTGTGACCCAAATCGGTGTCAATACATTTTTTGGCGGATGTTGGTATTTCTTATGTTTATTGAATAATTCTAAAAACACACAGAGTATACTATTGCAACACTTCACTCGAAAGTATTCCAAGGTGTTACTATTTATTTTGACCTAAAGAAAAGCAAAGTAGCTAGAAATGATAATAAATGAGGGGTCCTTAAGTTCACCGTGACAGTATCAACTAGCGTAAGAGGGTAAACAAAAATCTGATAGGAAGGCTTGATGCAACAAGCCAAGATAAAGATAGTTCAACTAGTAAATTATAGCTAGGTGGGAGGACAATGGAAGAGCAAAGGACTTTTGTGATTAATTCAACACAACCAAAACATATAGATTGATATATACCTTATGACATGTATGCTAGGCGATAGGTGACAATACGAGATGTAACTCCTACTTGAAGCAGCTACCTTTTTATAGAGGTCTTACCTTTTAATTAAGAACTTACCTGAAACATGTGGTGAAATACTAGACAAGGCTTCACTAGCTACCACAAACAACTCATGGGACAAGTGATAACAAAAGGCAAGATAATGCAAGTACCACGCTTTCACCTTCTCTTGCTACTCGAATTATGTACCCACTGGCCAACTAGAGCACCCTATGACAGCCAATGATCACATACAAGTGTGTTTATAAGACCACAGTCTTGTATATAGCAGTTATAATCTAAGGAAAACCACAACAATACCACATAAAGTAGAGAGTAAGTAAAGTAGAGAAGAAATATAACTATATTGAATAAAGTAAAAGTCTTAATAAAAATAAAAATGTACAAGAACTGTCGGTGCTAAAACTGGTGGTCCAAGCGCCAACGAGCAAATTTGTGGTGCGTGCTCCCAATTCCGGAAGGTGTGCAAGAAGGACACAAAGAAGACTTATATTATCCTGCACCAAAGTGCTTATAGGTAGGGTGTACAAGCGTGTGGAGAGAGGGAGCTGGTCCCAAGTCTCGTGTGTGATTGAGGCGAGTGCCAATATCGTGTGTGTGTGGAAGTGCTCCAGGTTGTTTGTGTGAGACTGCCTGATAAGGGGCCCGGTCCTCCCCTTTTATAGCCACAAGGGGAGGACAGGGCTTACAAAGGGTGCCTGTGTATGTGAAAGAGGCTGTGAGCGTCTCCCTTCCTGATCTGAGCCCTCGGAGCCCGCTGTCTTTCTTATGCCGAGGTCCCGGAGTGGGCGCTGACACTGTAGAGCCTGGTCACAGCCGTGAGGAGTCGTGTCCCCTTATCCTAACGACGGAGGGGACGGCTGTCCCTGTAGAAGTTGATGGAGAGGTCAGGGGAGGCGTATCTGACTCCCGTAGCGTGCTGTTGCTTTGACTCGCTCCGGTGCCGAGGCTTAGAGGGCCTCGGAGCCCGCCAGTCTGTGGGGCGATTGGCACTGAGGAGAGAGCCGTCATCGGGGCAATCGCCGCCCATCCCGGCTCGAAAACCCGGGAGGGGGCTGCTGTTTGACCAGCTCCCCGTCCGGCCCGACTCCCGTACGGAAGATGATGCTGGGTGACGACCATTGGCGTGGCGGCCGTCGCCTGGGAGCTTCGGCGACTTGACCTGGCGGAAAGGTTAGGCAACACAGTGCCCCACAGTGGCAGGCATGGCCTCCACTGTGGAGGATAGCGTAATCATGAGCCTTGGTGAGAGTTGTGACAGGGGCGGCTCCTATCCCTACCACCGGGGATAACATCGCTTCGACGGGAACTATGGGAAGGCGGGCGGATATCACGTCAAATCGAGGCCTGGTTTGACCCGAGAAAGTCTTGGCGCGCCCGTCCCCGAGGCCTAGGCACGGGGGGCTCAAGCGGGGCGGAAATGGGAGCTCGTCCGAGGCGCGCGCGTGAGGGGTCGGGCGAGACGGAGATGTCTTGGCGCTCGTCCGAGGCCTCAGGCGGGAGGGGCTCGGCCGAGGCCGAAAGTGGGAGCTCACCCGAGGCCTCGGCTAGGAGGCCTCGGCCGAGGCGGAAAGTTAGCGCTGTCCGAAGCCTTGGCGGAGAGGCTCGGGCGAAAACGGAGAGCAGCGTGTTGGGCCTTGGTGGGTGTTGACACTGTTAGCGTCAACTTTTACTAGGGCTTTTTTACCCGATGGACAACAAGATAACACACTAGTCTAGGGCTTTATCGACAAATTCCACGAGTTTTGCATATTACGTAATTTCGGGGTGATTTCGAGAAAAGGCGAAAAAGAGGGATTCTAACATAAAATAACCACGAAACTTATCCGCCACGAAGGACATCACGAAAGACTCGGGAAGACTCGGAAGACACCTGAAGGAGCGAGGGGGCCGAGAGGCGCCCGGGTGGGGCCGACCGGCCCCACCATGGCCCGGGGCGGCGCCCCGGCTAGGGTTTGCTCCCCTTCGGAATGTTCCTCCACCGCCTCAAGGATGCATCTCGGCCTGACGTTACGTCGGTTTGATCCTGCGGCGCACGCGCATCCCACCGGACTATAAATATGAGGGTAGACCCCCCCTGGAGAGAGCCAATTCATTATTCATCAAGGTCTCAAGCCATCAAGCATCAAGAGCCTTCAAGTTCATCAAGAGCCTTCTAGTTCATAGGATTAGCTAGCTAGATTAGAAGTAGAGGAGATCTAGTTCTTCATCGGATCTGGAGCCCACGGGCGTCCGGGCCGAGCCACGAGTTCGGTAATGGATCTAGTTCTTAATTACTTTATTATATTCATTATTCAGATTAGGGAGACTTTACTCTAAATATATTCATATGTTCTTAATTGCAATAGTCATTGTTTACTTTGATTATATGTCTAGTTTAGTTACTTCGATCTTATTGAATTCATGTAATTGCTCGTATAGCGTTTATCCATATGTACAATGGGTAGATGATAGGCGATATGTAGACGTGGTGTCTAGATGTCTTGTTTATCTGTGAGTGCACCCCGATATGCCGGGGCGTGTGGTAGTCTGCGTGAGGTGACAGCTACGTTAGTTCCTCTGTAGTCCACCCCCCGTATGTAGGACTAGCATGGGCACGGTCGCGAAGGAGGTGACTTAGGTCTTAATACCCTCATTAGTTGATGCTTCTTTACATGCAATAATGATTTAGGGTTGATTTAACAATGATTACTAGATGTAGTTGCACTAGTTAGAGTTATTCAATTGACGTAGTTATAGACCTATCTCCGTAGTTTATCCAATGGCTAGCTATGATTATGACTAGTAAGATGCTCTGATGATTATCTTTAATTATGATATTTGATGATTATGCTATCACCCGCATTTATCTTTATTTATCTTGTGACCTCTGCCTGTTATAAGTAGAGTATACGACTTAGGTAGTATTGCTTATCATGTCCACATAGTTTCACATCAATATGACAATAATAGTTTATTACATAGCTTTCCCAGAGGTATAATTATAAATCGACAACCTGGAGACTTCCCTAGGTAAAATGCTACAATGGTATAATTATCTGTCCGCTTGCAGAACCCATTAGTTTATATTTATATCTTATTCATATATTTTATCTGCCTAGTCACAATAGTACAATATAAATCTATGTTAATTTCCTAGCAATATAATTGGGGATGACAACCTACTTCATGTTTAGGAATGTTAGTAATTCAAGAGTGACTAGTTGCTAATGACAAGTAATTATATACCAACCATTTCTGGGGTCATTGCTAGGAGTAGGGTTTATCTCTGCTTTTTAGTAGTGACGTTAGAAATGCCAACAAGCATTTTTTGGCGCCGTTGCCGGGGAAGGCACAATAAACTTAGAACATATTGATGACCTATATACACATGGATAAAGTCATATTACCAATCGATCTCTAACTCTATCAGTACACCCTTCGTTGTTATCATTTTCTTATCTTATGCAGGGTTATGAATGAATGGTTTTTCTCTTCCAAAGAACTTTACTGACGATCCCGAGAAACTCCTTAGAAGGAAAAGACTTGCAGAAATAAGGGAGAAATTCGAGTCACCATCAAGAACACCCTTTGTTTGCTCAAGCTAACTCTTCGGAGGAGCCAGCTCCAACACCGGAAGAAGAATTCGAAGAACAAGCGTAAGAGTATTTAGGTGAAAACCTAGCTCCTGTGTTTGAAGACATGGCTGAGAAGTCACTGCGAGAGTTCTCTGCCCCAACAACAGCAAACATCCGGACTGGACCAGCAGTCAACACTGGGGAGAATGGATTCGAGCTCAAGCCTGCTCTCATCACCATGGTTCAAGCCAGCCAATTCTGTGGAAAAGGACATGAAGATGCAAATGCACACTTACAACACTTTCTAGAAATCTGCAGCACCTTCACTATCAGAGGAGTATCAAAAGATGCTATCTTACTCCGTCTTTTCCCATTCTCATTATTGGGGAAAGCCAAGCAGTGGTTCTACATCAACAAAGATAAGCACACTACATGGGACCTATGCTCGACTGCTTTCCTGGCAAAATTATTTCCTACAGCCAAGACCAATGCTCTACGTGGAAAGATTTCAAGTTTCCAACAACAACATGATGAATCATTCACTGAAGCATGGGAAAGATTCTAGAACTATATTGAAGACTGTCCTCATCATGGGATAGAGGAGTGGCTATTAATGCAGACTTTCTATCACGGGCTTATCTCTAGCACCCGTGAGTCTATTGATGCTGCAGCTGGGGGAGCTTTCCTGTCACTAAAGCTCGCTGATGCTAAAGCACTTCTCGAGAAGATGGCCTCAAACTCAACATGCAATGAAGAACGTACTCAACCTCGCAAGAAGGGAGGAGGAATCCATCATCTCAAGGAGGCCGACATGGTCACTGCTAAGCTAGACCTCATCATGAAAAAGCTCGATATCGAGAAGAAGGAAGTCATGCACGTCAATGATTCCCATATGACATGTGAAGAATGTGGAGACTACGGGCACTCACCGTCCGGGTTGCCCTACACTGCAAGAGGATGTGAACTTCATCAACAATAACACCTACTATCGTCCTCAGCAAAATCAAGGGTGGAATCAACAACCTCGACCAGGTAATTACCAAGGTAACAACCAAGGTAACAACTTTAATAATTATAACCTTCCGCCTTTGAGAGAATTAGTTACTAGTCAATCCAAACTACTAGATCAAATGACTAGGAAGCTAACATCAAATGATAAAACTTTGGAAAACATACATGCTAGAATGGATACTTTTGCTTCTCGCCATAAAGAATCATCGATAGCTTTAATAAAATGTTAGAATCACAATTAGCTCGCTTAGTCTTCTTTGTTCCTCCACTAGAGAAAGGCAAGATTCCGGGCCAACCGTAAGATTTAGAAACTGCTAACCTTGTTGATATTCACAATGCAACCCAATATCATATTGAGCCTGCAGATGTACAAAGGGATTGACCACTCTCTACCGTAGAAGATGGGAGACCCCGGAAGACCTCGTTATTCCTATCTCCATAGGATGCCACAGTTTTTCGAGAGGCTATCTCGCGACTTCGGCGCAAGTGTCAACATCATGCCCAAGGTAATTTATGAGAAAATATTAAATGATCCCCTGTTGTACACAAACATGCGCTTGTAGCTTGCGTGATCAGTCCATTTGCTACCCCCAAGGAGTACTGGAAGAAGTTGTTATTAGAGTGGGGCGCCATATGTCCCAGCTTGACTTCGTGGTCATGGAGACAGAGTAGATGAGAAGGCACCCATCATTTTGGGCCGACCATTCCTATGCACAACAAAAAGCCATCATCTATGCAGAGTTTGCCAAGATCGCCTTGTCCATCAAAGACAAGAAGGAGAGATTCACATTCAAGAACCGCATCCTAAAAGCTCCCGCAGCCCCGAAGCAATTTCAGCAACAAGAAGAGCAAGAACAAAGAACCAATGCCAAAGAAGAAGAACAATAGAAATAACAGAAGATGGAGGAGGACCAAGCATGCACCCGAGGAGACAACTCAACTAATCAACTGCTCTCAACACGTAAAACGATCATCAGACTACCCAAGCCATTTCCAATCAAGAGAGGTGATCCAGTGTCCCAATCATTGAATGCACTATCAAAGACACCACCTTTCCTCACACCGCCTCATGACAATCGGATCGCCGCAACGTAATGTCAAAGGGTATATGATGAATTATTTAATTTACCTTTACACCCAACATGTATTCGGGTTGCGGATGGCGGACCAATCACTAAGGTTCCCTCAAGGAATAGTCAAGGATGTCATGGTAAGAATTCAAGGACAATATATACCGCAGATTTTCTAGTCCTTGACATGCGGGAGACGATGATTCCCCGATCCTCTTGGGAAGACCGTTCCTCTACATCGCTAACGCCAACATCTACATTGGGTTCGGACAAATCCACTTCAACCTACCTACCGTAAAAGGTACGTCAATTTCGAACATTAAATAACCATGAGCGTGCCAGAAGCAACGCAACAGAGAAGACGCCAAGTACACCGTCAGCCGCTCGGCCTCACCGTGGATGGGAAGACTTTCCCGGCAAGATCATGAAATATGAAGATCGCTTCCCGCAGCAAGAAGAGAACAAACAAGCACCTCATTTGGAGTAGTCAAGCGTAAGAAGTCGAAAGGATGGACCAGATCGCCAAGGAAGAGAAGGAGGAGATCTTAGCACGATTAGAAGCGTGGGAGAAAGCAAACAAAGATGAAGAGCAAGAGTTAGAAGAGAAAGAAGCAAAAGAGACTGAAGCAAGATGGAAGGAGGCACACGACGCATCACCGCAAGATGGGGAGTTGACGAGGTTACCTCGACGATGAACCCACCGAGTAAGTGCTCACTGCCTAAGTCCCGTCGGTAGACTCTAAATTCGCACCCTAGCCATAAGGTCGAATGGTAGCTATCCCATTAAATGCATTAGTAAACTCAATTTATTTAGTAGCATTATCTATTCACATATTAAAAATAATAAAAATATTTATTGCATTATTCATGGCACCATAAAGCCCCATGTGGATACCCTATGGTATTTTTTCAAGGAATACCCACTGTGGTGGCATAAAAATAGAAATTGAATATATATATATATATATATATATATATATATATATATATATATATATATATATATATATATGTATATGTATGTATGGAATCCTGCTTAAATTAGACAACATAAAAAAAATAACTCACAACGGTGATCAATTACTCTTTTGGCTGACCGCTAACCCATTATTCAATTCGAGCCTCGAGTTTTTGGTTTCTTGTGGAGTATTTATGCAGAATAACATTATAGCAAGGAGGGACTATCGCTGGTGACCACCGGGTTCACTATTAGCTGGTCCGCTCTAAAAGGAATCTACACCAGATATTGCGATCATCAAGCTTGGGGAGGAGCATCCCCTAGTTATCGGTGACTACACCTAAGCGATTTTTGAGTCTACTTTATATAATCATAAAATACCAAAAATATGTGGGCACATGAAGGTCCACAAGGTCATAGAGTCTTTTTGTTAGGAGTTTAATCTAAAACTACAAAAAAAGATATATAACTAATAAAACCAAATAAATATTTAGTTCTATACTTATTATAGTATAATTAGTCCGCACTAGAGCTATTAAAATCGATGAACACTAAAATTGTTTTGGATGTGATGAATAGTTGCTCATTACAATGCTTACTAAAGTACCTACTTGTCAAACTTAAAATCTCCTTGGTTCTAAGCATTGTTGTTTTAATTGGAGAATTTATTCTGAACCATTAATTGTGGAGGTATAAGCTTGCGCTAAGTCTAGGTAGCTGATTGATATGATTCATAAAGGTTGAGCTGCTATTTATCTTCTTCCTAGCGTTACTAAGTTTTGGAGATTTTGTTTTTTAAAAATTTAAGAAAATACATGATGAGCTCTCGTATGATAAATGTGAATTCCTACCAAAGCCAAATTAATATCTTAGAGGATAGGAAAACCCTTTCACATTTAAGCTGCTTGCTTTGCATTGAGTTCAGTCAACCTGTGTTACATACCTTATGAGAGTCTTGTCATGCTTTTAAAACCAAGAATCATTTGCACACTCCAGTCCACATATGCATTATTCCTACTTTAAGGAGTAATCGCAATCATTCACCATACTTCCATACATATTATAAAATGTTCACCTCCTACAATGGGAGAGGACGCAAAAAAATATACAAACACCCTATAGGAATAACCCCTGTCTTTAATGCTCTAAGTCCCGATTATATCTCTCGATTCATTTATTGTATTCAAAGGATACATGTGGCTATGCAAAAAAAAGAAAAAAAAAAAAGAAGTAAAAGATGGACAAGTGTCCCAAAGAATAAAAAACAATGGGTACTAGATGCCCGCCTCCCCGAATAAAAAAAAAATAATAAAAAGATAGCCCATGTCTTTTCTGAGAAAGATTTTAAAAGAGAGTCATTCCCAAAAGAGCAAAAGTAGAAATAGGAGTTAGCCATAAATAACACATATGCACCCATCCACCATATTCCATACACATGCACATCTTGGTTTGATTGTATGCCTCGATTCTCTGTGGATCCACTAGTTGACTTTACAATACGTGTTTTGCAAGTATGCCTATCCTTGTTAATGCCAATCCTATAAGCTCCACTATATATACCTTTAGCTATAGGGGGGCATAACAACATTAACGCCTCAAGAGAGAACCACAATTACCACATACATTGAGAGACTTGAGGGTGTCATACAATTAAGCTCTGAGTTTTATTTTGAAAACCTATCAAAAAACTTTAGAATGTTAGTATTGCAAAGAATTTGAGACGTAGCACTTAGCTTAATTGTTCTATCTTTCGACTGCTCAAGACTTGATTAAAGATTGAGCATATATTGTTTGATCCGGAGGAAATTTTGTTTGAAAGCATGTGTACTGGAAAGTATAATGATATTGTAGCAACTCCCGATCCAAATACAAAGTATCAATCGGACTTGGTGTGTTTGCCAAGGGACCGGCAAAAGGTAAAGCTTGGGGGTATTGTTGACACCGGTTAGCGTCAACTTTTACTAGGGCTTTTTACCCGATGGACAACAAGATAACACACTAGTCTAGGGCTTTATCTGACAAATTCCATGAGTTTTGCATATTCTGTAATTTCCAGGGTGATTTCTAGAAAAGCTGAAAAAAGAGATTCTAACGCAAAAATAACCACGAAACTTATCCGCCACGAAGGACATCACGGGAAGACTCGGGAAGACTCCGGAAGACACCGGAAGGAGCGAGGGGGGGGAGGCCCGCCAGTGGGGGGCAGCCCGGCCCCACCATGGCGCCGGCGGCGCCCGGCTAGGGTTTGCTCCCCTTCCCTGGAATGTTCCTCCACCGCCTCCAAGGATGCATCTCGGCCCTACGTTACGTCGGTTTGATCCTACGGCGCACGCCAAGCATCCCACCGACTATAAATATGAGGGTAGGCCCCCCGGAGAGCCAATTCATTATTCATCAAGGTCTCAAGCCATCAAGCATCAAGAGCCTTCAAGTTCATCAAGAGCCTTCTAGTTCATAGGATTAGCTAGCTAGATTAGAAGTAGAGGAGATCTAGTTCTTCATCGGATCTGGAGCCCCCGGCGCCCTGGCCGAGCACGAGAGTTCGGTAATAGATCTAGTTCTTAATTACTTTATTGTATTCATTATTCAGATTAGGGAGACTTTACTCTAAATATATTCATATGTTCTTAATTGCAATAGTCATTGTTTACTTTGATTATATGTCTAGTTTAGTTACTTGATCTTATTGAATTCATGTAATTGCTCGTATAGCGTTTATCCATATGTACAATGGGTAGATGATAGGCGATATGTAGACGTGGTGTCTAGATGTCTTGTTTATCCGTGAGTGCACCCCGATATGCCGGGACGTGTGGTAGTCTCAAGTAGGTGACAGCTACATTAGTTCCTCCGTAGTCCACCCCCGTATGTAGGACTAGCATGGGCACGGGCCGCGAAGGAGGTGACTTAGGTCTTAATACCCTCATTAGTTGATGCCTCTTTATATGCAATAATGATTTAGGGTTGATTTAGCAATGATTACTAGATGTAGTTGCACTAGTTAGAGTTATTCAATTGACGTAGTTATAGACCTATCTCCGTAGTTTATCCAATGGCTAGCTATGATTATGACTAGTAAGATGCTCGATGATTATCTTTAATTATGATATTTGATGATTATGCTATCACCCGCATTTATCTTTATTTATCTTGTGACCTCTGCTGCATTTATAAGTAGAGTATACGACTTAGGTAGTATTGCTTATCATGTCCACATAGTTTCACACCAATATGGCAATAATAGTTTATTACATAGCTTTCCCCCAGAGGTATAATTATAAATCGACAACCCGAGACTTCCCTAGGTAAAATGCTACAACGGTATAATTATTATCATGCCCGCTTGCGTAACCCATTAGTTTATATTTATATCTTATTCATATATTTTATCTGCCTAGTCACAATAGTACAATATAAATCTATGTTAATTTCCTAGCAATATAATTGGGGATGACAACCTACTTCATGTTTAGGAATGTTAGTAATTCAAGAGTGACTAGTTGCTAATGACAAGTAATTATATACCAACCATTTCTGGGGTCATTGCTAGGAGTAGGGTTTATCTCTGCTTTTTAGTAGTGACGTTAGAAATGCCAACAGTGGGCCGTGCATTGTCGCGTGGCCCCGGTTTTTGCGTCTGTTGGGCCTGATTGTTTGGAGGGCCCTAATTTTGGTATCCGACAAGAACTATACCAGATTCTCCAAAAGAAAACTCCAAAAACCCCGAGCAAGCTCACTACTCTAACTCTCATACTAAACTGTACTACTAAGATAGTGGAACTCTTCACTTGGAGCTTGAAAGCATGAATGGAGATTGGGGTATGAGCCTCCTTTTATAGGGAGAGGTGTAGTGGGGGCTCCTCCATTGCCACCTCATCGATCCATGTGCCTCTTCATGTCATCCCTTAGATCAAACTACCATAGGATCAGGATGGATCGGTAGGATGCATGGAGGCATGCACCAAGGCGTTGGGTGCAAGGGGGATGTCAACTACCGACCTAGAGGTCTGAACCTCAGTATGGCAAGTGGGGCTTCCCCACTTCTTCTAGAAGATTGGCCCACATGTCATAGTGGGTGGTTCACGTTTGGAATTTGGTCGTCACGTCGGTTTTTATCAAATGTGGGCCCATGGATCTATGTCACTTAATCTTCTACTCTTGAGAAGAAACACAAGTTGCATCTAATGGCAGTGAAACACGTTGAAACCTTTGGCATGGGTCATGAGAGGTTGGAAGGTTAGTGGGCCCCATAGGGCAGGTCGGCTGACCTCGTTATGGTGGGTCCACAGGCTTAGATTTCTTCAATTCGTCATACTTGGATAAACATACTCCCTCTGTCCCTGAATACTGCAACTTTTGGAGTTGTCTTAAGTCAAACTTTTTAAACTTTGACCAATTTTTTAGAAAAAACGCTAAGATATATGGTACCAAATTAGTACCATTAGATTTATCATACAATGTATTTTTATAAGATATATATTTTATGTCATAGATATTGATGATTTTTTCTATCAAGTTGGTCAAAGTTAAAAAAGTTTGACTGGCACGGATTCTAAGAGTTGCAGTATTTAGAGATGGAGGTAGTACCATAAGTACAAGTGAAACTTATTATTGGATAAAAATATGCTCGTGATGTGTTGATGGTGTTTTTAGTATGCAAAATTATGACAAAGTCATCCAACATTGGTTGAGCAGTGCCGCACGCATTGCATAATGCATCCCCACGACAATTTTTGTGTCTGGACGAAGATCCCATGAGACGCACCGAGCTAAAGAAACCATGTTGAGAATGGAGACCCCCACCCCTCCCGTCGCCGCCACCACCCCAATCCCCATCCATGGCCGCCGGTGACTGACCTCCGCTGCGGCAATGGGATCCTCCTCGGATCTCGCTTCACGTCTTGACTTTGACCGTGGCCTCGAATTCCAGGACGAAGTGCATCGCCTCTTCCGATCCCTAGTACACCACCCTAACCCCTCGCTAGATGGCTCGTTCTTCCTCCTGGTCACTTTTCACCATTTCTTGTTCTGTTTGACGGAAGATTCGGTCTCACTGGCTCTCCAATCTTGTTTGGGAGGCCGAGCTTTGGATTTTCACGTCAAATTCCTTACCAACAATCATTTCCGCTTTTCGGTTTTCTCCAAGCAAGTGGGTTTTCATGTCTACAACCTCTGCCGTGTCATCAGTTCGACTTTTGATTGCTATTTTCATTTCTGGAACAATGGCATGCCTCATTGGGAGCACGAGAAAAGGCTTTGGGAAATTGAGCAAGAAAGCGAATGGACCAAAGTCCTTTACAAATCCACGAAGAAAGCCTAGGCCAAATCTTTGAAAAAAGTCAGATTTGATTTGGCTCGTTCTTCCCCGATCAAGAGCAAAAGCATAGAGCAGTGCAACTCCACAATGAATCAATTCAGATCCAATTTGGTGCTTTCTCCGCCTTGATCGATCCTTGAGATGTTTGATTCCCGAGGTTTGGCAACCTTGATCTCAAGAACATTCAAAGTGATCATAGTGCGGCGTTTTTCGGATCTCCCACCTTGATAAGTTTGGAAAAGGCAAGTGAACCTCCCACCGAGATTCTAGCCGACCCGGTCGCATAATTTGAATTCAAATTTGAGTTGCTCAATCTGTGGTGGGCCGGATCACTCACCCCCGAAAACCCAATGCTGGAATTGCTCCAACTTCGGCACACCGGTAGGCTCGCCATCCGAGAGGCCGATCAAGTTGGCAATGGAGGCCCAAGTTGGACAGATCTAACTTCGGCACCAATTCTCAACCTCCGCTCAGCCCGGCTTGGTTTGGCGGCCCAAGTCGGGCCGATCGCGGGATGCCAGAATCCAACCTCAAGGGAGGTACCGCCGATCGAGATGGTGCAGTTCCAGACTCTTCGCCTTCTCAATTAAGGGAACATGAAACCAATCATATTGCTTTTCATCCGTCGGTGGCCTCCCCGGAAAACCCGAAAAACCCCAACTCCACCTCCCCGTGCCGACCCTAACGAAGCTCGCCCGACGCAAGATCAATCATGGCGAACTTTTCCGTCAACCCCGGCTTTTCCTGCTCGCGGACATGCACGTCGAGCACGGGTGGAATCGGCTGGCTCGCGGCCGCCTTGCCCTTGGTGGTGAGCCCACCAGGGAACACGAGGACTACGCCATCGTCACGCTCCACCCAATGCCGGAGAACGCCGATCAGCACCAGCTGCGCCAACACCTCGAATTCATCGTCAACTTCTTGGAGCACAACCAAAGGGTTCGCATTGAGTCTGCTCACTTGTCCCCTCTTTGTCTGGGTCTGATTCATCTACGTCATGATGGCTTCAAATAAGTGATAGATTGGTTCGTAAATCTCCAATGCATCTGGGTCAAAATCATGTGGTCCGGGTTGTCAATCATGATGAAGGGATTAATGCTAGAGATTGTGTCTACACTCGCTTAGTCTGGATCATGTTCCTTACTTTTCCATTAGATTTCCAGAAGGATGTGTATATGAGGGCTGCTGTTACGTCATATGGCCGTTTGCTAGGATGGTATACTGATGAAAACAAATCAAGAATCCTGGTCCGTGCTCTTATCCTTAGCCCAGATCGGATCCCTCGCAGTCTGATTGTGTCTCGTGGTACTCTGATGGGGGGCAATGGTAGATCCTGGGCTGTCCCAGTTTACTTGTTAAATGGTCAATTTCCTGATGCGTTTCTTGGTGATGAAGACCTTGTGCCCATGGATGCAGATCCACACCCTGAACATGGCCCGATTGGCCTGGGTCACAATCCGGTGCAGCCAAATTGGCCACAAGAGGTTCATGGAGCAGCTGACAATCTAGGGTTCTTCGGGGCCAACCCCCAACCCAACCCTGCTCACCCTATCCAGCTAGATGACATTGCTCTGCCTGATCACTTTGTAAACCAGCACAATCTTCAGATGGGTGACAATGCTGATGGAAATGCAGAGGCTGATGCAATGGAGATTGACCAAAATCAGCGGCAAGCACAAAACCAAGCCCCGCTTGCTCATCCCCAGTTTCCTCAGGAGGTCTTGGACATTGACCTCTCAGGTTCCTCGATGAGGTTTCTGAGGGCTTCAGGCAGGGACCTGCCTTTGCAGTTAGTGTTTGGCCAGGGTTCCAGCTCTGATGATTCCAGTGCATCATCCAGTGATGCTATTTCTCTGCCTGATGAAGATGAGGCAAGATTTAATGCTTTACAGATGCAGTGCCTCAATCACCTAGTATTTGACAGGAAAGCTCTTCTAGATGGCTTTCACCTCCAAGGTCCAGCCAACCTGGTTCAGACTCAAAATTCTACACCTATTTTAAGCCCAATTGTGCTTAACCTGGATGGCATGGACAGCAGCATACCTAGCTCTGACAAGACAATGATTGCACAGCCAACTGGGTTAGAGATTACACTCTGGCGCCCTCCTGTTCCACAGGTAATTGCTTTCCATATGGTGGCTGAATACATAGATTACCTGAGGTCTTCCCCAAGAGCACAGCAGCAGGAAGATGTCAGCCTAGTTATTCTCCTCGAAGACAGAATTCAGCCCAACCTAGAATTTGAATTTGATCAGGCCTCCCAGCCCATCCCGCCAAGGAGGCGTGTGGGCAGGCCCCCAAAAGCAAAAAGCTCCACCTCTTCTACTGGAAGTAGCTCAACCACAAGGACTGTTGATATGCCTATTGTTGAGAGTGCAGTTCGTCGCAGCCCGAGGATCAGGGAGGTGACAAAAATGGCTTCAAACATGTGCATCTTGGCAAGCGTCAGAGGAGGGAGGTCCCCATCCTCTCTGTTCCCCAGCCCGATGGAAATTCAGGACTCATTCCACCAGAGATCCTTCGCAGCTGGGGTATTAGTTGCGGAGTTCAGCCTGAAGCACTCTAACAAGGTGCTTTTTCAAGCACCTGCTTCCTCCTCTATAGTGGTGAATGATGAAGATTGATCAACACTCAGAACATTACTCCGCCATGTTCTGCACCAGAACATTGCTCTGCCGTCATCTTTTTTCCTTCCTGAACTGTTTAATTTATTTTCTTGCTTCAAAGAGTCATCTGCTGTGTTATGCGCTATGCTGTGCATAGTAGCCTGCTTAAACCCTACTTTTGTTTCCAATAAATTATCGGTCGTGGAACATTTTATCGTGGAACATCCGTGGGTTTAATGAGACTACGAAATGGGACGCGGTTAGAGAAAAAAATAGAAGAAAGTGCCTGCTCAGTCATCTGCCTGCAAGAAACCAAGAAGGAATTTTTTGATATGGGTTTTATAAGAAAGTTTGCGCCGCGCCGTTTTGATTGTTTTGATTTTGTGCCCTCGGTGGGGGCTTTGGGAGGGATTTTGGTAGTTTGGAATGGTTCAGCATTTCAAGGCAACACTCTTGATAAGCGTTCGTTTGGCATCACCATCAATTTCTCCTCCTAACACAATGCAGAAAACTGGAAGCTTACGGCTGTGTATGGTTGACACCTCTTAATGTTATCTCTAATAACGGCGCCAAAAATGCTTATGCAAAGCGACCGCCACTAGAATGCCAAGTTGTCATCCCCAAAGATAACACCAAGGGGTGTGGTATTAAATCATGCCACCATTTAGAATATAGAAATAGTATCCGCAAAGCGCCTGGATCAAATACCATTGTAGCATTTTACCCGGAGTATTACGGGTTATCATTTATATTTTCCCCAAGGAAGGTCTACATGGCTCTCGTGTAAAGGTAGCGTGATAACCTAGGTTGTAATGGATAGGCATAACCATGTCCTCGCTACTCAATACAGGGGCTAAGTCACAAGATAAATGATAATATAAGTATATAATCATTAGCATAAACAGATAGGGACTCCTAGCTATATCATTAGGGTTGCTAGTGGAACATCAAGAGATATTCCTGGGTTATTCCTAGCTACATGTCAATGTATATTATGGTTAGTGCAATACACCTAGTAATCATGGCTAAGGTTAGCATTATATTTATTCATAGTGGACATACTAGGGAAGTTTAAGAACATAGCATACCCTTCCTTCGTACAAAAGCCCTACTGTGCCTATAGACAGGGTTTGGATTACATAGGACTCAACAGGAATGTCACACCCACGATCTACCAAACCGGGCCTATAGGGTGCATTCACAGATAAACAACGTATAAGCACCACGCTTACACAATGTTTATCACTCACCCAACGATCAATTAGATGAGTGCTATACGAACCTATGGATAAGTATAATGTTAATCTAGCTATACTAAGCATATAACCATAATAGACAAAGAACAAGATAACTATGAATATAAGTAAATAAGTATTCATCAATTCAATTGTAGCAATCACATAACTATACAATGAAAGAGAACAAAGGCGAGAGGAGGTAAAAACTATACCAAATCCAAGCTCTTGATGGCTCCGGAATCCAAGCTTGCGCTTGCCTCCCTCTAGTTCTAATCTAGCTATCTAGGCCCTAGCTAAGGAGCTCGATTAGGGTTTTCGGCCGATGATCGGACTTCGAATGGGGAATGAATGAATGTGCCCCCTCCCATGGGGGGTGCCTCTCCTTTATAGCCCCAGGCGATGATCGTGAGCCATCGGATCAAACCGACATTGGCGGGCGGCTAGGATCGATCCTCAAAGGCGGTGGAGCGAACCAGCGAACCGGGGGCTGAACCGGGGCCAGCCCCTGCACCGGCCGGTCTAGGGCCGAGACCAGCCGGTCGGCCTTGGTGGCCTTCGGGCCCCCGGCTCGGCGTGGTGCCTTCCCGTCTCTTCTGGAACCTTCCTGTGTTGCCGTGAGGTTTGTTTTCCGTTTCCTTATTCCGATAAGCTCTTGTGATTGCGTCTTTTCCAGTTTACGCCTGCAGAAACAGTGAAACACCAAAACTCGTGGAATTCGGTTAGTGTAAACCCTATGTCTACTTTGGTGATCACAATTGCATTCTTTTTTATGGCTAGTTGACGGTTGATTTCATACAATAATGGCCGTCAACAATGGCCCCTCGCTTCGAACCTAATGATCGCTTTTTATCAGTTGGTTCATGAATCACACAATCCAGCAGGGAGAGAACTGGATTTTCATGGGGGACTTCAACTTCTATAGGTCACTCAGCAATAGAAACCGCCCTGGTGGAAACATCCAAGACACTTTGATCTTCAATGAAGCCATAGGTCATCTTGGCCTGGTTGAGCTGCCTATAAAAGGGAGAGCGTTCACTTGGAGCAACATGCAGGAAGACCCGCTCCTTGAACAGCAAGATTGGTTTTTTACATCCCTAAATTGGACCACTGCTCTCCCAAATACACAAGTCATCCCATTGGCCAAGATCATATCTGACCATATCCCATGCAAGGTCTCCATTGACACTAAGATCCCCAAAGCAAGCATCTTTCGTTTTGAAAATTTCTAGGTTGAGATGCCAGGTTTCTATGAGGTAGTACAAGCAACTTGGTTAAATATCCCTTATCAGGGGGATGCAGCCAGCACACTATCTACCAAGTTCAAGAAACTTAGATACAGCCTGAAGTATTGGAGCAAGCAATTTTCTACAATCAAAGTCTGCATAGCCAACTGCAACATAGTCATACTCCATCTTGATTCCCTAGAAGAGCTTAGCCTCTCTTCAATACAGAGCAAAACCTCAAAAATATCATCAAGGATCATCTTGCTAGTTTGCTCAGGACAAGGAACATCTACTGGAAGAATAGATACACAAAAAATAGAATCAAATTTGGGGATGAATGCACCAAGTTTTTCCATGCCATGGCTACTATTTCTTTCAGGAAAATCACCATCACCCAGCTCAGGAATGATCAAGGAGCTTGGGTCTAGGACCATGATAGTAAAGTTGGCATCATTTGGAACACTTACAGAGGAAGGATGGGTGTGACTGAATCTCCCAGCATGCTCTATAACTTGTCAGAGCTCTTTGTTTCCCAAGCTGGAGATTTACTCTCCCTTTGTGACCCCATCTCCACTGAAGAAATTGATGGGGTGGTCAAGAGAATGCCTGCAGATAAGGCACCTGGACCAGATGGATTTAATGGAGTTTTTCTAAAAAAAGTGTTGGCAAATCATCAAAGGTGATTTTTATAGCCTTTGTCACAGTTTCTTTGAGGACAATGTCAATTTGCAGAGTTTAAACACCTCCTTTATAATTTTGGTCCCAAAAGGCAACAACCCGTAGTCATTAATGATTTTTGACCCATCTCTCTCCTGAATTGTTGCATAAAGCTCCTAACAAAAGTGCTTGCAAACAGACTTCAAGCAGTCATCCTCAAACTGGTACATAGATTTCAATATGGTTTCATCAAAAACAAGTCCATTCAGGACTGTCTCGCCTGGTCATTTGAGTTCATTCACCAATGTCAAATAGTCATTCGAAAACTTCGATTTTGCAAAAAGCTTTTGACACTATTGAGCATGGGGCAATTCTTTTCACCATGCAGTCCATGAGTTTTCTAGCTAACTGGTTAAATTGGACAAGGTCCATCTTGTCCTCTGGATCCTCATAAGTGCTTCTGAATGGTGTGCCTGGAAAAAAATTTCATTGCAAGAGGGGAGTGAGGCAAGGAGACCCCCTCTCCCCCCTTTTATTTGTTCTCGCAGCTGACCTCCTGCAAGCAATCATCAATAAGGCAGCTACTCAGGGTTTACTGAGAAGGCCGATTGAAACTCTAGATGAGGACTTCCCTATAGTGCAGTACGCTGATGATACACTCCTCATCATGGAAGCCAATGCAAGTCAGCTATTCTTTTTGAAAGGCATTCTCCAGTCATTCTCAGATTCCACAGGCTTAAAGGTAAACTATCACAAGTCTCAGATGATCCCCATTAATGTTGGCCCTGAAAAAATGCAACACCTGGCAAATACCTTTGGTTGTCAAATTGGTCAGCTTCCTTTCACATACCTGGGACTCCCCATGGGAACCACAAAGCCTAGGTTCTAGGACTTAACCCCTCTTATGGATAGAGTTGAGCACAGTCTCTCGGTTTGTTCCTCCCTTTTGTCTTATTCTGGCAGACTGGAAATGTTAAAATCAGCCATCACTCCTGTTACAACCTATGCCTCCTGCATCATCAAACTTCCCAAAGGAGTTATCGAAAATATTGACGGGGCAAGGAAGCAATGTTTGTGGAGAGGTAATTCAGAGCGTAAAAACGGGTGGAAATCTAGTGGCTTGGCAAGTAGTTCAGCGACCACGGAAAAAAGGGAGGACTTGGTGTCCTCAACCTCGATCTCCAAAATGATGCTCTCTTGCTCAAGCACCTAGACAAATTCTATAACAAAAAGGACATCCCTTGGGTCAAGTTAATTTGGTGGAAATACTATCAAGACAGAGTTCCACATGCAGCCGGGGAAACTGGATCCTTCCGGTGGAAGGATATTCTCGAGATTAAGTGTTCTTTACCGCATTATTGCTCAATGCACTCTTGGAGATGGCTCCACAGTTCTTTTTTGGGATGATGTTTGGTCAGAAGATGGTGTTCTAGCTCAGCAACTTCCAAGACCGATCTCCTTTGCAAAGGATACTAAAATATCGTTAAAGACTTCTTGCAAGCTGACAACATTGAGGATCTGTTTGATTTGCCCCTCTCCAATGAAGCCTTTCAGGGAGCTTCAAATTCTGGAACCTATCTTGGAGGACTTGCCGGAGAATGATGACACAGATGATAGTTGGTCATATATTTGGGGAAATGCACAGTATTCCTCCGGACGCCTATACAAGCTGGCTTTTCAAGATGTCAACGCTCACCCTTCTTTCAAATGGATTTGGGAAACTAAGTGCACCCCCCGTATCAAGTTCTTTGCTTGGCTCATACTAGTGGATCGCTTAAACACCAAGGACATGCTCCGCAGAAGGCACCATAACACACATGGGGATGAAATCTGTGTGCTCTGTCATTCAGGTGCTGTGGAAGATCTTGACCATCTTTTCTTTAATTGTAGTTTTGCCAAGCACTGCTGGCAGGAGGTACAAATTGTTTGGAATGACCAGTTGGAGCTCCCCCAAAGACTTGTTCAAGCCCGAGAAGCTTCAACCCTTCCATTCTTCATGGATTTGGCGATGATCACGGCCTGGGAGATCTGGAGGATCAGGAATGATAAAATCTTTCGTGGAAGAACTCCTAGCTTTAGCACTTGGAGGGTTAATTTCAAAATTCAGTGTAATTTGCAGCTCCTTAGATTCAGAGGTGATCTTAGATCGGCCTTCTGTGCGTGGCTAGATGCTTTTAGCTAATTCTTGTAAGTTGAACCTCTTCTCTCGTTAAAATTTATAAAATCCTGGCGCACTGTGGGGGCCTCGCCCACAGTCCTTTTCGTCAAAAAAAAAATTGGTTGAGCAGATGCACTTGTCAATAGAAAATATCAAAGATCTTCACATAATCAGATGGCATATGATAAAGGAGATTAGGAGAGAAATGTTGCATGAAAACCAGTGAATGGAGAATTATTGGAGATAGACCACCAGATAGGCTGACAAAAATTTTACATATTTTAGCACACAAAGCAGATCATAGTGACAGAACCATCGTCAGAAGCAAAAGTCATGAACGAGTCGCGATGAATACAAAAGCATGCCTTGCATCGACATGTCTCCAGATTGCCATTACTTTTTAGCTCCCTTACAAACCAAAAAAAGAACGCAACAAAAAATGAAGAATAAACAAACATGTAGCAGAGCTAGCAACCAGATTATAGCCACAGCATCGGGAAAAAGAAGTTGTACACTCCAAACTGAGACTCCAACACTACATGCAATTATATATCGTCATTGTGTCCTAGCTATTGTAGCTAGAGATAGTAATAACGATTTTGCGTCGCTCATCACTTCCACTCGTGATCTTCTCGCTCCTATATATGATCTCAACTGATCTCTTATTATTATCTCTCTCATCAAACGAATCACATGACTTGAACAGTGACACGGCCGGTTACACAGGCAACAAGAACAAGAAGCCAAATAAAAAACACTACAGGTCGTACGGTAGACGACGACGAGATGGTAACAACACTAACAGTAACACTAACAGTCAAAGGCACTAGCTAGAGCTGCAAAAAGCCTACGGCGCTGGGGCCTTTGTTGTAGAAATAGATCGATCGTGAATCAGCTCGGGACAAGCCCGCAGGACAGTGTCATGAGCAGCATGGCCGCGTCTGTGATCTCGTCCTGCTGCACCAGCAACGCCGGCGACGCCCGGAAGCTGCAGGAGGCAGCAGCTGCAGATGCCGGAGCCGCCGCCGGCGGACTCCTGCTCCAGCTGATGAGCCCACCAATGTCGTCCACAAGCAGGTCCCTGCTCGGACAGGCGTCGTCGTCACCGACCTCGTCGGCGGTGGCCTGCTGCACGACAGCCGCCCTGTCAGTGGCAGCGACAGGGGCTGCCGCGACGGCCGCAGTGTGATCCTGCTGGACCTGGACAACCTTGCACCGTTTCTTGAACGGCAGCGACCGGTCCACGTCCGCTCTCTTCTCCTTCTTCACCTTAGGGTGTGCTGCTGCAGCCATGCCGGCGGCCGTGGCGGCTGCCTTGCCACTGTCGATGGGAACTGGCCCCGAGCCGGAGCCGCCGGAGCCGGCGGCCATCATCGCCCGCCGGGCCTTACGCTGCCTGATACCACACGCGTTGCAGAGCGACTGCGCCATGCAAAACAAGATAAATACAGTCATGGGCTTGCAATATAATACAATTATGCAGCATGCATCTCTCAAATAACACCCAAATTTCGTACATGGTGCAAGGACCACGACACCACGTACGAGTTGGATTTGGAAGAGGCAACAAACAAAGATACCTTGGGGCCGCAAGGACCACTCCTCCACAAGGGCGTCTTGGTGGTCTTGCAGTCGGAGCACACCCTAATAACACCCAAATTTGGTTGGCCACTCATGTTCATGTCGTCGTACCCTGCCTGATGTGCCCTTCTCCTCGGCTTCTTCCCTGCACCACTGGGATCCGCAGTGGCCTTCCTCGTGATCCTCATCTTGGCCGCCGCCGGCGTCCAGCTACAAGCATCCATCGACCCGCCGACCACCGGCAGCTTCCCCATATCGTATGGATCGTAGGAGGCAGGCTCGATCATGTCGTCACGGATGCTCTCCACAGTCGGGAACGGCGTCGAGAAGACACTACTCGCAGCTGATTGTGATCCACCAATCATCTGCTGAGAATTAACAAGGAAATTAAATCTGTGAATTTTTACACATGGGATATATGTGATTGGGAAACTGAAGACACATATACAGTTAAGTAACACATACATGTTGGGGCTCGAGCATAGCTTGATGATGCTGCCTCAACAAGTGATGATCTGCCGAACCATAGCTCAGACTGCTTGCGCTGGCGCTACTATTGCTGATCACAAAGGGAAAAAGGATTGGGGGATCCTTTGGCAGGGTGAAGGCCTGGAAGTGGCCTTGGTGGTGGTGATGATCCTGGTGATCTCCCTCCATGAGAGGGAGGGCAGTGGAGAGCTGGCTCATGTAGATGGCAGACATGGGAGGGACTGATGAGAGCAATTTGTGCTCAAGATCCGGATAGAGCTATATGGAGGACCTAGCAAGATCTCGTATATATAGCTAGGTGATGAGTGAAGATCACGATGGCATATATGGAGAGGAGGAGGAGAACGGCGGCGACGGCGGCGGCTGGTGCTGTGTGTATGTCAGAATGGCAATTTGGAGCTCGGGGGATCAAAAGGCAAGCGAGAGCTAGCGATCATGAACGAAAGGGGGAGGCATGTCCCTTTTATAAAGGGACAATGAGGGAGGTGCCTAGGCTGTGTAGATCATTCGTGTGTGATCCCTTTCACAGAGACACACGCATGACGGCATGAGAGAGAGAGAGAGAGAGAGAGAGAGAGAGAGAGAGAGAGAGGGTGCAAAGAGATAGATGAGCTAGATCGGAGGGGAACAGTAAAACACGTCGGCTGCAGTGCAAGCAGACGTTATTCCTAGGCGGCCCTATCGGCCAGGAGATGTGTGATCGAGGAGGTCCGTCCAAGGGAGGGACGTCGTAGGCGCTTCGGCTTCGCATGCATATATATCACCCGTAGGTTTGTCACTGGCCATCAATCATGAGATAATTCCTTGTAAGACATTATAAAAGATGCAACTTTCCCATTAATTATTAGCCACCGAATGAAAGAGTTCATCTCCCACGCATCTCAACTATCACTTTATTTTTTTACCCTAATACACCATTTTCGTCAACTTTTGTAGAAACGACAGCTAACAAGTAGGGCCCATACGTATCATCTTTCTTCATTTTCTAGCCTCCCTCACTAGAAGAAGGAGAAACATATGGGACCTACTTGTTGAATGTTTTGGTTAAGCAGAAATAATTTGGCAAGAAACATACTTATTCTCCTTCACAGGTGCTACATTTAGCTATCCATTGGTTCCGCACATTGGTTTCTCTATATGAGCCTACTTTGCAGGTTTTGGTTGCACCGGCATCACAGCAATTGGTGTAGACGGATTCAATGTTTTTCTCTCGGCCATGTGAGTGGTGATCTAGTCTTAGAATTGATAGTCATTAGAGTGTTAGGGTTTTATTTTTTAGGCTGTGTGCTCTTATGCGGACCTAGAAGTGTGTTCGTAGTTACTGTATCAACTCGACATTATGATTGTGAATTAATAATATCATTCCTTTATAAAACATATTTATGCTTATTATAAGAAGGATTGACACATGAAAAATAGTTTGCGTTTTCCCCACACTGATCTAGCACTACTTATCTAGTTGCCTTGGATGATCCGATTGATAATAATGGGAGTGCAGACGCTACTAGAAGTGTGTTCATAATTATTGTATCAACTTGATATTATAACTGTGAATTAATAAAATCATTCTTTTATAAAAAATTATTTATGCTTATTATATGAAGGATTGGCACATGAAAAATAGTTTGTGTTCCCCACACTGATCTAGCACTACTTGTCCAGTTGCCTTGGATGATCACTTTTATTACTTTGGTGCCTTTGGACTCCAGCAATATCAAATGATCGAGCGCTGGGGAGGATTGGCCTCAAACTAGTCTCGTTTCTCCAATGGAAAATTTTCTTTTTACAAACCTCAAGATGTTTTCAAAGGTTCAAGCGTCAAGATCCAAAGTGTGCTACGAACCTTGGTCTCAAACTAGCTATTAAAAGCCCACTCGCACAACTTAGCTTGCGAACACTGGATGATCCGGTGTGCATGATGTTCCCAGGACTTCAGTTTAACCCTTGTTCCTGCTAGCTTGTCTTTTTTTTTTTTTTTTTTTTAAAAACCTGCTAGCTTGTCTTGTATTACATCCATGAGACCTTCTGAGATAGATACTTGACAAAAACATTAACCTCAATGATTATATTGTTGTCCAAACACCAAAATTAAATCACAATTTGCCTAAAATGAGGCCGTACTTAGGGTGTATTTTGTTGAGTTGTGTGACTTCTAAAAAAAGTTGTTGTGACTTGGATGTGAAAAGCTGATGTAGGTTATGAAAAAACTGTAAGTTATTTGGTTCAAACAAATATAAACTTACTATCTCTATTATCTTCAAAACAACCGTGAAACAACTCTCTATTTTCACCATTTCAAAAGGTGAAAGCTAAAAGTAAAAAACTACAGGATCCAAGGTGCTTTAAAAACTGTACTACTCAAAATTAGTTGCTTATGTTTGGTTTTTTTTAAAGAAAAACAGCTACTACACGCACGACCTCCAATGGCCGTGGCCACATTAGTACCTTATATTTTACTGTACACGAACTCCATGGGACATAACATCAGAACCAACACGCGCTAGCTACTAGCCTCTCACCACAACGCTGGATGTCAGCACTGTACTTCTGTAAAACATGCTATTTGTAGTGGAAAACGATGTGACAGTAGGGAAGATGGGTAGCATGTTCAAATTAAAAAGTAAAATAAAGCTCTTTCATATGCCTTTTAGACGCGCGCGCACTCAAGGATTTGCATGAAGACAGCATGTCTCTTCCTCTAGCTTCATGGCCCTATTTCTGTTCGAGAAAAACGATTTTTAGCAACGGCGCTTTTTTGTGTAGAGACAGCTCAATTTCCAAATGCCTCTACAGTGGCCCTCCAAACACCAAACTGAGCCATCTTTAGAAATGCATATGTAAAAAAGCAGATTTTTCATCATCAACCTCTAATTAAAAATCAATTTCACGACTGGAAATGGAGTCGTTTCTAAAATTAGGAGCTACACACTAAAATTTAAATTTTCAAACGATCCTGATGAAGAAACAACCAAAACAAAGTTTTAAATTTTCAAAAGTTTTGCAACATGTAGTTGATAATTTTTTATTTGAAATCATCTATGCAATGAAAGTTGCATTTGTATTTCTCACACTTAAAATTCAAAATTTTTAAATGACCTTAGATAGAGAAACGACCAAAACCAAAGTTGTAGATCTCGAAAAGTTCTAAAACTTTGTAGTTGACAATTTTTTCATGTGATTATGTTTAGGGTCTAAAATACCCATTTCAAAACCGGATGATAATAAAATGAGAACAAAAATCCCAAATAGATGTCTTCTAAGTGGAGTGTGGTTAAGGAAGGTATGTGCAAGGGTTGTGTCATGGGTTCGAACCCTTGCAGCCACACAATGAATGTTTTTTGTGTGAAAAAACATGTGACAATGCACGCTAGTTGCCTGGTGGGGGTCTCCCAGGTTTAATAATTTTTGTACCAAACAATATCTTTTCATAGAATTGTGTAACTTTCCCTAAATGTGTTCCACTTTCATGTTTAAAAACAAATCCAAACCTCTGGAATCACGACCCTCAAGGGACTAGAACTATAGATACCAAAACCACCCCTTACCAAGAAAAGGAAAATACAAGTAACGATAATGAATCATCCATTATATGCAAACATTTCACTATAAGTACATGTGGATTGAGATGAATACAAGTACATCTAAACAAGATCTAATAATTGTCCGAGCAATGGTTGTCTCATTTTTCATTAGGGACTTAAGGTTTCTTATGGTACATAATATTTATATGTCATGGACTTAAGGTTTCTCTAGTGTCTACTAGTACCACATAGATGCAGAGTGAGTAGCCAGGGTTAGCGTGAGCGCGAGCCAACATCCTCACCGCCTCCATTACCATGACAACATTTTCCACTAGTCCTCTACATCCTTATGCCCACTTGCTTTTACCCTTATTGCATGACTTCGATTGGCGCCTTTTGTATGCAAACCCACTGACTCGCGATGCATCCACCTTTTGTGGCTCCAAACTTTACCTTTTATTATTTTTCATACTTACCTAAGGTTAGTTGTACCAAATTAAGGTTAGAAAGGTGGCAATTGATACCTGAAACCTGAAGTACTTTACTCTATTAGAGCAAGGATATAGGTTAATTTCTCTACCCGTGGGTTCGTTAATGGATAAAAAGCCAAACCCAACAGGTTTGCAAGTGTAGGTCTAGAGGTGTACTACCTGAACCCATATATCCATAGGTTTCTAAATCCAATCCATCAAAGAAGAGTAGCTTATCAGCCCACAGTACTCTAAATTTCTCAACTAGATCGATCCATTTAGATGCATATATAAGACAACTTGTCCATCCTAAGTTTTAACCTACCTCACTCCTTCTCCCATCACCCACCTAGTCATACTACGGTGGTAGTGGCGTGCATCTAGATCACTCGTTCATGCTCAAGCTTGGGCATCACGTCACATTGAGAGGCTGAGATCCTAACTAGTTGGTATATGCATGTCATTAATATATAAACTACGGTGGCTGACTTTTGTATGGTTGGTGAAATGGGATTTCTCATTTAATTGTATTTTGCTATATTATATATACATGAGTATGCCAATAGTGAATATGTACTATAATACTAATTGCGGCTCCATTAGCTGAAATAACTGATGAGACAAGGAAACAGAGCCTGGACGCAAAATTAAACCCGTGGCGAGGTGAGATGTGCTTGCTCTTTTGGGTACCTACGACCCAAGTGGGCATGAGCCTGGACACAAAATTAAACAGGTTATGGGTCATGGTTTTTCTATTTTTTCACATTTTTATATTCATGGACAAGCTTTCAGCCGACAACCAAACAACCTCTACTCCTCCCATATTACGAAGTATGCTAGCTTTCTGCATAATAATCCTGTTTTCCAATTTTCCCACTTTAAAGTACTATATTTGACTCCCACAAATATCTAGCTACCTGGTGTGCTGAAATCTCTACATTTAGATCAGATCTTGTGTACGTCCAAACGATCATGATGGCTTGCAAGTGCATGCATGCACCAGCGGCAATACAAGAAAAGAAAAATAAAAACAGTACTCGCCACACGGATTGCCAAAAAGGGCAAGGCAAGGCACGGCATGTGCAGTGCAAAGGCACAAAGGTCACCCATACCGGCCGGCCTATGCTCTCCTCCCCTTATTACCCCTGGTCCTAGTCCATTCCATCCATCTATCCTCTGTTACGAGTGACCAGCAGCAGCAGGTACAGTGAAACGAATCCAGAGAGCGACGGCTCTTCCGGCAGCATGACGGAGCCCATACGCCCCCAACAGCGTGCGGCCAAAATCAGCTGGCCGACTTGTTGCTCGCGCCTCTCCTCTCGTGATCTGGCCCCTAATGGGGACAGATGCACGCCCAAACAAGAGACTGATTGGCCCGAATCTACGCACAAGCGGCGGGCGGGCGGCCGCGCCCACTGCCGCACTGCACAGCTCTGCAAACCTTGCCTTGTCCTGTCCTTTTACATTTACAGCCGGATCATGGCGAGCAGAGAAATAAGATGAGAATGATTCGTAACGAGGCAGGGATCGGAAAGCAGTTGGCAACATTGTGTGTTTGACCCACTTACAAGGTGAGATCTTTCAACGATGTACGTTTCCTCCGTGCATGGAGATCGGGGCTGGATCTCTGACCTTCTTGCTGGCAGAGAACGACGTAGTAGTATAGCTGCAGAATCTGACTAGAAACCAGCAGGTTTATCATCAAACATGGTGAGTACTTACTGGAATAGATGCTTTAGCGGTTCAGTAGTCGGCACTAGTTCCATATTTGTACAAACATATTCATAATCATTGATTAAACAGAACAATTAACATGAGCTAAGCAAAGGATAACAAGAGGAACAGCTACATAAGAAAACAGAGGAACGTTTGAGGGTTCAGTTAGCTGATAAGAAGAGTCCTAACCCCTGACACTGCAGAGAATTCAAAAGGTCCAAGACTGAAGGTATTACATTAAACAATGCAGGCTAAGTATCATCAGCATGGTATTGGTATCCAAGTCATACAGTGATCGAAGATCTCACTTCCAGGAAGAAATAGCACAGCTTTCAAATGGCACAACTGTTTCCTTTTAACTAAAGTTTCTTCCTTGTTCTTTGAGGAGAGGCACCTGCCTTGCAAAGTTGACAGTACCATGCATGGCATAGTGTCACTCGAAATCACTGAAAAGTCTAGTATTGTAGTATAAATCATCACAGTACATGAGGTGACTATTTACTAGCAAACCATGTCTATGACAGCACAAGAAAATCCAACTGCAAGACTGATGCCCAGTAAAATGGGGGGAATTAAAGAGCAGCATATATATCCATCAAAATCCTGCATATATTTGGACACTTCAGATACACAAGGGCAAAAAGCATTCAGGGCAAGCACCGTCAAGGTTCTTATCATATCATTCCTACAGCTGGATAATGTTTCTAACTGAAACGCAGCTACAGCTAAATTGTATGATGGTTAGGCTGGATACGTATGCGGTCTATGAATCACTCCTAGAGAGAGAGAGAGAGAGAGAGAGAGAGAGAGAGAGAGTAACTCACTGTCACAAGTTGTAAGGTGGTAAGGCAAATCTCAATCATAGACTTGCGCCCAACAGATACACAACAAATACGTAACTTTCAGAAGGCTCTGCAAATCCAAAGGGATCATGGCGTTGAGCAAAAAGACACTGCGCTGCCATCTCTAGGGACCCTCTTTGTGGGGGTACCAGCAAATGCATGGTTGGTGATCCAAAAACTAAACAATTACGGTACACATACAGGTACCTCATCAATCAAGGGTGATGGCTGTATGGTGCAGCACATGAAAATTATACATAGCAAACTAAACTTCTTTTAGAGTGGTTGCACAATGAGTTGTGTTGGTTGTCGGTACTCATATTAGACAAAGAAACTATAAGACATACAAGGACAGACCAGCTAAGTAAAATAGTTTTGATGGGATCATGTTAATAGGGATCTCCAGATACTAACCTGAAATATCCATTCTTTTTCTAAATTCATGATCCTTTTCAAGGTACCAGGAAAAAGATGGGCCAAGATATTTGAGAGGATATTGCACTAAACCCTCTACCACCAGAAATCTAAAGCAAAAGTGACAGATTAGGTCATATCTGGCTAATCAGCAAGGTAGAGAAGATCCTGCTGCTCAGGAATTATTTTATATAAAAATGAAAGGGCACATGTACAAACTGTAAGTAGTACTATATCTTTAGTTTATCAATTAGCATAACAATTCAAATAAAATGAGTTCTTGACTAGTCAGGTGAAAGGGATGTGATCAGGCCACAATGTTGTAAGTGGTTGTGGAGGGCACACACCCGCAACCGCAGCATCCGGTTGCTATCAGAGGATCAACAAAAAAACAGAATAAGCAAAGGTAGGATGATTAAGGATAAGGTTAACATACGGGTAGGATGAAGGGAGGAACCACAGCCACTTATTTCAGGGCTAAATGCTTGACATTCTTGCATAATGTTAGCCAACAAAGGAAAATAACAATAATAATAATAAATACGAAAGAGATTTCTGTCCCAGATTTGCATATCAGGGAAGAAAGTGAATTAGTCGGTACCTTAATTCTGCTACTTTGCGAGGAAAAATGCTCTACGTGGTCCATATGCATCATCAGTTTGACATTCATAGAAACAGAGTTCACAAATAAAAGTTATGTACAAGTCCTTTCGTAAATTTGTCAGACTAAGGTCCTGTTTGGATCCTATGAACTAGTAACTAGTCGTCTAATAATTAGTCTATAAGGATTCAAACATGTGAACTAGTGGATATGAACTAATAACTAATCTAAGGCTCAAATAGTTCCTAGTTCACTAGTTCACAAAACCTAACTATTTGAACTAGTTGTTAGTTCATTGGACTCAAACAAGCCCTGAATAGAGGTCTAGTGATGATAGGATCAAGGATCCTACGGCGATCGGGAAGGCATAGGAGTAGGTGACCTGTGGTTGGGGCTTGAACCCCCGGTGGCAAGTGGGCGCCGTGAGGATGCACATGAGCGAGCGCGAGAGAGAGAGAGAGAGGAAGGCACACGTGAGAAGCCCAACAATTATGTTGCTTTACTTGATTTTCTCGACAATTGCTTAGGGATATTTATCCCTTACTATCCTTACACACCAATCTAGGATTTCATCTCCTACTTTATGAGAACTAATTGGGAAATAAACCAAACAAAGGATAATTGGACCCATTGCCTAGCCACGAATGCGTTAGCACCGTTGGTAGGTGATGCCAATCATAACATCTCTCATCGCCTTCACTAATAGCTCGTCCTCGAGCTGGACATCGGGGTAGTTGCCTAGGACTTCCACAGCGGTTCCCATGTAGTGTCATTGAGAGTCATGCCACGCTACTGCACCAAAACGTGGCAAACACCCTGGTGAAGTTGAGCACGCAAGATGGTGTCGGGTCAAATACACGGTGTATAAAACCCCCCCGGCTAGTTGTCCTGACAATTAAGCTAAAAGTTGTGTCAAGGCAAGCACAAATGGGACTCATCGAGGGAACCAGGCGAGAACACTCCCGCCAAAACTCCCCGACCCTCGTGGGATCCTTTTCGTCCCGCACGACCCCAAGAGGAGGGCCCGCCATCCTGACCCTATAAATATCGCGGCTCGCACGACCCCGCCCTCCGATAGGTGGGGTCCAACCAAATCCACGACCCCATCGCTTTCGCACGACCCCGGTGTGGGGACCACTACTCCGCTTCTGCCTCAATGAACGCCCTGTCCTGTATGACCCGCGAGAGGATCACGGGGGAGGCACCGGGAGGAGGCGCCGCACGTTAGCCAGCCACAATTGCACGTCTTGCATGGCACGGTTGACCGCAGTGCACACACTATGCTTTGACCGAAGCAATGCAGTATGCCATGCCATCCTTACGGCATGGCTATTTCCTAATCCATTGTTGGCACGCCTATCGAGGGTGAACATACATTCCCTGTCACGAATGCGGCATAGCAATCAAGTTATACCTAACCCCAGTACAGGCGAAGTCTAACTCAGGCCAGTAGCACCTTACCCGTTATGCGCCCATAGGAGGCCTTGGAAAAGGTACAACAAGCACGCCCCAAATAGTCCCCCGACATGGCTTAGCAGCCCACAAACATACGAGTAGGACAACACGACCCTAGGAGCAAGGACAACCCACCCCATGATTTCTTTCTTTTTTCTCTTTTCCTCTATTATGTTCACCATCTCTCTCTTCCTTTGTGACCACAGAGGTCGCGTGCTTGTATCTGATCCCCTCCCTTCGATCTATAAAAGGAAGGGCTGGTCACCGTGCTAAGGCATCGAGCATTCGAACACAACGCCTCACAAAACAAACACACGCACCATAGAGACTTGGAACCCTCTTCCTCTCTCGACCGTTTGCACCTTCTACTACAAAAAAACTGAGTAACACAGCCCGTTCGAACTGGATGTAGGGCACTTTGACCTAAACTAGTATACATCTTTGTGTTCACTTAGTAAACTATCCACAACATGAACGTGAATCTAGAATTTCACTAGTCAGTGCTAGTTCTAAACACCGACATATGGGCTCTAAGGCGGGTAGCAAATGGCCATCCTGAGTGGGTGGCACCAGTGGTGGCATGGATGGAGGGTCGCCATGGTAAGGCTTGAGGAGCATGATGTGGAAGGCATCGCAGAGCATGGCACCCTCTGACAGTTGAAGATGATAGGCCACCTGCCCGATGTGCTCCAGCATTGTGGTGCACTAGCGCTCTAGCTCGTCCTTCTGCGGCTGGGGGTAGCGGTAGGGACGAATGACCACTGGTGTTGTACCCAGTAGTAGGCGGATGCGGTGGTTGTAGGGACGCACTAGTGAAAGGCCCCAGAACTCTATGAAGACTGTGATGTACTGTTGTAGGAGGTGGTCCGGTAGTGTCTGTTGTGGTACCCAGCCTAGACGATGGTGCGGATGGCCAGTTGCTAGATGTCGGTCATGGGGAAGGCACCCACTTCTAGAAGATGCATCGGTTGTCTCGCTAGAATGCCAAGCAATGGTCCTCAAGTCCTATAGAATGCGGCTCAAAGTCCGTAGGAAGTCCATGCTGAGCACAAGGTCGAAGTCGAAGCCACTCAAATCGATGTCACAAAGAAGATAAGGAAAAGTCCTCGCGGCCATTGCTCATGGCGACGTTGCAAGACACCCCCTCATAGGCGTCACGGTCACCATTGGCCAAAGTTACCCACATGTTGCACTAGCCGAAGTGGCCAACTAGAAGCGCGCATGACCCCTGCGGCGTTGTTGAAGTTGTGTGTGGAGCCGAAGTCAAACAGCACGAGGAGGCGATGGTTGTGGATGTGGACATAGAGATGCATGGTATCCTCCAAGCGGATGCTGGCGATAGCGTGGAGGAACATGACAAGTTGGTTGGCAACGTCCTTAGCTGCCAATGGCAGCTATGTTCTCAACCTCGCACCATCATCGATGTAGTGTAAGGCCTCCAGGAATAGACTTGGCACTTGGGGCCATGCACATACGGCTCATCATAGTCGTAACAAAGCCCATGCTGGCGGCGCTCAACCATCTCATTCGAGGAGAGGCAACGGAAGGCCTAGGGGCGCCGGCAAGGTGGGAAGCACCTAGGCACCACCGCACCAGGGCGCGGTAGGGCCCCTCCAAAGAGAGGCGCGATGCCCGCGGGGATGGCCGAAACTAGGTGTTGTAGAAGGTGCGCGGCACACTAGGTTGGCACCGGTGTCATGGCCTCAGCCCGACGCTTATACGCTCGGGGGTGAGGTGCATTACGATTGGAGGGCCCTAGCTCCAAGAGTTTGACGTCGATCCAGATGTGCTGCGGAAGACCGCCCAGAATAGCTCGACCTTCTGGGCAGGCGCCAAGTTGAGAGTATGGTAACGCTTGGTATACTCCTAGACCATGGAGAGGGACTGTAATTGGACCAGTTCGGCCAGCCGATTCGAGTGGACGGACGGCCTAAAGCACGGGTGGCATAGGTCCTTGAAGCACTCCTAGTACTGCATGCAATCGTTCTGCTCCAGTGGGTAGTACCCCGTAGACAAGATGATACGACGCGAGCCAAACGCGATTCTACGCAAGGGTATGCTTGCTGCAAAAAAAAACTACTCACATCGATTGAGCTAGTTTAGAGGGTCTTCAGAGTCGTCGAAGGTGGCAAAATCCAAATTGTAGAGTGGGGGTAGGGGGAGCTAGCCCCATCCGGTGCCATGCGCTAGCATGTCAGGGACACCTATGAATGGCGGCCCAGACAATAACATCGCACCCACTATGGATGGAAACAACTCACCTTGCCCAAATGCAGAGGCACCCTGGGGCGATAAAGGTAGACGTACGCGCCATGAACATTCCTAAGCAGAGTATTGGGGATGGGGAATGGAGGAACTGTATTTGGTAGATGGGCATTGGCGGCTTAGCAGACGGCATGGTGGTGACAGCGGCACCTATTATGGAGAAGAACGTCGTCCCATAGCCAGGCAGCCCATAGGGCATGCCTGGTGGCATGGTGGTGGTCGGTGCTGGTGGCAGTTGCACCACCAAGATCACTAGGTTGGTTGACATGGCTGCCATCTGCTTCGCCATGTCCGCCAAGGCCTTCGCCATGGCGTCGAGCAGCGGCACAGGAGCACCCTTCGGTTGCCTGTCGCCGTCATTGGAGCCTAGTATCTCTAATACCATGTTGATAGGATGGAAGATCTTACGGTGACCACGGAGGGCATAGGGGTAGGTGACCGGTGATCGAGGCTTGAACCCCACCGTGAGAACGTGCGTGAGAGAGAGCGATAGAAAGGCACATGGGAGAAGCCCAACAATAATCTTATTGCTTTGCTTGATTTTCTAAACAATTGTTTAAGGATATTTATCCCTTCCTAATACACACCAACCTAGGATGCCATCTCCTATTTTTGTGGGAACTAATTGGGGAATAAACCAATCAAAGGATAATTGGGCCCATTGCCTAGCCACTGACGCGTTAGCCCCGCTACTAGGTGACGGCAGTCATAACAAAGTGACAGGTCCATTTCTTGATTGCTGACAACAACAAAGCTGTCATGGGCAGCCAGCAGGCTACCACCGGCCCAATAGGCCCAAGAGTCGGTAGCTTAGCCGCCAAGTTAGGTTTAGGGTTGGTTCCCTCTCTATATAAAGAGAGGCACGTCTGTCATTTGGAATCAAGCAATGAATTATGAAGAAACAATTCTAGTCTCCCTCAATCTCTCAAGCTCTTGGTAAAGCATAAGGCCTAGTTATCCCATAATACTCTTCTCCATAACATCGGTATCGATAGCCTCCGATCCTCTTCCCCGCCAATCCCCTACATTTCCCAAAAAAAACAGATCAGGCCGCTCCTCATCCCTCGATCCGGATCGCCAACCGCTCCTCATCCATAGCCGCCACGGCCGCGAAACCTTCATCATCATCTGCCGCCACCGCAATCATCGATCCAGATTCGCCACAACCTCACCACCAGCCGTCGCCGCCAACCCACCACTCGTCAGCCGAGGTCGCGGCCCGACCCGACGATGCCTGTACACGATCCAGCTGCCACACCGACGCCCGCGTGACCCACGTCCTCGCGTCGTTCGTCCTCGTCGCCCAGGCCAAGACCAGATCGCGTGTTCCGTCTGCCACCACGCTTTGCCCTGATGGGCTTCCCAAAATTTGTGGGGAAATCTAATCCTGTGGCCTTCGTCAACCAGTGCGACTCCTACTTCCGCCAAGAGCGCATCATGGAGGAAGAAAAGGTATGGCTGGTTTCCCGTAATTTGGAAGATGACGCCCGGGTTTGGTTCCTCCAAGTCCAGCACAATGAAGGCACCCCGGCATGGCGTCGCTTCACCGAGTTCCTGCACCTGCGCTTCAAATTGCCCCCGTGCCCCAACCTGCTCCATCAGGTACCCCTTGGTATCGACAACACCCTACGCATCCTTGCTGATGTGTCCATACAATTTGGATCGCCCGCGGGGGCGCGTCTCGAGGCGAGAAGGACACGGAGGACCGTGAACGCCGGGCGGGCCGTATGCCTCCAGGCAAGCGGACGGGGGAGTCCTGGCACGCCGCCGAGCGCAGGCTCTTCATGCGACAAAAGCATTGAAGGAGCAAGCAGCGGTGCGCCCTAAAGCGCAGTCGCGAGGATTTCTTGTCCGTCGCATGGTGCGGTCAAGGCGCATGTCCCCCATTCCAAATAAGACTAGCAACTCACAAACCGGATGCTTTGACTACTCAAGCTCGCTCCGTTTCTTCCCTGTGGCGTTCTAGGTCCAGCCTCACTGGGCAATAACCATGGCAACGCAGTGGATGTGCAACACCGGTGGTTCAACCTATGCCAAGAATTGCAAAGGTGGCCATCTCTTACGCTCGGCACCCGGGACCCGGTCGGTATTACATCTTCCGCTTTTCAGCCCGCGACGCTACGCTGTTGGGTCTTTTCCATGGGATCCGAATGGGTCTTTTCTTCCATGGTATATGACACAACATAATTGTAGTCCACCTTTATTTCCTATTTTAGTCTTAAAATAGCAATGGTAAGCCGAGATGTAAAAGGCTTAACCCTAGGTCGCGTCAAATAGGTCTGCGGCATCTATCTAGCTCGAGGGCGAGCTGGGTCTCCAAGGGCGGGGGAGATGTCATGGGCAGCCAGCAGGCTGCCACTAGCCCAATAGGCCCAAGAGTCGGTAGCTTAGCCGCCAAGTTAGGTTTAGGGTTGGTTCCCTCTCTATATAAAGAGAGGCACGTCTGTCATTTGGAATCAAGCAATAAATTATGAAGAAACAATTCTAGTCTCCCTCAATCTCTCAAGCTCTTGGCAAAGCATAAGGCCTAGTTATCCCATAATACCCATCATCCATAACAAAAGCATTTTAGGGATGGGTGGCTATTTTCATACTTCTGACTTGCCTTTTATGAGTTGAGATATATGATGTGTACCCAACTACCCATGTATGTTGTTTGATGTGAAAAGCCTTACTATCTCTCAAGAACTATCTATTTATAAGAAATATAACAGTAGTGGAAAAAATTATTACAAGAGCAAAAAGCTTTTAAAGGAAGACCCTATTTTATACTTCTATAGCACTAAAGAGAAAAAAGATGAAGGACCTAACTTCTAGATTGTGCGGCAAAGTTGGCAACATAGCAATCACAGCTATAATTTCTGATAGAATGCTTTGAAATGAATAACTTTATTTGGAGAATGGGGAATCATATGAACTTTCCTGTTTTCCAAGATGAAAAATAAGTCCATCATTGCCATATCTTTTTTTTTTTTTTTTCCTTCTACATATTCCCTTTGTTCTTGGGCTAACTATCAAGAAAGAGAGACGAACACACTGAAACGTTAAAGGTTTGAGTCCCCAGGTCCTTTTCCGATGTTACTACATTGTGCATCTCAGCATTTCTTCTTTTGGTTTCAATACTAACAGGTACAAGTGTGCACAAGTTGTCTTTGTTAGAAAGAAATAACTTACTTGGAATGGGTGAGCCTGACTAGTCTAGATATTTCTGACAACTAGTATCGGCTAACAATAACAAATTATTCTGCCAGTGTCACACCACCATCAGCAATCTGTAACTGTAAGGTAGCCCCATCTTGATACTTATTCCAAATTACTAAAATATATAGCATCCTAAAAACTGACAGGAAGAAAAAAAATCACATCCAGCAGAGCCTCCACTCCATGGTATCTGCTTTGCATTGCTTCATGTGTTATTTCTTAAACGAAGCCCTATGAGTAATTCATTCACTTTCACTAAAGCCAAGGATTCTTCATCAGGTAGCACTTTGTTTTTGACTCAGCAAGTATAGTTGTTGTTACAACTTACAACGAAATGGACAAAGAATGAACTTTTCTCGGTCTGCAGGGCTTCAACGATAAGAAAACTCCAAATAATACCTCAAAGAAGGTAGGCTGCAATATTTGGTACTCCCTCCGTTCCAAATTATAAGACGTTTTGGCATTTCAAATACATTGCTTTGGTTATGTATATAGAGTTTGTAGACATTCTGTACATCTACATAACAAAAGCAATGTATTTAGAAAAAACCAAAACATCGTATAACTTGGAAAAAGTGAAAGTACTGACTTCTCTCTTTGAAATATGCTGATGAGTCAAATGCTTTTCTATTTCATCAACGTTATTGTGTTTATAGTATCATTGTCATCTATGAACATATTTGCAATCATTTTCTTTGCCCTTTCAGAAATCTGTTGTGCAACATTTGCTTTGGAAATAAATCATATATAATATTTTATTTTTCTTATTCATCCTTTACATTCTTATTCATCTTTATATTTATCTTCATGCACTGATTCTTTCCTCTCACCATGACCAAGTTTTTCCCTTTTTCATAGGAAATTCAGCTTTTATAGAAAATTGATATAAAAGTTGTACAGACTCTGACACAACAACAGTGCCAGGGATTCCAGCTTACAATTTTAAGCGCCAAACAACAGAGCTAAGCAACAACCTTCCAGTCAACAAGTTAACATCCAACCAAATGATCGAGATGAGTTTAGACAACTGAAGCCAACTGAAATGACAAAAAAAGATAAGTAACTAAAGAACTGCCTCCAATAGACTACACCTTCCACCTCAATCTCATAATCAGTTAAGTCTGTTTAATTTAGACTGGAAAGGGTGTGGATGTTTTTATTACTGTAAGCCTATGCAAGAAATTTACCTAAAAAATTGTGCAAAAGCTCCTAAATTAAGAAAAGATAACATTTCAAAGAGTCTTCATATCTGACAACCTGTATAATAAGTGAACTTTCTTCTGCAATAACATGATACTATTTATAACCATAAAATACCTCAATCAGAAAAGAATGATATGGTCCAGGTCCATCAACCTATTACCTTTCACTTATCAAGAAAAAAAGCTCAATTTTTCATTCCATGATGCAAAGTTCAACCTTTGTGGGGGCTTTTTTTTCTTACATGGATATCAAAAACTTCAAATGTGCAGCCCATTTCATGCATATGTACTTTGAAACAAAACAATGATTTTTCATAATTTTAGCAAACATAGCATAGCACCACATAAAAAATCAGGACTAGCCAAAAAGAAATACTTCAATGGCACAGAATTGCTGATCGAGCTACGGGGAGGCTGATGCATGCATGTATGTTTCATTCTAAAAAGTCGAGACCTTCTTCCCTGAAGGGGACAAAGGGAGGAGGGGGGAAATATGTTAGTTATTTTTTAAATATGTTAGTTGTATTTTACTCTCATAGTGATGGGTTAGTGGTCACAGACTTGTCCTTTCAAATCTCAACAGCAAGGACCCACAAGTACCAGTCAAATTCCCAATGACATCGACCCTTAACCTCACTAAAACAGAAAGTAAAATTGACACTCCTCTATATCACTGCGACTCGACTTTGTCGAACAGTATCACATTTTCATGAACATGTGCAAAGGAAGGAGTTCCATAAGGTTCCTTTTTTTTTTTCTTAAAAAGGGACACATGACTCTTTGTAATAGATTTCAATTGGCAGTGACAGACCAGCAGTTACTCCGCTTACTTGGAACAAAGCTAAAAATCACATAGCTCGCCTCACTACAAATTTGTAACTCCGTGGACTGCAGAAGCTAGTACAAGCAAACACAAACTGTTTTGTGCCATGCCCCATGCTGCAGCATTTTGGGTAGGTGGTACGTTTACTGAATAAGAACAAGCATCCAGACTACCAACCACCAAACAACATCCCCATCCTAGATCCCAGGAAGCAGGTGATGACACTAGAAACACTTCGATCGCATTTCGGCGAACATCTCGATCTCGATCGCGCACAACGCGAGCAACATCTCTACCGTCAGCTGTAAGAGAGATGGAGGATGGGAATGGGAGAGGGGGGTCACCCATGGTAGCCTTCTCACCTTCTGGGAGGCGGAGGACACGCCATCGCCATGTCCGGGACTCCGCGAGCACGCGACTTGCCGCTTGCGCCACTTGTTGCCCGTTGGCTTTCGCCGTTTCGCCATGAGCAGGGGCCTCGTGGGGCGCGCACGGAAGCACTGTGTGCTGTCTGTTGGAGCGCGCCGCGGAAACTCTGGGCCATGTTTGGACCGAAAAGTCAAAGGTCTTGTGGTTTATGGGCCGAAAGCCCAACGGGACTGCATGTTCTTTTCGGATATAGTCGAGGAGATGCCGAGATGCTGTTGCTGCGAGCCGATACGGAATATGCGATTCATGGCTTCAGCTTTATTCTGATGCCTTCTCGATATTATGCTGATTTTTTTTTTTATCTTTCACCCAAGTCATATAGTACAATAGTTAAAAAAAAAGCAAAATCATATAGTACAATATGTTAGTCATGTGATTACATACATATGTGTACGTATACCCATTTTCTTATATACACTTACTATCGCCTTTATAATCACCTCTGAAGGAATCCAATGAAGAATCCAAGGAAATAAGGGTAACATTAGTTGAACAAAAAGAAATGAAAAAAAGCAAAAATTCAAGTGATAATAAAGTTTTATGGAATTTGTTTTTTCATAACCACGCTGTATAACAGTTTGAAATGTCCTTTATTCCGAGGTTCTTGTTATTAGTCAAAAAAAACATAAATGAATCTCCAAAGTATACACAAGATATAGAAAAGTTATTGAAGGATAAAAAGATATATTAGAACATTTTTTTCAAATGGCTCTCCAAATAAGTATTTAGAGAATGGGTTTAAAGAAAATTCTCAAAGATGATCTTATGAGACTAACATAGGATCTTTGCTTAGAGAAACTCCAAGAAACTCTATCTTTTCTTATTAACAGAAATAAATATTTTGCTAAAAAATTCCCTTCAACAGTATGTTAATTAGATGTTCATATATTGTTGTACTTTAATTTGGATTTCCCCTTAGTCAAAGATAAAGAGAAAGATTGACTCTTTAGACTACGCACAAGATATAGAAAAAGCGGTTGGAGAGTGAAAAGATATAAAAAGTAATTTTTATTGAGTGGCTATCTAAATGATAATTTAAGACTAGTCTCAGATGAGAGTTTCATGATATAATTATTAAGACTGCACATGAGTTTTTGTATCAGTAATTGTGACAACAGGTTTTATCCATATGAGACTCTATAGAACTCTTTGTGATGACAAGACCATGGAAGCATGCAGAATTGCTATTTTCTTTGTTCGACGGGACTTATAAGCTGACTAATAAGCCAAAATACTGTAGAAATGACTGATTTTCTATGAGAAGAAAATAATGTTGGCTTATAAGCTGAAACAGCTTTTTAGCTAAAGCAAACAAGACTATATGTTTCGTGGTTTGCTGGTATTAATATTTAAAGTTTCAACATTCATATGATATGTTGTTGCAAAGATATACGAGTCTATTTTCTAACTCAACAAACGATGCATCTTTTGGACTTGAGCTAGAGTATAACCGCTTTTAGTGGGGCTACACAGTGTTTGGTGGCTGCAGGAGAATGAAAGAAAACTCTTCAATATCTTCACCATGTTTATGTTCACATCCAACTAGGAGGGTTGTTCCTAATATAAATAACCAATGTAATCCCTCATCTGAAGAGAGTCTTTTTTATTAGAGTACAACCACCTCATGTGTGTTCTCGTGTCATGGATTGAATTTTTGAAAATCTTTGGTAAGGCATTATGAGTGCTTTGGTGTTTTTATTCTTTTGGCTTCTCAAGGGGTTGTAGAACATGGAACTTCAAATCATCAAGTTCATGCCTTCATGTCTATATGGCGTGTTTGCGGCTATAAATACTAGTAGAATGCCCGCGTTCTTTGCGGGAATGAAGTAAAAATATAAGGAGTTTATAATGGTCAAAACTATGAATTAATAGATATATATATATATATGGATGTAGAAGGTCAATTCGGAGGTTGTATCTATTGACATGGTATAGATTATTTGAACTGGGCATCACCCAAATCTCATCTATGCGTATGTTTTTGGAGGACCACATGTAATCCATATGATATGTAGTTTTTGCTAGGTTTTTGCTTAGAAACGGTTTAAATTTTTGCAAAAAGTTATCGAAATATATTCATGTGGGGTCTTGTTTTGAAGAGTTTATTGCGAAAACACCATGGTGCAATTGGATTTTAATTACGATACTTGGTTTAGGTGCTACGACTTTTTTTCTATTTCAAAAGAAATAGGTAGTGGGAAATAAATAAGAGCCTTAGTGGAGTTAACTAATCAGTACATGTAATCAATGCTAAACGTAGCTACGATGACATCATCTTTGTTGATTTGACCAATCACAATCACGAGAAATAGGCTAGTGGGGGTTAATTATTAGTTATAGATTGAGCAATATATAGATTGAGCAATATAAATTTGTTGTCATGTATTCCATACATGTTGGCACGTCATTTCCTTTCACTAAAATCTAGATGAAACTCTTAGACTAGTCTCAAGAGCAGTTGTCACGAAATTTATTTTTGAACCGTTGTCACGCAATTTTAGTGCAAGGCTAGTTTTTTTTTTTTGAGAATTTAGTGCAAGGCTAGTTAATTAGAAAGGGTACAACTTTTATAATTTCTTCTGGTATAAACCCCTCTTTATATTATAGCACCAGAAAAAGTGTAGCAAAAGGATGTTAATAAATTAGAAAAAATAGTACCGTAAGGCCCACGTATCGGGCTAATCTAGTCACATCTTACGATCAATCCTGTCCGTCCAATCCTTGCCATCCAAACGCCCCGCCCACGAAACCCTAGATTCCGCCTTCCTTTCTTCCCCTCCTCCGCGGCGCCGCCATCACATAAGTCCGCTGCCCTCTCTCTCCGTAAAACCCCTCTCTTCCTCCCGCGGCCTGCTCCTGCGATCTGTCCAGCAGGCTCCGATCGGCGGCCGTGAACCAGCGGCAACCGTCAGGATGGCGCTCGTGAGTTCCTTCTCCTTCCTCTCGTTTTTTATCGCCCTTTCAGAAGTGTTCTGTAGCTCGTGAGTTCCGTCTGTGAGGAGAAGTTTTGGTATGCGCGGCAGTTTGGTTTATAGGGTTTTGTGATTCCTTCCATGTAGTTTAACTTGATCTGATTGGTGATGCGCGCTGCTGAGCTGTGGTTTCTGTTGGATGCGATTTTCGCGAGTTATATGGCTTATAGGTTTCCGAACTGTAGATGTGGTCGGAGCGTGTTAAGTTGATTAGATCCTCAGCTTTGCTTTGGGTAGGACAATATGTAGCTAACTTTGGACTGCTGGTTCGTTCCAATTTCAACATCACGAAAACTTTGGTCTTTGCAAGTAGATCGCCTTTGTTATCCCTTGTGCACACCCACCGGTTCATCCTGTGGTTGATTGAACTTAGTAATCTGATCGTCGTGCAAGTAATGTCATAGCTTACTAGAATGGCACTGGAAAAGACCTTTGACCTTTGACACCCTGGTGACAATGTAGTTTTTACAGGGGAACTACTCTATGTGCAGTGGCAATCATTTACCTCTTGTATCTTACCCATTGGATTCATTTAGGTGCTATCATCTGAAGTGATTTTAACCATCATCTCAAATGCTTATAGGTTATTAACCTTCTGATCCTAAGATGTACTTGAGTTGTAAGTTCAAGAAAATATTTGTACATGGAGCAATGCTCTGTTAGTGTCTGAAAGGAAGATGGGGACTTGAAGTTGAGAGGTTGAGCATGATTATGTTTGAAGTTGAGAGGTTGAGCATGATTATGTTATGGTTTGTTTTTATAAGCTAGCAATTTAGGTAATTCAATTGTAGTATAATGTTTTGGCTACACAAATGGTACTGTTTGTGATACTGTTTGCATTATTGAAGCTTCTTTATTGGAATCTGTATGAAAATGTTCCTGTGCCTTGTTGGGAAATAGATATGCATCAGCTACTTCATATTTTGAATGCTCAGTTCAGGACGTTGCTGCATTTGTTTGTGTATTTTGGCCCCTAATAATAATTAGATACATGTGTTTTGCGGATTATGTTTATGTTCTGGTTCTATCACTTAGGTAATGGTGTAGATGTCATTGCCTGCTTGCATGTGTAGTATAGTATTAAATTACATGCTCAACAGAGGTATTTCAATATATAATGCAATATGTCTAATTTTTTTATTGCATAGATATTGCATTCTGGGGCTGGAAACAAGAATGCCTTCAAGGCACTTATTGCTGCAGAATACAGTGGGGTCAAGGTTGAGTTGACCAAGAATTTTGAGATGGGTGTCTCCAACAAGACCCCTGAGTTTCTAAAGATGAACCCCCTTGGGAAGGTACACCATGCACCAATCCTTATCTTTGAATACTTATGTATGGTGGTTCATGAACTAACAATTATTCTTCAGGTTCCTGTTCTGGAGACTCCTGATGGCCCTGTTTTTTGAGAGTAATGCTATTGCACGCTATGGTATATACAAAACCCCACACCGTTCCAATTTAATTATTTCTTGACTTTTCTCTGCTGATGACCCCTGTCTCTGTTTCTTTTCAGTTGCTCGTCTGAAGGATGACAACCCTCTTTTGGGGTCTTCCCGTATTGAACAAGTGAGTGATTTATCGATTGTTAACATAGTTAACTGAGTTTTACTGCTTGTGAACCTCATCAATGGTTCTTGCAGGCCCATGTGGAGCAATGGATTGACTTTGCTGCAACAGAAGTTGATCCTGGTATTGGATGGTACCTGTATCCAAGGCTTGGCTACATCCCTTATGCTCACACGGTATGTTGTAGGCTGGGAAACTTGGTTCTTGTATTATTGAACATTCACTAGATATATATTAACCCTTTTTTGTGTGTGTGCAGACCGAGGAAACAGCTATTGCTTCATTGAAGAGATCGCTTGGTGCTCTGAACACACACCTTGCCTCAAACACATTCCTTGTTGGGCATTCTGTTTCTCTAGCTGATATTGTATTGACATGCAACCTCTACCATGGAATTGCACGGATCTTGACCAAGAGCTTCACTTCTGATTTCCCTCATGTCGAGAGGTATTTCTGGACCATGGTTAATCAGCCTAACTTCAAGAAGGTTATGGGTGAGGTCAAGCAGGCAGAGTCGGTACCTGCTGTTCAGAAAAAGGCTGCTCCTCCTAAGGAGCCGAAGGCAAAGGATGTCAAGAAAGAAGCCCCAAAGGAGGCCCCCAAGCCAAAGGTGGTTGAGGCACCAACAGAAGAGGAAGCACCAAAGCCAAAGCCAAAGAACCCTCTTGACTTGCTGCCACCAAGCAAGATGGTCCTTGATGACTGGAAGAGGCTATACTCAAACACAAAGACTAACTTCCGGGAGGTTGCCATCAAAGGTATCATATCTATGTTTTCAATCATATGGGCAATATATGTTTGCTTCTTCCCTAACAATTTTGACTACAATTGGCTGGTGTTAGAAGTCTGTACTTTACAATCTATCAATCTTACTACAGGAAGACAAATTTGGGAGTCACCTTCCAGACTAGAATTTGGTTTTGGCCTTTTAAGAACAATATTATTTTTAGACATCTGTAGGATTATGCGCCCCATAGCTGAGTCAATCACAGCCGCAAAGAGTTGGTCAACCTGAACTAACAAAGTACTAAGTTATATATCATGTCTAGCAGTTACATCTTCATCTATTTATCACAGCAATTTACTACTCCCTCCATTTTGCTAGGACAAGCATTTGTCCAGCAGTTTATTAATACATAGTTTGTGACAATTATGCGACTAGATTCATATTAAAAATTATATGTAGTATGATTATAATTTTGTTTAACAAAAGTGAAGTATTACTGTGGTAATTGCCTGTCAAAGCCTCATGCTATTTTGAAATAAAATACTCCTTGGAAAGAAAAATGGTGGGAGTACTGCAAGTAAATTAAGATGGTTGGGCTTGGATTTCCTTTTCTTTCCATGTTTGTGGAGTCTTGACTAATAATCTGTCTGTGTTTCAGGTTTCTGGGACATGTACGACCCAGAGGGCTACTCTCTGTGGTTCTGTGACTACAAATACAATGATGAGAACACCGTCTCCTTTGTGACCCTGAACAAGGTTGGTGGATTTCTACAGCGGATGGACCTGGCCCGCAAGTACGCCTTTGGCAAGATGCTCGTGGTAGGCTCTGAGCCACCCTTCAAGTTGAAGGGCCTTTGGCTCTTCCGTGGCCAGGAGGTTCCCAAGTTTGTAATGGATGAGGTCTATGACATGGAGCTCTACGAGTGGACCAAGGTGGACATCTCTGATGAGGCCCAGAAGGAGCGTGTCAATGCCATGATTGAAGACCAGGAGCCCTTTGAGGGCGAGGCCTTGCTTGACGCGAAATGCTTCAAGTGAGTGTGCTTGCTTGGAGCCAGAACTGTTCAGCCCTTGAATTGGATGTTTATGGCATAGTTTGCCCTTTTACTTGTGTCTATGTTGATCTGGTATACCTTGCTATGAACTGGTTAGAGTTTGTGCTGGTTTGAGAAATTTTTTCTATCTTGTGGTGCCTCAGTCTTCCTCATTTAAATGATTCCCCATCCGGTCATGTTTTTTTTCGTTTGCTTATGTCTGAGATGTGATTAAACATGCAAGACCTTGCAAGACGGCAGAGCCATTTAGAAAAGCCTTCGAGGACTAGTATCATGTCTTAGGCTTTATTTGGATACACACCAATCTCAATCCATGTATTGGAGTGGATTGAGGTACAAAGGGCCTGGACGGGCTGTTCTGCTCCAACTTACTCCAGAAACCAGCCTTGTGTATCTTCTCGTGGAGTTTCGGAGGATACTCTAGAAACCAGCCTTGTTTCTACTCCAGTACTTCTTCTGTTTTAAAATATTTGTCGCTTTCATTTTTGAGAAATAACTGTCGGTAATTTTTATAAATATTAAATATCATTAATTAGTATTATAATTAGTATTATTGGAAAGATCTTTAAATCTAGTTTTTTAATAAATTTATTTAGAGATACAAATATTATATATATTTTCTACAAATCGAGTTAAACTTATGTCACTCCACTCAACGACGACAGTCAACAGTCAATTTGGAACAGAGGTTGTCGTCAATTTGGAACCGAGGGAGTAGTGTACTGGCTGAAGAATAATTACACACTAGTGCCATTTGGAACGGAGGTTGTCGGCAATTTGGAACCGAGAGAGTAGTGTACTGGCTGAAGAATAATTACACACTAGTGCCATCGATTACATAACTTAGCTGTTTCTGTTTTTGTCTCCTTCCTCCTGATGCTTCGTTCCCCTCCCAGCACGCGCTGCCAGGGCGCTGCGCTGCCAGCAACTGTCCGCCGGCGACCATCCTCCGCCGCCCGTGATGGCTGGAGAAGTGAAGAAGGTAGATCCAGCCCTCCTCAAACTCCACCCCTTTTTCTTGCTCCATCCCTGCTTGGCTTCTCCCATCTCCAACAATGATGGCCCGGCCTCCCAGCCCGACGTAACTGGCCGCGCCCGTTCGGCTTCTCCCATCTCCGAGGGTGATGGCGCGGCCTCCCAGCCCGGCGTGACCGGCGGCGCAGCGGCTCTGCGCGGCGCGGTTGGTGGCGCGGTCAGCCTGCCTTGCCTTGGGCGGCTGGGGGCGCAACGGCCTCGGCGCAACGGCCTCCACTCGGACTGAGGCAACCTCAACCAGTGCTGCCGGCCGCCCCTGTCCAGCCAGCGTCTTGGCTACCCCGTGCGCCGCTGCCCAACCAGGCTCCGGCTGCCTCGCAAAAGGACTGAGCAGAGGCGGAGACTCCTCTATGGTCGCTCTCCATCAGTTCCATCCGTGAGGTCGATCTACTTCACGAGATCGGTCCGCACCCACTCCATTCTGTTCATCGGCAAGACTAACCAAACATGAACTAACAGATCGAGGTGGATGCCTAGAAAATATGGAATATCTATGAAATTCCACTCGTAGCAAGCAGTACATGAAGCGCAGAATATCCGTGAGAAAATTAGTTTTTTTTTTTTCATTTATGTTATATATGGAAACATATGCAAAAATGATTTACTGTTGATTTTTAAATAAGAATAACTGACAAAAAAGCTAAATATAAATGGTCATACACATCAAAACCTTCAATGACCAAAGCTAGAGCAGAGCTACAAGCTAAGCTAAACAGATACATCTACTCTATAGACTCTACAGTGGAGCTACTCTATAGTAGAGTTGGTGGAGCAGAGTTGATTTTTTTTAAAGCAGAGTAGTTTTAAACATGTCTAAAATAGTTTACTTCTCAACCTATTAGGTGTAGCTTTTTTGCTATTTGTGCAAACAATTCGGTTCTAACAAATTCAAATAAAAATTTCCTCTAGTGTTATAACACAACATCGTTCTTGAAAAAAGTTGGGACTTATAGCACTATGGATAAGTAGTACGACAGTGACGGCATAAAGCATCTGCAAACAACACAAATTTTGTCGTTGACACATTGAAACAACGTCAATTCTGCACAAATTTTACACATTCAAACCGTGTCAGTTCACTCAATACTAAATAACATCCGATGGCAAAATTGCCTTTACTACCACCTAGACATACCTGATGGGAACCTATGATCACACTGTAGACATAATGTATAATGATGGAGAACTCATGGTCACGCTGTGTATGGTTCTTGTACGAGTTCTAGCTTCTAATGAGCTATCAAACAGTAGCTTAACATATTCTTGTTACATAATGAATGGTACCCGTCCATTTTGTACTGATTCGAATTTTTGAATTATTGCGATTACAGTCTCATGGTCAGTAATTTTTGTATTGGTTGAGAAATACACAATACATTTTGAGTAGGATCAACGGTAAAGAAAAGATAAACTTGTTAACAAAACACTTCATACCAAATGGCAATATCTAATAGTTAGTTTAGTAAAGATAACAATGCAAGGATGAGAGCGAGGGAGCATACCATGTGTTAGTTTTTAACCAAAAGTGCAAAAGTCATATTTTGTCCGACCACTTCTCAAGATTAGACATAGCATATCAGACAGCTTAGAAGTTGAGTTGTAGAAATTCCATGCCTCAAGCATCAAACTCTTTCTTGAACCTTTTAAATGGACAACCTGAAAATAATAAAAGAATTATTCTGGATGTCACAGTAGATAGATAGCATATATTAATCTCTATGAACACGGGAGGATTGGTGGCCTCCTAGTGTATCTGTTCTTTTTATATATTTTTATGTGTCTGCGGTGCTTGCAGCCATATTGACCTATACCCCTATAACCGTATACCACTCCTCTCTCAGCTCACTGTGCATCTACAATGCCCCTCTCATAAAGGTACTGTTCCCATAATAGGGTAGGGTCGCATACACAGTATCAACCCGGCAAGAACAGTACAAACCCATTACCAAATAGTAAATGCCCATTAACAATAGTAATGGGTCACATGTGTGAATAGTTTTGACCAGCTAAGAACAGTGCAACCCATTGCTGAATAGTAAATACCCATAAATGCCCATTAGCAATAGTAACGGGTCACAGGTTGTGTGAATAGTTTTGACTAGCTAAGAACAATGCAACCCATTGGGTAGCATGAACAGTCACACCCGTTAAGAACAACAGTACAGTTTCATCTTTTTGCACAGTTTCTTTTTTTTTTTTTTTTAAAAACTCCCCCAATTTTTAAAATTTCCTTTCCAACAATATTTCTATTTTTTACAGTACTTTAAATTTTCCGGTTTAATATTTTGTCCCCTCCCTCACCTTCTTCTTTTCTCCCCTACTCCTTCCATCTTAAATACCAAATATTCCCATTTTTATGATTTCATTCACTTACTACTTTTGAGTTCTTTTCCCAATGCAAGAGCTCATCATAAAGAAATAGTTACCTCCAAACCTCTTATGAAATTGTTCAAAATTACCATCTTAGAATTTCGACCTTCCTCTAAAATTAAAAACCTTCGTCTAAAATTAAAATGTGTCATACTACAACCAGTTCTTTGTACGACCGAATTCCTCTGAAATTAAATTAGTGTCATGTTGCAATCAATTCTTTGTACCAATGGGTTAGAACAATACCCTTACTTCTTTGTGTAATTACAAATACATACTTAACCTAATACCTACTTATAGATTTTTTGCAGTGTTACAAATAATAAATATATACAACATAAACATACGCCAAAACAATCGCTACCATCGCTTGCCCCGCGACAACGTGCGGGGGTTTCAACTAGTGTAGCGTATTTGTTTGTTCAATGATTACATGTCTCTTACAAGCCAATTGTGTGGCCTTTTGCTGCTCTTACTATCCCGCTAGTGGCAACTTTAGCATATAAATATTTTTTCACAGATACAAGGCTAGCTATGCATGTCATGAGGTGCTTCTTTATCTCAAACTGCTTCAACGTTTTAGCCAACTAAAATAAAAGTTTTAACGTGTCCCGCTAAAAATAATATACTATTTTCTATTAGCTACTCTTTACGTCCCACAAAGAGTTTCTAGAGAGTTAAATATTTTTAACTTTAACCAAATATATACGAGATATTGTTAATATTACTATACATAGAAGGTATTATTAGATTAATAATTCAATAAATTCTTTAATAAGATTATTTAGGGATACAGTAAAGTTTGACATGCATAAAACCATAAGTGACTTTCCTTTTAATTAGGGTGAATAAAGTAGCATGCATAGCAACAACTACCAACCGATGAACTTCAGGAGTTGGCAAATATTGCGTGTACTATGTATAAAGTTTCTATGGAACTGATTAGAAGAATCACAATTCATCAAGCTTGGTCAACCTTATTTCTTTAACCAAAACAATCACTAGTACACAGCGGCTCAGACAGGCGGTTCAGCCGCCTTTTCACGAGCGTTTTGGCTGCCGCTTTGTGCTAGAGGCCGATGAAAATATTGCATTTTCACGGGCGGTTGCTTGAAATCCGCCCGGTGGAAATGCTTTTCCACGGCGGTTCACATAAGCAACCGCCTTTGTGGAAATGCCATTTCCACTGACGGTTCACATAAGGAACCGCTTCAGAAATGGCATTTCCACAAAGGTTGTTTTAAGTGAACCGCCTTGTATTATTGTTTTTCCGCCCAAATTCATTTGAATTTTTATTTATTGATTTGGCGCCCTCTCTCTCTCTCCCTCCCTCCTCTGTCCCCCTCCCTCCCTCCTCTCCCCGCCCCTCATCTTCCTCCCTTCTCCCCCTCTCTCTTTCTCTCTTACTATGATCAATACAAAGGCTATTTAATTATGAGAAATACATCAACAAAAAGTAATTATACTATATAATAATTATATACATATATACATAATTAACAATTTAATTACATCATTCCTTTAATACATCAAAATTGTTTTTCGGCCACTATATGATAACAAAATTTACTGAGTGCGAGATGAATCTAATAATCATTTCGATTTAATTTTAGAGTGCTAATGTCCCTTAGCGCTCAACTCTGGCCTCCCTAAGGGGCTTTCGGCATGGTGATATTTTCCCTCTGTAGGAATGATTTCTCTCATGATAAATGAGCAGAGGTCCTCAATTATTCCATACAGAGTTAGGTCGTCGAAGTTTTCGGACTCCGATTCTTGATATGCCTGAAAAGGAAGTTTATAAGCATTATATATATTTCCATGTGTCTACGTATATTTGCATTTTTAACGATATAAATAGAAATGTTACTATTAGTGGTACCTTATTAGGGTTTCGATGTACCGTCCGGCCGTTCTCATGAACTCGCAGGTGTAGAATCCACAGTACACCGAACCGGTTGGTTGCCGTGGCACTACATAAATTGCATACAGTTATTTACTTGTAATACCATCTTTTATATTAAACATGCAACATAAATTTACGTCATCGCCACTTGTGAAAAAAATCTTATTTCCTGCCCCTTCATGGACTTGTCGTACACTCCACCTCTTAACTTATAGAATCTATAACATCTATGATCTCAAAAAGAATCGGTTAGCGACAATCTTAAACTCTCATCGATAAAAAAAGATGCATGCTATATTTTATCGACTTACCGTTCTAAGATGGTTTGGAATTTTGCATATCTTTTCGGGATCTGTAGTCGGTAGTCAAAGACCAGCACCTTTCCCTCCCTAGGATAAATGAAGAAGCATATCCGGTTGTCGTCGCAAGCGCGATCGAAACCGAGTTGTTATGCATTTATATAAACCGATACTTAAGGCGATGTATATATATGAACTCATACTTACTTAAAGTTATAAGGGGCAACTACGACTTCCCCGTGTTTTTGAACTGGAGCAATGCATGGCCTATGTACATGGCGTATTTAGTCTTATGATCCTTCTCTAGATCTTTTAATCTCTTTGCAACGTCTTTTTTTGATAACCCCTTCAATTGACCGCTGCCGGGACCAATTCGGAAGGTGTGCTCATTCTCACATATTTTTTCGGGCTAAGGTACCCGGTCCGTTTGCTTTCATTCGGCTTGGTCCAGGACCGTAAATGAACTCGTCTTGATCATATTGCATTCTGCAAGGCACAAGTGCATGTTAGAAATTCAATCTTAGTAGAAGTCAATAATAATAAACGAAGTTCGTGTTAGCACGAGAGCTACACTTACAATGCAAATAGCGTTACGAGCTGAACGTCGAGCCGCTTAAGGTTCATCATCAACCACATGTCCTCAAAAGTAACGAAAGCCGTATCTCGTTCACTTTTGAAAGCAGATAGTGGTATATTTAATTGGATTGCATCGATCCCGACAACAGCTGCTCTCATGTACCAGTCATGAAGTCTTTTTATACTAGGCGGGAGCTTTTGGAGTTTTTTCCAACTCAGTAGAGGCTTGCCGGGTACATATGTATCAGGGACATTTTGATAGTCATCCCATGTTGGCCTCACTATCTCTATTGCTCTGATCTGTGCTCCTTCTGCTGACTTCTGTTGCTCAGCTAAGTCCATGGTACGTGACTTGCGAGTCTGCGCAATCCCTTCCAAAAATTTGGCAGTGCCAGCAGTTTTTTTTTCTTCGGCTCGTAGGGGGAAACCAATTTAGGAACAGAAAATTTTCTCTTCTTAAGTTTTTCTTGGCTCTTCTTTGGTGGCGGCGGTGGTGTCCTTAGGCGAAACTTCGATGTCTTGAGGTGGTGGGGAAGAAGCAGCCTCATAGATTGGTGGAGTTGTTTGTGGCAGAGATCCTGCTGGTTTCGATGTTGAGGGTGGGGTTCGCGAAGGATCGGCAGTAGGGGGTGATGGTGGGTTAGGATCCTGTTGATGGTCGAGAGGTGCTGACTCCTGAGTTTCTGGCAAGGCTTCTGAGGAAGGTGGTGGCTGAGTCAACTGGACATCTCTTCGCGGCCATAGGATGAAATTATTAATGGCCTGTCCGAGTGTCTCAATACCCTCGGGGCCAGATATTTCTAGCATATCATCCTCGTAGCTTTGGGATGACCATCACCACTTCTACCCCGATAGCTCTTACGGTATAGGATCACCGTGATAGTCACGTCCGGGGATCGCAAAGCCCGTGGCTACCTCCCTTGTACGTTGATGCTTCATACCATATCGTATGAGCATTTTGCAAGGTGTCGGCCCAGTAATGTCATCCACAGTGTAGTGGTGTGTGTTTCCCGTAGACCCCACACTACTTGGAAAGGGAGGAGATTGAGCGGGCCTGGCATGAATCATCTCCTAAGCTCCAGACAATGGTTGTGTTGGGAGGAGCTGCATCTGTGGGCCTTGTGTGCTCATCTGCTGAACAGACATTGCACTAACTAACTTCTGCACCAGCTGGGGATCAGGATTTGTTAGAAAATCTGACATCATGCTTTTGAATTGTTCCTTAGCCTTTTCCTCAAAATATTGCTTCATGTCTTCCTTATATCGATCTCATTTCTTATACATGCCCACCCACTCCTCACCAAATCCTTCTTTCCATCCCAGCTTTGACGAGATGCCTCATACACGTCCAGGATGCTCAGGGTTGCCCAGTCCAAGACTCAGGATGTCTCTCTCCCTTTGTGGCTTCAATTTCCCTTCTTTTACCACCACTGCTAGTTCCAACATCTTATCAGCTGGGGATGCGATGTCTAAGGGACAGTTCACACCGGTAGCAGTTTGTTTAGTTCCTCTACCTCTAAGCCAATTCGCTGTCCTCTCACCAACTTCCTCTGATAGCACAGAAACACCTTTTTTCTTTAGCTCCTCCTCCTCTGGCCGCCATTTTGGAATTTGTTTCTTGTAACCACCGGTGCCAAGGTGATGGTGGTATTTGTTCCTCTTTGCTAGTTCTGAAGCAGCTTCACTCTTGGCTTTGAAAGATGGGTCGTTCTTCTGTGCCTTGAATACTTCCCACTGCCCAGGGGTGATCTTATACTTGCTCGTTGGGTCGAACCCATGCTTGAGAAATTTGGTATTCATCTCAGATCTATAGTTACGGAATGATATTGCAACCTGCTTGAAAAAATACCCCTGGGCAAGTTTGTCCGTCCCCGTAGGGAAAACAAACCTTTCTATAAACTTGTTCCATAGCTCTTTTCTTTTATTCGCATCCACATCGTTCCACCTAGGGATTGTGATGTCCAATTTATCCCTGACCAAAAAACCAATTGCATTTCGTATCTTGGCAACCACCTCATCAGACACTAGAGACTCCTTTTGGGCCGATGCTGGGAATTATATGTCTTCTCTGGCCACTTGTTTGTTCCTCGGTCACCGCGTTTTCGGTCACTCTGTTTCTTTTTTCTTGATTTGGAAGTGGTTGTCTCAGTCATTTCTGGTGCTTCGTTGTATGGCACGTCTTCTTCTTCTACTAGAATGTCCCGCATTTGAGACAAAACCTCCTGGCCGAAGGAATTCAAGAGTGTAAGGATCGGCGCGTATAATACTATGAAGTGAAGTATTGATTTTCATGTACTAAGTATACCTCATCATTGGGATCATAATCTGGGTCAACACTTTTTTGACGTTGTCTATCTATGCTAGGGCATGGATCACTTCGGTTGCCGTCATCTTCCTCTTCTTTCAACATGTCACCATGGAAATCTTCTTCTTGTCCTTCTTGCTCTGGGGGTGTGTGAGTCTTATTGGGTGAATCTGCACGCTGGTCTTCTTCTTCCAGAGGATTTACCGTTCTATACATGGCAATAACTATGTTAGTTACTTTGATAGGGTTTTACGTTAAAAAAGTGCAAGTGCAAGGCTTCATAATGCCGTGAAACTTACCGTGGCTTTGGGGGTGTGTGAGTCTTTGTGGTGACTCTGCACGTTGGTCATCTGCCTGATGGTCTTTAGATTTTGGAGACGTCATCTTCTCGATAACTTCAAATATAATAAGTCATTAACACTAAGTCAATAACACTAAGTCATTAACACTAAGTCACTTACACTAAGTCAATAACACTAAGTCATTAGCCATCTTCTCTAATTTTTACTTAGTGTAAATATTAATAATGTACTAGTCATTAACTTAGCAAAGTCATTAACTTAATCTTCACTAATCTTCTCACTAAGTCATTACCACTAGGTCATTAACATGCTAAGTCAATAACACTAGGTCATTAACATGCTAAGTCATTAACAGTAAGTCATTAACACTAAGTCAGTCATTAACACTAGGTCATTAACATGCTAAGTCATTAACACTAGGTCATTAACATGCTAAGTCATTAATAGTAAGTCATTAGCATAATTTATAGCATAGTGATTTTTTACAAAAGAGCAGCGAATATTTACTTATGCGGCGTGGAGGAGAGACTGAATCGAGCGGGCGGAAAACGATGAGAAGACAAAGTGGCACGATGATTATTTGGCGGGGTATCGCGACGGTGATCAGTAAATTAATAGAACACAAGTTCTTAGTAACATACAATAACATGGTTCTTAGTAAAGAAAGTGCTTAGCACATATAATAATCTTTGTTGCAAAGTTCTTAGTAAAGGAAGTGCTTAACACATACAAAGTATTTAGCAAAGAAAGTACTTAGCACATACAATAAAGAAAATTCAATTACATACAATAAAGAAAATTCACTTACATACTAAGTCATTAAAAATGCTAAGTCATTAACATGGTAAGTCATTAAATATTTTAGTAATGATAAGTCATTAATAAATGCTAAGTCATTAATAAATGCTAAGTCATCTAATAAATACTAAGTTGCTATTTAATATAACATTTCATAAACAATATTACATAAAATAATCTTTGCTATACAATTGCTATTTATTTTTACTAATTTTACTAATATAATTAAAGTGATATACAATATTACTATTTTACTATTTTACTACAATATTACAATAATCTTTTCTATTAATTAAAGTGCTATACAATTGCTACTTATTATTTATTAATATAATTAAAAAATGGCCAAAAAAAAGCCCTTCTTTGGGCCCATTATAGGGCCCAACGTGGCCCCATGTCACGACCATTGAAAAAAAGAAAAAAAAGCCGCCCTGCCGCTGGGGTGCCCTAGGGCCCACCCGTGCGCCCTCCGCCCGCCGCCGTTGCCCCATTTGCTGCCGCTAGGTGCCCTAGGGCACCCGTCGCCCTCCGCCCGCCGCCGTTGCCCGCCTTGCGGACCGCCGCCGCCGCCGTTGCCTGCGCGCGCAGCGTGCCGGTGCCGTTGGAGGCCAGCGCACCGCCTCTGGAACGCTTCTTGCCGCACCATCGCCCACGGCCGCCGCTAGCCGTTGCCGCCGCTTCCCGCCTGCGGGGGCGCGGCCCGCTGCCGCCATCCGATCGCCCAGCCCCGCCCCGGAAGAAGACAAAACACCGGCAAGAGACTCCGGCGGATGCGGCGGCGATACTCCGGCGGTTGGCGGTACTCACCGGCGGCGTCGATGGCGCGGAGGCGGAGACGGCGTTCTCAGCGAAGAAGAAGCCGGCGCGTAGCCCAGTGGCAGGCACGGAGTTGTGGTGGTGGCGTCGAAGAGATGGCGGCGGGAATGGGAGCCACGGTGGTTGGAGTTGCACCGGCGAGGGAATTCGGCAGCCTGACGGCGTCCTGTGCTTGTGTTCGCGCCCACCGGATTGAAATTTTCCAAGTCCCGAGCGCTGTGTTTATATAGAAAGGTATTAGCACAGGCGGTTGACATAGACTACCGCCTGTAGAAATCATCTTCACAAGCAGTTGGCAATGCCAACCGCCAGTGAAAATAATTTACACAGACGGTTGACATAGTCGACCGCCAGTGTAAATAGATTTCAACCGGCGGTTGACATTGGCAACCTCCTCTAGAAATATTTTTTTTTTTGTACCTAATGTTTTTTTCCTTGTTCTCAATCTATTATATATGTAAATTAACTTTGATAATAAAAAAGAAAATAATGTTATACAATATTTATTTTAGAATATTACTGTTTATTTATGTAGATAGTATAAAGAGCTATGTATATTAAATAACTTTTAGACATATATTATCTTATTCATCATTAAATGCACTTTGATAATAAAAAAAAATATATTCCTTTTACACATAATGTTTAGAATGACTTCAAAATCTATTTGTTTTAGGTTATATGATTTAGGTTATTTTTTTAGGTTATTTCTTGTAGTATATTTTTTTTGTAGGCTATTTCTGTAGACTATTTCTTGTAGAATATTTCTTTTAGGCTATTTCTTTTTTGGTTATTTCTTTTAGGTTATTTCTTTTTTTGTTATTTCTTTTAGGTTATTTCTTTTTTGCTATTTCTTTAGACTATTTCTTGTAGAATATTGTAGTCTCACAGAGCAATACATATTTCTTTAGGGTATTTCTTTTACCTTATTTCTTTAGGATATTTCTTTTATAATATTTCTTTTATGTTATTTCTTTAACAATATTTCTTTTAGGTAATTTCTTTTAGAATACTTAAAGAAGTAGAAAGAAAAAACACTTAAATAATTAGAAAACGAACACCAAGACAAGTAATATAAGAGTATAAATTATAACCGATAAATTATTACATACGACAATAACTAATATTTAACTTAACTAGATACAAACTACCACGCTCTTGTTTCGCCTTCTCTATCGTGGGCGCACCCATGGCAATGAATTTTTGGGGATGCTACGCTCAACATTCTTTATCTTTAAAGGATGATCTTCAAATAGAGACATGTGCCCGAAATGGTTGAAGTCATCTAGGTCAATTACACCATCAACTCCTAAAGCTTGCTGCTTTCCAGGAAGAACTATATGCTTGGTCTTGTCGCTACTTTTCTTCTCTTCCTTAGAAAGGATCTGTTCGGCATATAAGACTTGTGCAGCACGGATAGCAAGGATCCAAGGATCATCCTTGTAGCCTACTTTACTTAGATCAAGAACTCTCAGGCCATAGTTATCCACTGTGACATGTTTGTTATCAATCCATTGGCATCGAAACATATGCGTCTTAAATGAATCATAGTCTAGTTTCCATATCTCCTCAATGAAGCTAAAGTATGTAGCATTTTCATCTGAATCATCTATGGCCTCACAACGAACACCACTGTTTTGTGCCATGCTGTTTTTGTCCCTAGAAGTGGTACAAAATGTGAAACCACTAATGTCATAGGTCCACCATGATGTGTCCTGACGAGATGGTCCAGCTGCCAACCTCTTGATAGTTTGTTGCTCAATTGTTTCTCTATTTGGAATGTTCTGCTCCATTAGCCATGAAGTAAATCAACGCTTGTGCTCCTTTGATAGCCAATCCTTTGTTTGCCCAGGGTTATGATCGCTTAGCTCTTCTATGTGTTATTTGATCAGAGGCTCCATTATCGAAAGCTAATGCATGATGCTATGATGCGCCTCGAGGACTATATTATAGTCTGACGGGATGAATGATTTCCGGCCCATCCTCCCACACCCATATAGTCTGCCCTCATGTCGGGACGGAGGCAAACCTATTGTAATCTGGTCTTTTAAGAAATTGTTGTAGAATGGACCTCCGGAATCAATGGCCTCTTCGGTAGTGTATCCCTCTATCATGGATGCCTCAGGACGAGCACGAGTGGATACGTACCCATTCAGTATTGACATGAAATGCTCATATGTCCACATCTTATGCAAATACATGGGACCCAATGCCTGTATTTGTGGCACCAAATGCACGACAAGGTGTACCATTATATCAAAGAAAGATGGTGGAAAACACATCTCAAGCTGTGACACTGTCTCCACTGCGAATTCCTGAAGAGACCCCAACTGCTCTCGGTCAATTACCTTCTGTAATATCTCATTAAAAAAGAAGCATAACCGTGTGATTGCCATCTTTAAGAACACCGGACTTATAGCCTTGATGGCAATAGGGAGAAAGGTTGTCAACATCACATGGCAATCATGTGAGTTGGCAATCATGTGAGTTGTAGTTGGTGAGTGTAAGATTCTTCATTGACACAATGCTCTTAATGTTAGAGCAAAATCCAGCTGGAACTTTCACTTTCTTCAACTAAACACACATCGCATGTTTCTCATCCGTACTCAGGTTGTAGCTTGCTGCCGAGAGGTGGTACTTTCCATTATCTAGCAAAACCGGATGAAGTTCCGGTTTTATCTTCAAATTAACCAGGTCCTGACGTGAACTCAATCCTTCCTTTGTCTTACCTTTTATGTCTAGCAAGGTACCAATTATGCTTTTAAACACATTCTTCTGAATGTGCATACCATCGACCGCGTGCCGTATGTCAAACTCTTTCCAATATGGCAAATACTTGAAGAAAATTGATATCTTCTTGAATGTAGCCCCGTGGAGTAGGCTTCACATCCTTTCTTGCTTTTCCATCGACCTTGTTTCATCGTGATTGTCAAAGTACCTATCCATCTTTCTCAAGCGGTACCTATGTCCTTTCGATAAGAAACGCCTGTGTCTCATGAATACTATCTTGTTGGATGCACTGAGGGACACGTAAAAGGTTTCATCCAAGCATAAGCATAATACATAACCGATCTTACCCTTGAACTGTCCTGACAATACAAAGAGAGCTGGGTAATTGTTGACGGTCGTTAACGTCAACTTTTACTAGCACTTTAAACTCGAAGGAGAACATAAAAACACACTAGTCTAGGGTTTTAACCGACAATTTCCACGAGTTTTGGTGATTTGTGAAATTTCCAGAGAATTTTCTAGAAAAGACAAAAAGAGGGATTTAAGTGCAAATTTACCACGAAAACTTAACCGCGACGCAACTACACCGCCAACAGGGATCAAGAAGGTTCGAGAAGACACCCGGCAGCGGGGCCCGCAGCCGAGCCAGGGGGGGCCGGCCGGCCCCACCACTGGGCCGGTCGGCGCCCCTAATTCCACCGATGGCCGCCGCCTTCTGGAGTCTTCCTCCCACGGTTCCTTGGAAGCCAATCAAAGCATCCCTACGTCGATTTTAGGTCGGTTTGATCCGACGGTGCACACAAGATGGAGACGCGGATCGCTGACGTGGCGGTTCCTTGCCCCCTACTCCACCTCGGCCTATATAATGACGCCCCAAGACCCCTCCTAGAGGCATTCTACACCCCGGTGCTTTATATTCTCTACATAATTAGGGTTAGGGTCCCTCTAGTTGATCTAGTTCTAGTTCATCTAGATCTAGTTCATCTAGATGTAGCAATTAGGAGAGACTAGTTCTTCTAGATCTAGTCTTGTTTAGAGATTAGAGAGATTGAGTAGAGGAGTAGAGATTCTGGAGGAGTTCCGCATGTCGGCGCTTCTTCGTGGTCTGTATTCTTACGGATTCACTTCCTCGCCGGAGCTGCGCTTACGAGGTACTTTTGTATTTACCATTCGATTTAAGTAAGCAACTTGTTCTTATTCGTTCTTTGGTTCACATCTCATATTGAGTGCTTTGATCTTGGTCATTACTTGGTTAAAGTAGTATTTCGTAGTGTAGGCGTGGTGCCTAGGCTAGGTTTACTTGTGAATGTCCCCTGATCAGCCGGATAGTGGTAGCTCGCGTAGGTGACTTTATAGCTACGTTGAATCCTCTGTAGTCCACTTCCCGTTGATAGGACCGATAGGCTTATAGGTGTCTGGTAGGAAGATTACTCTGTTTCTTCTCCTATTCAGGTTACTTGCCCGATAAGACGATATTATACAAAGTTTACCAGAGTCAGAACTAGAGTACATTAGCTATTTCCTTTTTCTTGATATGATCTAGCCTAATTGTAGGATTAAGTCTATATACTTTGTCATCATCACAACTGTTCCCTGTGGATACGATATTTAAAACCTCCGGGTAAAATGTGACACTGGTATGATATCTGTGCGCTTGCGGATAATCCTACTTAAAACTTATTTAATGGAGTGCGATTAAAAATACCAACAAGCATTTTTTGGGCGCCGTTGCGGGGAACGGTTTGCTGATTTTGACTTAGTCTAGCTTAATCTTGTATTATACTTTTATCTTTTCTGTTTTTATCCCATTCTCTTCATTATTTTTGTGTTCATCCTTATGGATGTCTTTAATTTTATTTCTATCTGTCTTTATGACATCTTGTTAAAAGCTTTGGGCCACCAAAATCTATAGAACCTATCATAACACTGGCTATGAGCTACGCCCATGTCTAATTAATATGATTCGGGATAACTTATCACCCAAACTAAACATGGAAGTCTTGATAGCTAAAACATAATCATTTCATTCCCAAGATTTAGCTATCTATCTTAAACATTTGAAATTCCACTTTGATGATTTAGACTTCCAGTTAGCTAAGATACTCATAAATCAATACACATCAGATCTTCTCAAAAGAGCATCTTAGGAAAAGTGTAGTCAACTTCTTTTCCCTCCTAAAAGACATTGGAAAGAGTACAAGGATGGCATGTTGAATGATGCCATAGAAGGAGAGCCAAGCTATTTAGGAATAAATTCTATCTTCCCCCCTTCTATGCCCACAATAAATGTCTTTGAACCCATCTCTAAACCCATCCTTGACCCTAATGAATCTTTTATGCTCTTTCTACTAAACTTCATAATAACCCTAGAAATCTATCAAGACATCCTAAGAATAGGAGTCATGAAGATTATAGGAGTACCCAAGAAGAGCAACGACAATGGCAAAATGCGTAGAACATACTAGAAATATATATGCCATTGTGAAAAAAATGGATAGAAGAAGATGAAGCCTTAGCATCTAAACTTGGTTTAAATTCAAATGGTGACCTTAAATCAATTTCTTTAATAAACAGAACTTACCTAAGTTTAGAGAAGGCTTTAAAAGAGATCAACCTTAGGGACATCAATTCATGGGAAATTCTAGAAAATAAAATATCCAATAAATGTCATAGGCATGAAATAGTAGAGGCAAACTTGTTGCCTATAGACAACCATGAAGAGACACCCTTAGAGTTTGAAAAGGGAGATTACATCGATGAGCATGGGAATTATCTCATTAACACTTTATCAAACCTATGCTCATATGAGAAATCTCCTGAATCTTTTGGTCTCTCTAATATTACCACACATGAGATCTTCAACCCCCTGATTCTACCTGTTCATAAAATCATTAAGAAGGTGGTTGTAGATGCATATGTTTATTATAAATATTATAGATCTCGTTGTAATATGGATATAGGTGCACAAGGGCTAATGTTCTAGAGGAAACCACCTCACTAATTTGAAGTATGATAATCGGAAGGTTTCTCAAGAACAACCTTGTGTCCCAAAATAACCACTCTAAAAAAATGAATGATGAATTGAGCTTGCACCTTTTGTTATACCCTTGTGAATTGAGCATAGTTATAATTATCAAAATATTCCTTTGGGTATTTTTGTCACTAACCATTCTAGGTTCGAAGTAAGAAAATAATTGATGGCAGCACCAGGTATGTCAAAACAACCATTATGCAATTTTGAATTACATCTACTCAAGCTCATTTACTTTGTAAAATTCAAGCTTAGGGGAATGGGCTTATTTGAAAAATCTTAAATCATGTTGCTAATAATGGTTGTCTCTACCTTTTTAATTTATGCTAAAAATATTGAATAATAATCATACTCTTTCATCTCTGTCCGAATAAAATCTCTATAAGTGCTTTAATGTTACCTTTATCTACCCTAGTAAGTTTTGGTTTGGAAGTACTTTATGCATAGGTATTTCTAAAGGCTTTTTAAATTAAGCATGGTGCTTGGGTTAAAACGCCTTCTTAAATCAAATTAGACGTGGTGTCTAGGTTGATTTTTGAACTGATAATATATTATGGTAGACATTGGATATTTTATGGACTAACCCCTGTAGGAAAATTTTTAAAATCAATTTGGGTAAGTCATAGGATACATTCAAATTAGAGATGAGACAGGCGCATGCTGAACTTTAATAACTTTGTAGAAGAAGACACAACTCATTCATCATAGATGGAGAAACTGTGAGCATTAATGATTCATTCACTTTATCTTCTGCTACAAGTTACTTTGCCTCGAGCTATGTCAGTATAAAATATAATTTATGCTAAACAATATTAATATTATCTTTTCATTAGCATAGACAAAATAAAATAAAATAAAATACTTGGACAAGCAACCTGTACTCAAAATCTATATACTCCTTCAGGTATGTTTTGTCCACTAATCTATTGCAGGCATAATAATAACTGAAGTGAAAAGAGTCAAAAGATCAAAGAGGCAAAAGATGCCAAAAAAATAGATACAACAGAGGAGACAAGATGTCCATGAGCAACGCAAGATTTAAGAGGAAGGACCACCAGTCATTTACCCTTCATCACTTAGTGCTATTACGCTCTAATAATAAAGGTAATATTCTAAGGTAAGTGGTCACTACTCTTCTCTTGATTTTGATGTACACATAAATTAAAACACAAACATATTGAGTTACAATTTAAATTAATTAACCTGATTAACTCAACATGGTTTGTCTTTTAAGATTGTTCATGGCACTTGTTCTCTTAATCTCAGTCTTAACCAAACAAGTTAAAATATTATATTCAATCTTGGGAAGACGACAGTCATACTCATGTGAAAAATTTATAGATAGACAATCCTTCTATTGGTTAAGCAATTTCATTCTTTTCTATCATGTGAACTTAGATGTAACATTAAATGCTTAATCTTTTGATCCTACCACTCATGGCATAAATAAACAAATCATGTAACATCAACTTTATCTTGTTCAATGTGCCTAAGGATAGAGAAAAATAAATAAAGAAATAGATTTAGTTCTGTTGGTGTTTTACCACCAGCCAGAGCCCATGCACTTGATCTCTACCTTGATTTTGTAAACAGGACAACACATCAAGCAAAATTTATTCTACAAGTGAGAGTTCTGTGAGCATGCACACCGAGCAAGATGCTTTGCCGGCTACTATTAAAGCTCTACTTCAATCTGTTGGCCAAATCAAAGAACAAAGGTGACATCATCATCACTAGAGGTATGCAACCATCATGACCTCCATCTCTCAAGATGGAGAGATACACAAGAGTGGAAGAAGTTCTGTCGATAAACTTAAAATTCCATACCCTTGCCATAAGGTAATATGGTAGTTATCTATTTAATTAGTATTCCTGTCTACATTAATAAGTTTACCTTAGCACATTCATAAATATTAAAATAAAATAAAAATAAAAATATTTATTGCTTCATTTACTATATCATAAAATACTGAAAACCCCACGTGAATAAACTTATGGTTACCCTATAGAAATATTTATTGTGGTGGTATAAAAATAATAATAATAGCTCCTATATTTACTTTCTTGCATTATGAAAAAACCTAAGCCCTATAAGAATAAATATTCTCTGTAGAGGCATAAAAAAAATAATATAACTATATATCATGCACTCATATTTAATTTCTGCATAATTAAACTAGAAAATCCTAAAAAAAAGAGAGAATCCTGCTAGAATCTGCCAATTCAAATTAATTCAAGGAATAATCAATTACTTATTGGCTGACCGCTAACCTATTATTAAATTCGAGCCTCGAGTTTTGGTTTTTTTTTGTTGGAGTATACTTATGCAGGAATAACATTATGACAAGGAGAGAGTCTATCGATGCACCTACCGGAATTGCTGGCGGTAAGCTCACTCAAAGATCATCAACACCAAGTATTGCAAACATCTAGCTTGGGGAGGAGCATCCCCTAGTTATCGGTAACTATACCTAGGCGATTATCGAGTCTATTTTATATAGTCATAAAATACCAAAAATATGTGAGCACATGAAGGTTCACAATAGTATCATAAAAAATATAAAAAAATACCAAAAATATATGGACACATGAAGGTCCATGTCTTTAGAGTCTTGTGAGTCCAATACAAATAAAACATGAATAAATACTTATCTATATATTAAGGTGTGATCATAGAGTGTGTCTATAGTCAGTCTAGTTTAGAGTCAAATAAAAACTAGAGAATATTAAAATTTTGTCTTGGAGATGATGAATAGTTGCTCTACAGTAATTCCTTTCAAGTGCCTAGTTTTCAACCATGAATTCTCCTGAGTTTTGGACATGACTACTTTGATATAAGAATTTACTCTGAACCTGAAATTGGTGCAGGCATATGCTTGAGCTAAAGTCTAGGTAATTGATCGATAGGATATATGAAGGTCTAAGCTGCTATTTATCTTATTCCTAGCATTACTAAGTTCTGGAGATTTATTTTGAAAACCTAAAAATCTCACATGATGAGCTCTTGTATGACAAAGTTTAAATTCCTACCAAAGCCATATATAATACATTTAGAGTTAGAAAACCCTTTGCACATTCATGCTGTTTGCTTTACATTGAGTTTAGTCAACCTTTGTTGTATACCTTATGAGAGTCTTGTCATGCTTTTAAAATCAAGATCACTCACGCACTCCACCCATATATGCATTACTCCTACTCTAGGATGTAAGCGCAGTCACTTCCACTTTCATCTAGATCCACCTTAAAAATATTTTTCTCCTACATCAGGAGTAAACACCTAAAAATATACCCTATAGGACAACCCCCATTTAATTGCTCTAAATTCTTATCATTACTTCTCTAATTGTTTATATTCAAAGGATGCATGTGGCTATGCAAAAATATTGAAAAAAAGAGAGTAAAAGATGGACAAGTGTCCCAGCAATTAAAACAATGGGTACATAGATGCCCGCCTCCCAGATTAAAAAAAAAGAGAAGAGAGAGAAAGAAAGAAAGAATAAAGATAGCCCATGTTTTCCCACGAAAAGGTTCTAAGGAGGGAGTTATTTTCAAAGAGCAAAAGTAGAATTAGGATTAGCCACTAAATACCATATATACACCTATCCACCATATTCCATACACATGCACATCTTGATTTGATTGAATGCCTCGATTCTCTGTGGATCCATTATTTGACTTTACAATATATGAATTGCATGTATGCTCATCCTTGTTATTGCCACTCCTATAAGCTCCACTATGATCCTTAGTTGTAGGAAGGCATGACATTATTAATGTCTCAGTAAGATCCATAAATACCACATATAATAAGAGACTTGAGAGTGTCATACAATTAAACTCTGAGTTTTATTGTGAAAATTTATAAAACTCCAGAATATTAGTACTGTAAAGAATTTAAGACATAGTGCTTGACTTGATTGTTCTCTCTTTCGATTGCTCAACACTTATGTAAAAGCTGTAAAAGCTCCATAGTTAAAGGTAAAATGGATAAGTTTGAAAGTTAGAGCAGTTTTATCTAAACCGGAGGAAAATTTATGTTTAAAAGCAAGTGTGCTTAAAAGAAATAAAAGTATTGTAGCAACTCCTGATCCAAGATTATTATTAATTAGATCTAAGTTGTTTGCCAAGGGACCGGTAAAAGGTAAGCTTGGGGGTTATTGTTGACGGTCGTTAACGTCAACTTTTACTGGCACTTTAAACCCGAAGGAGAACATAAAAACACACTAGTCTAGGGTTTTAACCGACAATTTCCACGAGTTTTGGTGATTTATGAAATTTCCGGAGAATTTTCCGAAAAAAAAGACAAAAAGAGGGATTTAAGTGCAAATTTACCACGAAAACTTAACCACGACGCAACTACACCGCCAATAGGATCAAGAAGGTTCGAGAAGACACCCCCGAAGCAAGGGGCCCGCAATGGAGCCAGTGGGGCCGGCCGGCCCCACCACTGGGGCGGTCGGCGCCCTAATTCCACCGATGGCCACCGCCTTACGAGTCTTCCTCCCACGGTTCCTTGGAAGCCAATCAAAGCATCGCTACGTCGATTTTAGGTCGGTTTGATCCGACGGTGCACACAAGATGGAGACGCGGATCGCCGACGTGGCGGTTCCTTGCCCCCTACTCCACCTCGGCCCATATAATGACGCCCCAAGACCCCCCCCTAGAGGCATTCTACACCCCTGCTTTATATTCTCTACATAATTAGGGTTAGGGTCCCTCTAGTTGATCTAGTTCTAGTTCATCTAGATCTAGTTCATCTAGATGTAGCAATTAGGAGAGACTAGTTCTTCTAGATCTAGTCTTGTTTAGAGATTAGAGAGATTAAGTAGAGGAGTAGAGATTCGGAGGAGTTCCGGCATGTCGGCGCTTCTTCGTGGTCTGTATTCTTACGGATTCACTTCCTCGCCGGAGCTGCGTTACGAGGTACTTTTGTATTTACCATTCGATTTAAGTAAGCAACTTGTTCTTATTCGTTCTTTGGTTCACATCTCATATTGAGTGCTTTGATCTTGGTCATTACTTGGTTAAAGTAGTATTTCGTAGTGTAGGCGTGGTGCCTAGGCTAGGTTTACTTGTGAATGTCCCCGATCGGTAGGATAGTGGTAGCTCGCGTAGGTGACTTTATAGCTACGTTGAATCCTCCGTAGTCCACTTCCGTTGATAGGACCGATAGGCTTATAGGTGTCCGGTAGGAAGATTACTCTGTTTCTTCTCCTATTCAGGTCACTTGCCCGATAAGACGATATTATACAAAGTTTACCAGAGTCAGAACTAGAGTACATTAGCTATTTCCTTTTTCTTGATATGATCTAGCCTAATTGTAGGATTAAGTCTATATACTTTGTCATCATCACAACTGTTCCCTGTGGATACGATATTTAAAACCTCCGGGTAAAATGTGACACTGGTATGATATCTGTGCGCTTGCGGATAATCCTACTTAAAACTTATTTAATGGAGTGCAGTTAAAAATACCAACAGTAATCATTGATCGTAACAAAAATAATTGCTCTCAGTGTAAATGACTCTTTCCGGTATTCGTCCAACATGGCAACACCTGTATCCCACAATATTCTCATTTCCTCCATTAATGGCTCCAAGAATACATCCATGTCAATACCAGGTTGTGTAGGTCCAGAAATAAGAATAGTTAGCAAAAGGTATTTGCGCTTCTGCAACAAGTGTGGAGGGAGGTTGTAGATGGTGAGGATCACCGGCCATGTGCTATGCTTGCTGCTCCTTTCGGCGAAGGGATTCATTCCGTCAGTATATAGTGCGAACCGAACGTTTCTTGTCTCCTTAGCAAATTCTGGGTGGTCAGCATTTAATTTTTGCCATTGCTTCCCATCGGTAGGATGTCGAAGCTTTCCATCTACTTTGTGCTTGTCAGAAGCATGCCAGGTCATAAGCTCTGCATCCTCAGGGTTTGCAAACAAACACCTCAAACGATCAACTACCGGAAGATACCACATCACCATAGCAGGAACTCTTCTCTGGGCATAATAGTCTTCTTCTTCATTTTCTTTGTTGCAGGGTTTTGAACTCTGTCGGGTCTTCTTTCTCTTCTTCCCTTTGGAAACAGAAGTTGCATTCTCCTCTTGTAGATAGTCTTTTTTCGTCTTGTATCGACTTTGAACATTGGTCCAAGTCTTTGTATTCACCTCGATATAGGATACAGTGATTTCTACACGCGTGGATCTTCTGGACACCCATAGTAAGCGGACTGATTAGCTTCTTTGCATAGTAAGTGTTAGCAGGCACTTTGTTCTTCTTTGGAAGCATATCTCTGAGAGTACTCAATAATGGTGTTATGTCTCGTGTCCGAACTGGCATACATCGTCAACAAGCATATCTGGGCCATTGCCACCGAGATTCCGCAGGGGTTTCCAACAGATACGATGCAGAGCTACCCTCTCCATACTTTGTCCAAATCAAGTAATCATTCATAAATCCTCGGCACCAGATGAGCCATGATTGGATTTGTGTCTTAAAAAAACAAGAAGATTTCTGCGGTCTATGCAAGGACAATATATGTGTTTAAATGCGTGTTCAAAGCATGATTTTTGGCAAATCGATAAACCTACGGACCTTAGGTATGTATGATGGATCTACTACGTCTAAGTTATACATCCAGAATGCTCTGTCCATCGTTACCTGTTATAGAGTTTAATAGATTTAAATAATGTAATCACTAAAAAGAAGACATGAATGTTTTGTGATATTTATTAACAAACCTTTAGATGATCAGCAAACTCCTTCAATGGATTATAGATGAAAAGGACTCCTCGCTTGTATATTTCTCAAATAATACACATCCGGGCTAAATCACATATAGTTAAAAGGACTAGTTAAATAAATATGCCTCTCAATAATAACTAAAGCAAAACTAATTAATAAAACCCTAATTAAAGAATCACCAGTACTTAATTAAACAAAACATAACTAAATAATTAAAGCATCAATTTATTAGATGAAACCCTAAAAACTGAAGGAAGACTAATTAATGAAACCCTAATTAAAGCCTCACCACTACTTAATTTAATAAAACATAACTAAATAATTAAAAAACTAATTTCAAGCATCAATATGATAAATAAACTAGTAATTAAATAAGAGTAAACATAACTAAATGAACTAAACATAATAATTTAAAGCATCAATTTATTAGATGAAACCCTAAAAACTAAAGCAAGACTAAATAATGAAACCCTAATCAAAGTCTCACCACTACTTAATTTAACAAAACATAACTACATATTAAACAAACACTAATTTCAAGCATCAATATGACACATAAACTAATAATTAAATAAGAATAACTAATAATTAATGAAACCCTAATTAAAGAATCTGTTGACACAAAAAATGTGACTCCGTGCCAAGCACACTTTACGCAAGCCGAAAAAAGCGTGACTTCAATCGGACGGCCGCACGGTTTGGAGATCCGAAGCGTGCCGGTCGGTTTGACCTGAAAAACCGACAAGGGACAAACAAACTGTTAAATACAAAATCGGAACATGTCGGATGAGACCGCATAGTTCCGTATATACGGCCCCGAAGCCACTTACGACGATATACAGCTATAGATGCTGCGCCAATCATGCATATGATTCATTCGGCTAATATAAAGGTGAAACACGTAGTGCATTAATTGCCGAACATGCATGCATGAGAAGACGTATTTGAACAAGTGAAAATCAACTACTGAATCTGAAGCATAACCAAGCTCGGCAATACAAACTCGGGGGTCCATGAAGAAGGAACATACAAGTTATCACGAATAAACTAACCAAGGATGCGCATGCCGCCGCACGACACCCAATCCTATCGAAGTCTAAAAAGTTTCTAACGTGCAAGAACCCGCAACATGTAACAATCTAGATTGATCTTATTCGGCTACGTAAACACATGATCTATCTATCATCATGACATGAGAAAACCATATAGCAAATAGATCTATAAAATAAAGAGCCGAAAACCACCAATCTAGATTGGGCAAAAGAGTGTTACAAATAAATAAAATATTAAAGTCATGCAACACGTGATAACTTAATGAATCTACTAGATCTTGCCAAATCTAGTAGAGCCGATAACTAATCCTTGAGCCAAATCCTAGCTTTGCCGCACGGCTCGCGATCTAACCAAGAACCGATAACTATCTTGCTTTGCTAGGCTATCAAGCGGGCGCCGCCACACGGCCATCTAGTCAAGATAAACAAAGCATAAGCTAAGACTTCTTGATCATCAAGTAGACGCCTGCCGCACGGCCATCCCATCGAGACGAACAAGACTACTTGCATCAAGATCTAAATCCACCGCATGATACTAGACATGATAGCAAGGTTGCCGATACTTACGAAGGTCGACGGATCGATGGCTCCTCTCGAAGAACTCGACGACACGACGAAAGGACTCGAAACTTGGCACGGGGCCGGTTGTACTGGTTTGATTGTGTATATCTTTTACAATGGTCGAGGGTTTATATTTATACCCTGGACATAATATGAATCCTAAGAGGTTACGATTTACATAATATATTAAAAGTAACCCAAAAAGTATGGCAACTCTCTTGCCATAGCCTTCTTCTGAGTCCTTGATCATCACGCTCTTCTCCTTCTATTCGGCTTCCTGCTTGCCACCTTTTTGCTTCCCGAATGAAGCAACCACCTTCAAAGATAGCCGACCGCATGAATGCTTGCCGAATCGCCTAGAGTTAGCCGACCGCGTGGGCGCTTACCGAACTGCCTTGAGCTAGCCGAATGGATACTTGCCGAATGCTCCCGAATATTTGCGAAGTCCGCCATGTATTGGCCCACACGTCGGCCTTTACCAAAATCCAGTGTTAACACATGCCCCCTCAATTTCGGGATAAAAGTGATTTTATTCCGAAATTGACCACAAACTTGTCCCTTATTTAGGTCAACACTGTTCAAACTTGTAGCCGCCGCCCGAAATCTGAGTCCTTCGATCTTAGATTCAAACCCACTTCGAGACCTTCAATGGCGACCCAGACGGAGTTCGGAGGTAATCCTTGCTTTTTCTCATGTATTCGGCAACATTCAAATTGACTTTGTTGTTTTCCTTCGACTCATTTTCCCCTGTTGTACTGTTCTTTGAAGGAATACAAGGACGAGATTTTGATTCCTTATGCAGCAAACCCTGATTCTTATTCCCTGGGTCCAATGGGAGACCCCGACCCGATTGAGTTCGTAGAGAAGGAGACCATGAGGATTCCTTTCAAATCTGGAGTGACGCCGCCGAATCAGTGGCCAAACACCTTCAAAACTTGGCCCTTTCCTCCAATTACCGGATGGCGAAAGTGGTATCGGAGGATGCTGGACAAGAGCAGCAGTCACTGGGATTCTCAAGACATCCAGCATTGCTTGGAACTATCATTGTCAGAGACACCCCGGAATGACTCCCTCCTGATAGCAGCAGCTCACTTTTGGTCTGATGCCATTAACGCCTTTATCTTTGGCCATGGTCCGATGTCATTTACTCTGGCTGATATCTTTATGATGACCGGCCTCAACGTGACGGAACCAGTGTACCCCTCCAAATATAAGAATAGCAAGAACTGTAAGGCGGTCAAATCGGGAAGTGGATGGACAAAATACATCCAAACTTACATGTCATCCGTGTTTGTGGGTGACAAAGAATATAAGGCTTTCATGAACATGTGGCTGTGCAGATTCATCTTCTGTGGTAAATCTAATGAGCCAACTCTGAATCATATGGTGATGGCTGAAGACCTGGCTGCAGGTATTTTAGTCCCCTTGGGCAAATATCTTTTAGGGGCTGTCTATCATATGATGCGTCAGATCACCGTCCAGATGCGTAGCCATGGAGAAATCCACTGTGTAAATGGTCCTTGGTGGTTCGTTCAAATGTGGCTGCAGTTGTATATGCACTAGATAGTTTCTGTGGACCTTTATGACTTAGGCTTCCCTTCAGTTAATAGTGCCGAAGATGATTCGGCAAAAGAGAAAGCTTGTCAGATATATGGGGAAGCAGCATCTACCATTGTCATTAACATGGATATAGGCCATTTGTTCAAGCTGTTCTTCAAAGGCTTCGACAATGTGATTTGGCTCCCCTATAGAGAGAATGAAAATCTGACTTTGCCTTGCAAATTTAGCTATGAGACTGGCTGTTCAGATAAAGTGTCCACAGATATCTTTAATTCTTTCATCAAGCCCTGTGTTCTGCCAGCAGAATTTCATCATGGAAGGATGCTGTGCCCCACTTACGAATTCTACAACCCAAACATGGTGGCTAGGCAATTAGGGTGTAGACAGTTACCTACAAGGCTATACCTCTCAAAAACTATAAGGCCCAGGGAGAAAATAGGGGATGAAATAGAAGCCAAGAAAATTTTTGAACTTGGATGGGAGCTGCCATCATTTATGCCTTCTCTTCTAGGATTAATAGATCTGGCTCATCCTCTGTTTACTTCCTGGTGGCAGGAGTGGCGTGCCCATATCTTCAATATACCAGTGCACCCTCTATGCCAGGATCTACAAGCTCAATTTACCTCTGATAGTGAGGTAATTTCCTTGTACTCATTTTCTCATTATTGGATTCATCCCCGATTTTAACACTTTGTCATTCACAGATATATTGAGCCTACTCCTCCTTCTCGAAAGCAATTCAAGATTACCAAGTTTGGGCCTATTCCTGCCTTGGGATATAATGCCCCTACTTTGGCAGCTTTCATGAAAACCCCAGCAGTTTTGGGTTCAGTACCTTTAAAAGGTGAAGGTAAGAGGAAGGCCACTGTCGAATCAAGCAAGGATGTTGCTGTGCCCAGAAGAACAAGGTCCAAGAAATCCAAACTGTCTCCCAAGGTATATCCGTACCAGTCTCATTTGGGCGATAATTTTGTACTCACTTCCTCTGCCTGCAGCCACAGGTTAAGCTTTCAAGATCGGCCAATGCTTCAACAACTATTGAGATCCCCCCTCAGGCCTCTGCTGGAGATGCAGAAATCCAAGAAACCACTGGCTATACCGGTATATTATCCCAGTTGATCGTTTCCCTTCTTTGTACTAGATGCACTGATTAGTTCTCATATTCTGCTACTTTTTAGAAACAGATCAATTCTTGAACAGGACAGCAGAAGAATCCTCCCCTCGTGCCCCTGTTGACAGTGCAGAGCTTCATAGAGCGATTAATCATATTGGTAATAATTTTCTTCACATATCCTCCTTTCTTTCTTTTGCCAAACTTACCCATTGCTCTCTGCATTTCATTGCTCACTTTTCGATAATATCAAGCCCTCAACCAAGCCAGAGTAGAATTCAACCTGAAGAAGACCCTATTCAAAAGGTAATACTTTAACTCATTGGTTTCTTCAACAATTTTGATCAATCGGCTAATGATTTTTCCTTCCTTTAAGGATGAAGCCAAGCCGACTGTCAGCTACTCTTTCACAGTTGAAGAGTACATCAATGAGGGAGGTGAAGAAGCTACATCTCAACAGAGGTTATCGCCAGAAAAACCAGCTCGGTTAAAGGAAATATCTCTTTTATCGGCCAAAGATATAAATGCTCTCGTTCAAGATGCAGACCAGATAAGAGAACTTGTTGAGCTCATCGACCAAGACATCCCTCCAACTCTCAAGGTCCCTCTAGAATCTGCAACTCATCTTGATGATCATCTTGGTAAGGTCAAGAGAGCAAACAGGAACATAGCCTCTAGAGCTTCTCTGCAGAGTGATAATCGACGAAAAAGCATCAAGTCAAAGAGCTGCATTCCCGCATCCAAAGGGCTAAACAGTCTTTGGTAACCCCGAACCGAACTGAAGCCATGGAGGAGGAAAAGGCCAGGCTGGAAGCTCAATTGGCTCAATTGAATGTGAGAATCCAGTCTCACAAAGATAAAATCGCCACCTTGCCGAACTCCATAGATGCAGCCAAAACAAAGATAACATCTGTCATCAAGGAGCATCAGCAGATTAAAACCAGGCTTACCAAAATCCAAAGCTCTGAGGAAGATGACAAGAAGGTGCTAGAAGAAGTTATCCAAATTAGGAATGATGCCATAGACGCAATCAAACTGTTCTTAAATGAGTAAAACATTCGGCTTGTAATATACTCAAACTCTGAACAATTATACTCCTTGTTATGTTTCGGTCTTTCTCATTTCTGTCTGACTAATGACATAGCCGAATGCTTTAAGCTTCCCGATTGGAAAAATAACCAACCGCTTCAGGCTTCCCGATTAGAAAGATAGCCGATTCCTTTGAACCGTTGTTTTTGATTTAGCCAATCTTGGCCCAGTCCGATAACGGCCCAAAAAGGAGTAAACCCTATTTCGTCGCTTGAGATACTCCGAGGCATATGCCACGATCTCCACTCCGGTTTATAAATAAAACCCTTCATCGGTCTTCACTGTTACCTCCGACTAGCATTCTCATCGCCGTCCCTTCATCTTTCTGCCTCATCCAACCCTAAGAAGAGGATCAATCTTTCGGGCGTCAATGGCGGCGGCGGCGATGATCGTGGCAAGCGTCCCCGCCGAGGGAGAGGCAGAGGGGAAGTCGAGTTCCGCGCCGTCAGCGCCACGGGTGAGATTCAATCAGTGATTTCTTTGCGGTTTATGCTTTATGTTCATCTCCCCTAACCTTGGTTTTCTTCATCTGCTTAGGGCGAGGGTCATCATTAACCAGTCTCACCTCCTTCCCCCGATGGTGGTGACTCAACCGGGAACCTCAGACCAGCCGGTCTCCGTCTCCGGCTCCTCGAGTTCGTCGAGCTCTTCTAAGTCCGACAACTCATACAACGCCAACCCTTGGGGTCCGGCGGAATCAGAGGGTGAGGACCCTTTGTACATTCATGAGGAGGCGCTCCGGTTCCGCAAGGAAAGGGATGAAGCCCGGACCGAGCTGGGCGACGTCTTCAAGCAGTTCGGCATTGCGCAAGCCGAATGGGAGGATCAGCGCAAGCAGTTCTGCGACGCCATCACTGGTTCGGTATCCTCACATAGATTTCTTTTCTCTCAATCCTCTTCGTGTGTTGACTTGTTTTTCTTGTTCAGCACTGCGCAGAGAATGGCGTCAAGAAGGCAGCGGCGAGCAAGGGGGTGCCGACAAGGTGAACGCCCGGGGGGAGACTATCGAGGCACGCCTGGATCTTGTGGATGGCCGCGTTGATCGGGCCGTCATCCAAGGTGTGCACCTTGGCGCATCTCTTGGCTTTGGCGGCGATGTCTTCCCCGACCGGCGAAGACTACTATGTCCAAGCCGTGGGCTTTGCTTTGGCGGTCCTCCTCATGAGATTGAGGACGTCAATGAGCGCTTTGAGCGAAGATGAAGATCATGCTACTGCCCCTCGGCCGAGTCCACCAATTCTCAGTCCGTCCCGAATAAGTTGTTCCGGAGTAGTTTGTAATTAGGGATTGAACGCAAAATAATCAAATTACTTTCTGAAGATGCGTCGTTCTTGTGTTGGATGCTTTGAATAGTTATCTTCAGCATTTTTCTCAATAAAAATAACTCAAAACGACGTTTCCCGAATGCAATGACGTCATTTTAGCCAAGTAGATCTTAACCTTGCGTAGCAATCGACTTGACGTGTCATCCAAGATTGTCACTCAACGCTTCACTTTTCTCTTTTCCCGATAAACCAACCGGTCGAAATGCTTGAAGTCAATTTCGAGCCATTCGGCTAAACATAGATATTTTTTTACTAGAGGCGATATGAACCATATCGGCTATTTTGGTTTCACAATTTTTTGTGCTAAAGGCGATGTTTCCTCCATCGGCCGTTTGGTTTCAGATTTTTTCTATGAACCAACCTCAACACTAGGGTAGTATTTTTTAAGATATCTTCCACTGATAGCTCTCGGCGAATTCTTCTCCAAACAAAGTCTTCAAAATATATGCATTGCCGGGCACACATCTTTCTACCCGAAAGGGTCCTTCCCAATTTGGAGACCATTTGCCGAATGTTACGTCTTTTTTGATCCAATCGGCAAGATAGTCTTCCAAACCGTATCACCTTCTACGTGAATTGCTTTATCTTGACCCTCTTATTGTAGTATTTGGCAATACGTACTTTGTTTTTCTCAATGTTTTCCAGTGCCTTGAGACGAATCAGATGCAAATCCTCCAATTCATCTATCATCAAATTTATATAATCTCCTTTTTGCAAATCCTTTTGTAACATAACTCGTCTTGAACTCGTTTGCAACTCCCAAGGTAACACAGCATGATGCCCATAAACTAACTCATAGGGAGATGTTTGAGTCGACCCGTGACAAGCCATTCGGTAAGCCCACAATGCTTCATTAAGAACCAAATGCCATCTTTTTGGCTTCTCATCAATCTTCTTTTGAATGATCTTAATCATAATCTTATTTGATGCTTCTCGCTTGACCATTGGCTTGTGCATAATAAGGAGAAGAATTATACGACTTAATTCCCATGTCTTCAAAAAAGTCACAAAACTCCGAAGAAGTGAACGAGTCCCTTGATCGGTCGTTATAGTTTGAGGAATTCCAAACTATAAATTATATGCTCTTTAACGAAACCCGATCATATTTTCTCGACGTGACTTTCTTCAACGGAATAGCTTCGACCCACTTGGTAAAATAATCCGTGGCCAAGAGCACAAACTTATGTCCTTTGCTAGAAGGAGGATGGATTTGACCAATTAAATCTATGCCCCATCCTCTAAATGGCCAAGGTTTGACTATTGGGTTCATAACAGATGCCGGAGCCTTTTGAATATTGCCAAATTTTTGACAATCATGACACCCTTTATAATAATCGAAGCAATCTTCCAGCATAGTCGGCCAAAAATAACCAGTTCTCCGAATTATCCATTTCATTCGGTAAGCTGATTGATGCGCGCCACATAATCCTTCATGCACTTCATACATCACCTTTTCTCGGCCTCTTCTTGACTTAAGCATTTGAGTAATACTCCATCCATAGATTTGTAATACAGGTGATCATCAAGAAGGACGAACTTAAGAGCTTTGTACCTGAGTTTTCGGGTAACTTTTCGTGATGGATCCTTCCGGATATTCGATGATCTCATATCTCCAAATCATCGGTCACCGCCCAAAGATCCGGGACATCTTTGCCTACAAATAAGGTTTCTTGATTTTCACGATATCCGTAAGTATTTTGAGCCAACCGATTTGCTTCTTCATTGTGCCCCCTAGGGATATGATGCAAGGTTGCTACCCGAAAATTTTTTTAGAAGTTCCCGACATTCTTCATAATATTCTCTTAACGTGTCATTCTTGCACTCATATCGACCAATCAACTGGTTAATCACCATTTCGGAATCTCCAAAGATTTCAACAAAGAACGGCTTTTATTTCTATGAGAAGCCAAGCCCTCTAAGTAATGCTTCATACTACGCTTGATTGTTAGTCACATGAAATTTAATGGGAATAGCGTACTCAAAAGTTACACCTTGTGGAGAAATCAATAGAATACCAGCACCCCACCTTTCTTTGCAGGGCGACCCATCGAAAAATAAAAATCCAAGGCACAATGCTTACTATATTAGTGCTTTGAGGTCATGATGTTGCGTAACGAAATCAGCAATAATTTGACCCTTCACCGCCTTTGCCGATTCGTATTTTAAAATCAAATTCCGACAAAGCTAAAATCCACTTGCCAATTCTTCCATTTAAAATTGGCATTGACAACATATGTTTGATTATATCATGACTTGAAATAATCACGCATTCGGCTTTTAATAAATAATGCCGAAGCTTGGTACATGAGTAATACACACACAAGCATAGTTTTTCCATAGCCGAATATCTTGTCTCTGCGGGTCTAACAACTTTCGGCTAAGATAAGCTATAACTCTTTCCTTTCCTTCGTATGCTTGTATGAGGGCCGATCCTATTGTTAGGTATCGGCCGCCACGCACAACCCGAAAGGCTTGTCAAGTTGTGGAGGTACTAAAACCGGTGGTGCCTTCATATACTCTTTAATCTCATCAAAAGCCTTTTGCTGTACGTCACCCCATACAAATTCTTCTTGAGTTTTAATAACGGAGAAAAAAGGCAAGACTCTTTTCCGATAAATTGAAATAAACCTTCTTACGAAATTGATCTTGCCGAAAGCGTAGACGTAATTCCGTGAGATTAGTTGGAGGGACAACTTTATCTATTGCCTCCATGCTCTTTTTTCCCAACTTCGATTCCTCCTTTATGAATGAGGAATCCTAAAAATTCACCAGCTGACACTCCAAAGGCACACTTGTTTGGATTCATCTTCAAACCATGTTTTCTAGTGCATTCCAAAGTTCTCCTTAGATCAGCTAAATGTCTTTCATAGTCTTTAGACTTGACTACTACGTCATCGATATAGATCTCCACAATTTTGCCGATTAACTCATGAAATATGTAATTCATGGCTCTTTGATAGGTTGCACCGGCATTTTTTCAAACCAAACGTCATTACAATCCACTCAAATAATCCAATATGACCGGGGGCATCTGAAAGCCGTTTTTGAAACATCCTCTATTGCCATGAAGATTTGATTATAGCCAGCATTTCCATCCATAAAGCTAATGACCTCATACCCGGCTGCTGCGTCTACTAACAAATCGGCAACTGGCATTGGGTATCCGTCCATTGGAGTAGCTTTGTTAAGATCTCTGAAGTCTATACAGACCCTCAATTTTCTATTTTTCTTGTAAACAGGGACTATATTTGAGATCCAATCCGCGTACCTGCATGGCCGAATGAAGTTTGCTTCCAATAGCCTTTCAATCTCCTTCTTCACATCGGCCAATACCTCCTTCTTATAAATCTTCCTCGAGGTTGTTTATAGGGTCGATATCCCGACTTAATAGGCAATCGATGCTCAACAATAGTACGATCTAGTCCGGGCATCTCTCAGATAATCCCGTGCAAAGCAATCTTTAAACTCTTTAAGGAGATTTATTAATTGTTCTCTATATTCGGACTCAAATTTGCACCGATGTACATCGGCCTTGATTTAGAATCGTCACCAACATTTATTTCTTCCAGGTTGTCGGCCGACATAAAACTGTGTCCCAATTTTCCTTTGTTGCCATCGATAGGGTTACCCATTAAAAATTGCTGTTGGAGCCGACTGCTTGGATCGGCTGTTGATCCTTGTTGAATACATTAACAGGACCTTCTCCCCATACTTTGCCAGAGAAACAATCAACACCGTCATATTCCCAGTAAGCTGGTTCCGAAGCAGCCACACTTACCGAATCATCAGCATGTATAATTTCTACATCGTCCCCTATCCATTGAATAAGAATCTGGTGTATGGTCGAAGGAATACAGCGAGTTAGCATGAATCCAGTCCCTTCCAAGAAGCAAACCGTATGCCCCTTGCCGTCAATAACGAAGAATGTAGTGATCGGGGTTTTAGACCCAATCATCAACTCAACATGCACAGCTCCTCGGGTATCAGAAGGATTTCCGGCAAAGTCTCTAAGGACCATGTCAGTTTTTAACAGATCTTCACTTGTCATCCCAAGCTTTCTAAACGTAGAATATGGCATTATATTGATAGCTGCTCCTCCATCAATAAACATCTTGGTCAGAGGTTTCCCATTGACGTACCCTTTCACGTACAGCGGCTTCAAGTGACGATGTTTCGCTGGTTTGTCAAAGGTTGCTTGTCGTGTCAATACAAGCTGAGCCATCAAATTTTGAAACTCACTTTCATCAAAATCAGAATAAACTTCCTCTTGTATTTCTTGATTTTCAGGAGCTATGAACTCCGACGGGAGGAAGAAAGCCATGCATGCATCACCCGATGGACCCCCTTCATCAGGTTTCCTCTTTGGACGCCATTGTTTCTTTTCTTCTGTGGCAGCCTGCTCCAGTTCTTTGTTTCTCAACCGCTGCACTCTTCTCTTCTGACTTTTCCTCAACCCCGAGGGGCACCACTGCCCTTTCTGCCATCTATACTCACGAGTGCCTCTTTCCTCATCATACTCTTCAGGATAAACCCAGTGTTGATCTGCGAATCTCTTTCTTTGATGATCAAGGTCATTTATTTTTTACTATGCCGATCGTCCTCGAAATTGAATTCCAAGTCTTTCGTGGATCGGGTCGGCGGTTGACTCGAGACCGCCTCAGTAGCCATAGTATTGATCGCTGTATTCGGGCAATTGTTTCTAGCAGGCAGCTTTAAGCCTTCATTCCAACAATGTTTAAAGAACGAACACCCCCAATGAGACTGTTCCAGTTCCCTCATGTGCTCTTCTTGCTCTCGATGATACATCTCTTCTTCGTAGCTCCATTGTCTTTCTATGAATTTTCGCTCACCATAACGCTCTCGCTCTTGCTGTCTTTGCCACTTATTTAGCAGGATTCGTGATGTCACCCTTGGCCTAAATGTTTCACCTCTTTCGGTTCGGCTATTTTTGAACCGAACTTTCTCTTCAACTCTTCAGCCAGTAATCTGTTGGTTGGGGTCTCTGATTGCCACTTTTCTTGGCTCTCTCGATGTCAACACTTTCATCTTTCCCTTACCTTTAGGATCATCGGCGTAAACCATACCTATAGAGAAAGATACCATGTTCTGGAGAAAGGATTTGCCGTCTATTTTCATTTTGCCATCAAACTTTAAATGTCCCACCTGAATTGCTTTTTGAATCCGAACTCTGAACACTCGGCAATCATTGATGGAGTGAGAGTTAGTGTTATGATAACCACAATACCTCTTATCTTTTACCCCTTCAGGGCGTAACATGGGGTGTCCTTCTGGTAGCTTGATACGTCCTTCCCTCACCAACAGATCAAAAAGCTTATCTGATTTGGAGACATCGAAATTATAGGTTCCTTTCTGCTGCTTCAGCCAACGCTGGCTAACTTGGGTGGGCTCTTTATCCCAGATTAATTCGGCTGCAGCTATCTCATCTTCGTCATCATATTCAGTTGCTTCTTCTAGGAAACTCTGATACATTTCACTAGCAACATTACTTTTCTGATAACGGTTGTCCCTTCTGAAACCTTGAGCCTGATTACTCATGACAGCCAATCTCTGGGCGAGTTGACCAAGATCATCAAATTCCAAGCCGAACAGCTTTTCCCTGACATTCGGCAAAGATCCCTCGCTTATTGCTATTCCAGGCAACCGATCGTCGGTAAGTTCAACGAGAAGCAAAGACTCTTAGTCTCTCTGAACCTGCGAAGATATTCTTGTGGTGTCTCATTAGTTTTTACGCCTTAAACGGTAAGGTCTACCGGCTTCTTTTCGATAGTTCCTATGAAGAAATAAGCATGAAACTTCGTTCAAGTTCTGCCCAAGTACCAATAGAATCACCGGTAGAGAAGTAAACCCGGTGAAAGCCGGGCTGTGAGAGACAATGGAAAATACCGAATCCTCCAAGCTTCGTGCATGGGGACGCCTCCCAAAGCCGTATCGGTATCGGCTAATATGCTCGTGGGTACTTGTATCATCCCGACCCGAGAAAATTTGGTTAAGTCCGTTGGTGGCTTCACCCTTGCCGGTAGTGCAACCCTGTTATACCATTAAAGGTGCACGCAGACTTGTACGAATAGGATTGATTCTTTGGCTTTAGGCCGAACCGATGTTGCATCATATCAGCCATCCTCTGCATGATTATGTCAATGTGCGCCTTTGGAGTTCCGCGTGCACGCCCTCCGGATGGTATTCTGTTGCACTTTTATATCCCGGATTCGGTAGAGCATCTAGAGCAAAGATAGTCGGTGAACTCATGATATCCATCCCCATACATGTTTCTTTTGTAACCTTTGTTTGATGCTTTGGAGATATCTTGTATGCGATTATGTACTCTTTCAAGTAGTGCCAAACGTCACTTGGCCGTAAGTAGGAGGTGGTTTCTTTTCATGAGTCTCTACTTCATCTTTGTTAATCCCGGATGTTCCTTCATCTTCGGTTTGCTTCTCTCGATACTTTAGAATGTTGAAAAGCACTGGTCCACGAATTGGTCCCACACCCTCTTCAAAATACTTATCAACAGCTTGGCCGAGGGTATTAGCCATGATTACTCGGAAAGTATTTAGAAAGACCGTGTTGTGGTTTCGATGGTATATCCGCCAAGGCTTTATGGACCAAATCGATACCTTTTGAGCTTCTTCTTCTTTAGAGCAATCGGTTTAATGTGCAAGAAGAACCCTTGGCAATGATCGCTTCGAAAAACCTTGTTGCTCTTGTTCTTGGAGAAAGACATTAAGCACTTATGCTTGTATTGCTCGCATGCTTGCTCCAATCGTAGCTCTCAATGGGTCGGCAATTCATCCAATTAATCACGTCCCGAACATGATTGTTATTGACGTCCGACATCTTAAATCGAGATGGTCCCACCGTGCGTGCCCAAAAAGTGTGTTGACACAAAAATGTGACTCCGTGCCAAGCACACCGCAGTTTAAAAGCGTGACTTCAATCGGACGGCCGCAGACGGTTTGGAGATCCGAAGAAGCGTGCCCGGTCGACCTGACAAAACCGACAAGGGACAAACAAACTGTTAAATACAAAATCGGAACATGTCGGATGAGACCGCATGCAGTTCCGTATATACGGCCCCCCGGTTACTTACGACGACATACAGCTATAGATGCTTTGCCCGCCAATCATGCATATGATTCATTCGGCTAATATAAAGGTGAAACACGTAGTGCATTAATTGCCGAACATGCTTGCATGAGAAGACGTATTTGAACAAGTGAAAGTCAACTACGAATCAAGCATAACCAAGCTCGGCAATATAGCCGACTCGGGGTCCATGAAGAAGGAACATACAAGTTATCACGAATAAACTAACCAAGGATCTGCATCTGCCGCACGACACCCAATCCTATCGAAGTCTAAAAAGTTTCTAACGTGCAAGAACCCGCAACATGTAACAATCTAGATTGATCTTATTCGGCTACGTAAACACATGATCTATCTATCATCATGACATGAGAAAACCATATAGCAAAGAGATCTATAAAATAAAGAGCCGAAACCAGTCAATCTAGATTGGGCAAAAGAGTGTTACAAATAAATAAAATATTAAAGTCATGCAACACGTGATAACTTAATGAATCTACTAGATCTTGCCAAATCTAGTAGAGCCGATAACTAATCCTTGAGCCAAATCCTAGCCTGCCGCACGGCTCGCGATCTAACCAAGAACCGATAACTATCTTGCTTTGCTAGGCTATCAAGCGGGCGCTTTGCCGCACGCCATCTAGTCAAGATAAACAAAGTATAAGCTAAGACTTCTTGATCATCAAGTAGACGCTTGCCGCACGGCCATCCCATCGAGACGAACAAGACTACTTGCATCAAGATCTAAATCCACCGCATGATACTAGACATGATAGCAAGGTTGCGGTACTTACGGAGGTCGACGGATCGATGGCTCCTCTCGAAGAACTTCGGCGACACGACGAAAGGACTCGAAACTTGGCACGGGGCGGTTGTACTTGGTTTGATTGTGTATATCTTTTACAATGGTCGAGGGTTTATATTTATACCCTGGACATAATATGAATCCTAAGAGGTTACGATTTACATAATATATTAAAAGTAACCCAAAAGTATGGCTATTCGGCTTCCTGCTTGCCACCTTTTTTGCTTCCCGAATGAAGCAACCACCTTCAAAGATAGCCGACCGCATGAATGCTTGCCGAATCGCCTAGAGTTAGCCGACCGCGTGGACGCTTACCGAACTGCCCGAGCTAGCCGAATGGATACTTGCCGAATGCTCCTGAATATTTGCGAGTCTGCCATGTATTGGCCCACCTGTCGGCCTTTACCAAAATCCAGTGTTAACAGAATCACCACTAAAAATATCACTACTAGCTAATAATTAAACTAAATATAACTAAATATTTAAATAAGAGTAACTAATAAAACTCTAAAAGTTAAACTCTAGATAAAAAAGTGAAACCCTAGATAAATAGTGACTAGAATTATTGAAAAAAAACAAAAACCTAGCTACTCTTCTCTCTCACTTGAGGTGAAACCCTAGATCTCAAAAAGTGGTGGGGTTGAGCAAGAATGGTGGAAATGAGGCAAGAAACACATAAACTAACCTTTTTTAGTTACCTCCTCCGAAGAAATCAAGAGCAAAACCTCCCCCCTTGTATTTGGTGAAATCTGGACCTCCAAAGCTCCTCCCATGGAAGAACTGTCGAGCTACAGTTCTATTGGAGCACTGGTGGGGAGGAAGAAGGGGGTATATATAGGAGAAGCTCACCACAGGCGGTTGACATAAGGAAACCGCCTGTGAAAATGGCGTCATTTTTTACAAGCGGTTTTCTTATGCAACCGCCTATGGAAATGCACATTAGCAATCGGCGGTTCCTTAAGAACCGGCAAAGTAAATGACACCATTTACACTGGCGGTTCACTTAAGGAACCGCCAGTGCTAGCCCTTTTCCACAGGCGGCTCTAAAGCTGGGGCCCGCTTGTCGATTTTCAGTGGCGTCTCTCAGCTGAAACCGCATGTATAAATAAATTCACACCGTCGGCACAAACCACCTGTGTACTAGTGAATAACACAGACATACGCGAGGCTAATATAAAATCAGCACAGCGAAGTGCACTTATCTGTCTAGTATACAACAATGTTACACGACATGCACACTTTTTGGATTAGTATAATCCTAGAAGAATGACCCATACTTGCATGCTAACGAAGTAGTAATCAATCGGAGCATAGCTTATAATGAAAACAAAGTAAAAAAAAAAAAGCTTATAACAAAACAAATCATGAATCCACAATGCACATTAATATCACAGTACTTAGAAATCTATATTTTTTCAGCAACAATACCAATGAGGCACATTTTTTATTAAGATGAAGTTGGTTTGAAAAGGTACAAGTGATCCTAGGAGTACCACACCAGTCTCGAGACACACTAAGCAACAAATAATAAAGCCCTTGTGGCTAGGAATAGACCGGCACACTTGTGGCCATGCACATAACAAAGCCCTTGGTGGCGGCACTCAACCATCTTAGACAAGGAGAGGCGACGGAAGGCCTGAGGGGCGCTGGCAAGGCGGGAAGCACCTGAGCACCTCCACACTACTACATAAAATCTTAACCGCAACCTTTCAAATTTATGTAGTAGTGTGGAGAACCTTTCAAATTGGGTTGAGCCTTCAGGCTTAGGTTAGGGTGTCTCGCGGCCTGTGACTCCCGCCGCCGCCGCCGCCACCGTTCAGTGTCTCCATCGCTGGTCCCCCTCCCTCCTCCGGCGTATCGCCGGAGGTCGGAGGGAGTGGGGATCCATTGTCTTCTAGTAAGTTTTTTCTATTAGATTGGGTCTTTAAGTAGGGTTTCTCCATGCCAGGTTTTTTAGTACGGGAGATTTATCTCTTCCTCCTGCTTTTCTCCGGCAATGGTGAGGGTGTGGGATGGAATCGTTTTCTCTATGGCGTACATGTTGAAGATGAAGGCGGCATCTACGACATCAGCATCTTTATCGACATGACAACATGGAGACTTGTGTTTCCAAACGGCGGCATTGAGGCGGAGATGATGCCGCCGTCATGTAATAATTTTCTCCGGTCCCTTCTTCATTTTGTTGTGGTTGGATCTGGCCGCGATGAAGGACTAGGGAGAATAATTTTCAGATCAGTCTTCCTCGTTCTTCGGTGGCAGAAAGAAGAAAAAGGAAGACACAAGGAAGAAGAAGAAGTTTTTCAACTCCGCCTGCAGGAATGTTGGCCGTCCGTTGAGCATCTAGCCGAAAACAATTGTTGCCGAGTATTTGCCTGTGCGGTCATCCATACAAAGTGTCAAATAGGTTTGGGTTTGAGATTTGGAGCTATTCACAGCGTGGGTACAATTTAGATGAATTTCTGGATATTTGTGTAATCCAGAGGAACTGTAATGTGTTGATGTATCTAGCTATTATCTAATATAATTCTTTTTTCATCGCAAAAAAACCTTGCAAATTGGGGGTTGGAGGCGGTTGGGCCGCCGGCCCGCCTCGGTTAATCGGGCCCAGCTGAGGCTGGGCTAGCGGCTCAGCAACCGCTTTGGTAAATAACCGAGGCGGGCTAATTACATATAACCGTTTCAGTTAATTATATAACTGAGGCGAGCGACTAAACACGCCCACCTCGTTTAATTTAATAACTAAGACGAGCGTTATAAGGAACCACCTCGGTTAATGCTAATTAACCAAGGCGGTTACTTTAACCTGTCCGCTGCGGGTAAGCTGTTAACCGAGGCGGTTACCATAACCGCCTCGGTTAAGCCATGATTAACTGTGACCATATGTCCGAGGCGGTTGGAATGCCTGCCTCGGTTAACTGTTTTGCCTGCCTCCATTAAGTTTTATGTAGTAGTGCCCGGCAGGCACATCTACGGCGGCGAGGTGGCCAAAACCAGGTGTTGTAGAAGGTGCACGGTGCGCTAGGTTATTAAGACTAGTCTCAGTGTCATGGACTCAACCTGACAATCATATTGATTTAAGACTAGTCTCAGTTGAGACTTGAGAGTTTCGTGATACAACTATTAAGATAGGCACATGAGTTTTTGTGACAACAAATTTTATCCAAATGAAACTCTATAGAACTCTTTCTTGTGGCAAGGCCATGCCTGGCAGGAGTTACTATTATATTTCATGGCTTGCTGATAGCATTCATATGCTACAGAAAAAAATACGAGTCCATTTTCTAATGCAACAACGGTGCATCTTTTTACACTTCGAGAAGTTAGGAGTTATGACCATTTTAGTGAAGACTGCTTTCAGGCGTTGGTGGTCGTCTTGAGAATAAAAAAATTATTTAATTTCTCCATCAAAATGATCTTTGATTTGTTTTTATTTATGCTTATATTTACACCTAACTAGAAGATTTGTTTCTAGTATATATGTATCATGTAATCCATCATTTGAAGAATCTTGTTATTAAAAAAAATATAACCACCTCATGTGTGTAGTCCTATCATGGAGAGAATATTTAATCTTTGGTAAGGCATGTTTGCTATTTCCGTTCTTTTTTTCGATTTCTAAGGGGTTGTAGAATCATGAACTTTGGTTTGCTTTCATGTGTATATGGCGTGATTACATGGATTGGTTTTGTCGATGCATGAAAGGGTGGATATCTCGATAATTTTTTTTGAAGGCAGGATATCTCGATAATTCATCATGGGGATACAATCTCGTGGTGCCTTACCTGTCCATCAAGTCATGCGATGATAGTTATCAAGTTTAGTTATGCTCCTTTATAAAGATTGAGCAATATACAAGTTGTCTTTGTGTGTTCTATACATGCATGCACACCACTCTCTCCCTAAAATCTAGATAAAACTCCACTTAATACTAGTCTCAAGAGCAGTTGCCACATAATTTTAGCGTAGGGTTAGTTAATTAGAAAGGTTATAATTTTTTTTTCTGGTATGAACCCTCTTTATAGCTCGAGAAAAAGTGTATAGGAAAGTAATATGTAATAATTTCGAAAAAATAGCACCTTAAGGACCACGTATCCGGTAATCTAGTCACATCTTATCCGGTAATCTAGTCACATATCTATATCTATACAATACTCGTATCTTATCTAACCTATACTACTAAAAACGTATACCAACGGCCCCCTCACAAACGGCACTGTTACACGTACAGTGCCCGCCCCTCTCACAGATTACTGTTTATGAACAGTAACCGTTCCTATGAACAGTGCCGCCCGCAATGAACAGTAACGGTTTGTGAACAGTTCACCCGTTATGAACAGTACGGCCCATGCAAAAACGATACAGCCCGCAATAACCATTACCCATCTGCGTTACTGCTCATGATGTGCATGAACAGTGCCCTGCTATTACTGTTCATGCGTTTCCCTTTTCTTTTTTTTTTTCCTTAACAGATCCCCCCGTCTCCTCCCGCGCTTTGCGCGGGGTTCTAGCCTAGTTTTCGTACACGCCCCGATCTCCGTCCTCCTCACATTTCACTGTTACCAGAACAGTAAACGGTGCTCCCGATCTCACCACGACGGCCGCACGCGCGTCCCAACTCCGGAAGCATCGAACCCTTTCCGCAACCTCTCCTGCCATCACACGACACCTCCCTCCATGCTACCGCCTCCTCTCCACCGGCCCCGCAACAGCCCCAAGCCGCGACACCTCCGTGCTGCCACCGCGCCGGTACAGCAGCAGCGCCACCCTCCACATCTGCGCCGCCACCGCGCCTGCCATCCCGCCCACGTCCACTGTCGTCGTCCTCGCCTCGCCCCTGCGTCGCCACCTCTCCCGTACTGGCCGCGACACCTCTCGGTGCCTGCATCCAGCGCTGGCTCATTTCCCCTGCCTCCAGCACCTGCCCCGCCTCTCCCTCGCGCCGCACTTGCGTCCGCTCGGCATCGGGTCCGTCAAGGTCCGGCGGCGTGCTGGCACGGACGCCTGCGGCCCAACCTCAGCCGTTGGCCCCAGCGGCGCTCCACTGCCTACGGTTTCTGCAATTGGTGGGCTCATATTTTTTTCTCCAGGTCTTTTCGTTATTCCGTGCCCCTTCTCTTTCCTTTTTTTCCCCTTATCTTTCCTTTTTTTTTAAAAAAAAACGCATCTTCTATGTGCCTCCTCTGTCCAATTCCTACAGTTCCTGTGCCTTCATAGATTGTGCCTTCTGCGTCCTTTTGTTAATCCTCGATGTTCTGGCCTTAGGTTGTATAGTCTGTGCTCGCGCGAATGCAACAGCCTGCAAGATGTTTGATACAATGCTTACAGGTTGACTTGGGTCAGTACCATGTTAGTTAGAGGATAGTGGTCTCACCTAGCCCCTATACTCCACCTGCATCAGCAGCAGGGACTTTATTACTTGCTTCACTGGTAACTACCAATGATAACTTAAAATGGACTGATATTTGCATGGATATTCGTCATTGCAGTATGTATGGAACTTCATCTACCTTATATAATGCACGGATTGTTATTAATTGTCAACAATGATGCAATAGGAAAGGCGCATCATTCAGTTTACAAAATTTTTTGTTTAACTGTTTGTAACAATGTCATCTGTGCTTCCATGTAATAATGCATATAAGCATACACATTGCCATCTCTGAATTTTGCATTTGTTTCAAGTTAAATATCTGACAAAAGTATATAATCCAATTTCGATGACGTGCACATTGCCATCTCTGAATTTTGCATTTGTTTCAAGTTAAATATCTGACAAAAGTATATAATCCAATTTTGATGACGTGGTTCATCTCTATATCACGTGTTCAGTTCTTCATCCATAACAATATTCAGATGTTTGATTGAAATTCCACTCCTATTTAAAGAATCATCTTGCTTTTCTACCCTTGATGACTACGAGAATGTCCAAAACATTTCCAATGCAGAGAGCTTTTCTATAACTGTCCAAAAATTTACCAATGCAGAGAAGCCTAACAATGCGGCTAGGTGGTGAGGCTATGGATTCATGGTCTTCTTTGTGCCTAACTGCTATCCAACTAGATGCAGATCCATGTACACCTACTTCAAGAAGCAGATATGTCATATTCCATGGCAACAACATGATTTTTTTTTTGAATCGAACATACCTGTATTCGACTAGAAATACCGTACAAATACAAGAACCCATACAGGTACATTCTGGATGGATACAGAAGACAGCTGTACCACCAGACCATTTACAAAAAGGACCCTAAGAAATGAAGAAAATACACTTAAGACCCTGGATCCTACAACTACTGGAGCTCGCCGTCGGTCACCGGCGGCGTTCACCGTGATCAACATCCACCAACCCACGAGCCGGGAGGAGCCTCATCGCCATCACCGGGCTTTTGAACTGAGCCGCAAAACGCACCCATCAACATCGGACGGGATAGAGCCTTCGCTTGAACGACCATCGGCCGGGGATGCACCCTGCACCTCTCCCGCCCTGAATCCGACCACGCCGACGACGGACGGCCGCTGGGCGGAGAAACCGGGCGGATCCACTCGCCAATCATCCGCCGCATCCACAAGCGCCCGGCATCCACAAAAGAACAAGCCGCGAACTCACCTCCGAACCGGACCAGCAAGACATCGCCGGGACTCCTACCTCGCTCCACGGCGGGAGCACCACCTCCACGAGCTCGCCCAAGACGCCGAGTGGAGCGTCACCGGGGTAAGGAAGAGCTCGAGAGGACTTATTCCTATGCGCCGTCGCCGCCACCGCCTCAACACCGACGCCAGGAGACCAAACCCTAGATCTACTAGGACCTACACTACTACTACCTCAACCACCGGCCGCCAGCAAGAGACTGGCGGTCTCCGCCACCTCCCGAAGGCGCTCAGGGTGTACAACCTCTGCACCAATGGTTTCAGTTGTTTCCTTTATTATCCCAACTCCTAATTGATAAGGAAACACAACAACTCTGAGATGCTTCTTTCTGTTGCCACATATCTACATGATTTATACATGTTCAAATGACAACCTCGCAACATGTTACACATGTTGCTTCCCAAATTATGTTTCACACTCCTTCCAAATTTCTTTGTGATTCCTTGCATTTGCCTCACCGCCATCCTCCCTAAATTTATATATGATGTTTAGTCTCATTTCGCTTCTATTGTTTCCTTCTAAATATAGTTTGCATATTTCCTGCAGAATCAATTTCTTTTATACTGAAACAACCTGATTCAGCCGCCATCTGCTGGGTTTCACAGACAAAAAAAGAAGGTATCTCAACTTTCTAATACTGCAATCCTAAACCATTATGTACTCCGTTGACATGAGGAACAAAGTAGCCATGCATTCGAAATTTTCTGCCATCCTCATATTGACTTGGGGTCCTTATGCATAAAAAAATGCAACTTCCGTTCTGAACAAAATTGATGGACCTTCTGAGCAAGTGAGATTAATTAAGCAAGTGTATTAGTCTGTGATTATGAGATCCATTTTACCCATAATCCATAGTATTGCACCACTTTATTGTCATCAGATAATCAGCTCCCTACCCACCCACCAAAAAGAAAGATGCTGCGTTTATTTGCCCCATTTAGTTTTCCTATCAAGGTTTAAATCTCCTTTTCTATATGTACACAGGTATCAATTGGTTCAAGCGAGAAGATATACGTATTTTGTCCAGCATATATGCAAGATCAGCATCTCCTCACTACCAGCAGCTATCCATCGAAGCACCAAAGCTTCTTACTTTCATAGTCCTATTCTCCCTGTATAAATTCTCATTATATTCAATCTATTTATACATGAGACGAAACTAAATGTTATATTTGAATTATATAGTTGCCCGATATATATGTGCCACCTATGCCACGGCACCTAAATTTGTTGGACACGGTGTTTACTGTTCCCCACGCGAAGCGTGGGGTTACCTGCTCTGCTAGTTACGATCAATCCTGTCCGTCCATCCTTGCCATCCAAACGCCCCGCCCACGAAACCCTAGATTCCGCCTTCCTCTCTCCCCGCTCCTCCGCTGCGCCGCCATCACATAAGTCCGCCGCCCTCCCTCTCTCTCTCCGTAAACCCCTCTCTTCCTCCCGCGGCCTGCTCCTGCGATCTGTACAGCAGATCTAAGGCTCCGATCGGCGGCCGTGAACCAGCGGCAACCGTGAGGATGGCGCTCGTGAGTTCCTTCTCCTTTCTCTCGTTTTTCTATCGCCCTTTCATAAGTGCTGTGTAGCTCATTGCTTATCAGACTGTCTGCGAGAAGTTTTGGTCTGCGCGGCAGTTTGGTTTATAGGGTTTTGTGATTCCTTCCTTGTAGTTTAACTTGATCGGATTGTTGATGCGCGCTGCTGAGCTGTGGTTTCTGTTGGATGTGATTTACTCGAGTTATGGCCTTATATGTTTCTGAACTGTAGATGTGGTCGGAGCGTGTTAAGTTGATTAGATCCTCAGCTTTGCTTTGGGCTGGACTATATGTAGCTAACTTTTGACTATATGTAGCTACTAACTCTGGACTGCTGGTTCGTTCCAATTTCAACATCATGAAAACTTTAATCTTTGCAAATAGATCGCCTTTGTTATCCCTTGTGCATACCCACCGGTTCATACTGTGTTTGATTGAGTTTGATTGAAGTTTCTAATCTGATCACAGTGCATTTGATGTCACTAGTTCCTAGCTTACTAGAATGGCGCTGGAAAAGATCTTTCACACTTTATACCCTGGTGACAATGTAGTTTTTACAGGGGAATTCTCTATTTGCAGTGACAATCATTTACCTCTTGTATCTGAGCCATTGGATTCATTTAGGTGCTATCATCTTAAGTGATTTTAACCATCATCTCAAATGCTTATAGGTTATTAACCTTCTGATCCTAAGATGTACTTTCTCCGCTCCAAATTATAAATTAAACTTCGACTTTTTTTGTACGTTCATTTTACTATATATCTAGATATAATAAATATGTCTAGATACATAGCAAAATGAATGAACCAAAAAAGTCAAAGCGACTTATAATTTGGAACGGAGAGATACTTGAGTTGTAAGTTTAAGAAATATTTGTACATGGAGCAATGCTCTGTTGGTGTCTGAAAGGAAGATGGGGAATTGAAGTTGAGAGGTTGAGCATGATTATGTTATGGTTTGTTTTTATAAGCTAGCAATTTAGGTAATTCAATTGTAGTAATGTTTTGGATACACAAGTGGTACTGTTTGCAGTACTGTTTGTGTTATTGAAGCATCTTTTATTGGAATCTGTATGAAAATGTTCCTGTGGCTTGTTGGGAAACAGATATGCCATCAGCTACTTCATATTTTGAATGCTCAGTTCAGGACGTTGCTGCATTTGCTTGTGCATTTTTGCCCCTAATAATAGTTAAATACATGTATTTTGTGGATTATGTTTATGTTCTGGTTCTATCACTTAGGTAATGGTGTAGATGTCATTGCCTGCTTGCATGTGTATTAGTATTAAATTACATGCTCAACAGAGGTATTTCAATTTATAATACAATATGTCTAATTTTTTTTTATTGCATAGGTATTGTATTCTGGGGCTGGAAACAAGAATGCCTTCAAGGCACTTATTGCTGCAGAATACAGTGGGGTCAAGGTTGAGTTGACCAAGAATTTTGAGATGGGTGTCTCCAACAAGACCCCTGAGTTTCTAAAGATGAACCCCCTTGGGAAGGTACACCATGCACCAATCCTTATCTTTGAATACTTATGTATGGTGGTTCATGAACTAACAATTATTCTTCAGGTTCCTGTTCTGGAGACTCCTGATGGCCCTGTTTTTGAGAGTAATGCTATTGCACGCTATGGTATATACAAAACCCCACACCCTTCCAATTTAATTATTGCTTGACTTATCTTTGCTGATGACCTGTCTCTGTTTCCTTTCAGTTGCTCGTCTGAAGGATGACAACCCTCTTTTGGGGTCTTCCCATATTGAACAAGTGAGTGATTTATCAATTGTTAACATAGTTAACTGAGTTTTACTGCTTGTGAATCTCATCAATGGTTCTTGCAGGCCCACGTGGATCAGTGGATTGACTTTGCTGCAACAGAAGTTGATGCTGGTATTGGATGGTACTTGTATCCAAGGCTTGGCTACAGACCTTATGCTCACACGGTATGTTGTTGGCTGGGAAACCTTGTATTATTGAACATTCACTAGCTATATATTAACCCTTTTTTTGTGTGTGCAGACTGAGGAAACAGCTATTGCTTCATTGAAGAGATCACTTGGTGCTCTGAACACACACCTTGCCTCAAACACATACCTTGTTGGGCATTCTGTTACTCTAGCTGATATTGTATTGACCTGCAACCTCTACCAAGGAATTGCACGGATCTTGACCAAGAGCTTCACTTCTGATTTCCCTCATGTCGAGAGGTATTTCTGGACCATGGTTAATCAGCCTAACTTCAAGAAGGTTATGGGTGAGGTCAAGCAGGCAGAGTCGGTACCTGCTGTTCAGAAAAAGGCTGCTCCTCCTAAGGAGCCGAAGGCAAAGGATGTCAAGAAAGAAGCCCCAAAGGAGGCCCCCAAGCCAAAGGTGGTTGAGGCACCAGCAGAAGAAGAAGCACCAAAGCCAAAGCCAAAGAATCATCTTGACTTGCTGCCACCAAGCAAGATGGTCCTTGACGACTGGAAGAGGCTATACTCAAACACAAAGACCAACTTCCGTGAGGTTGCCATCAAAGGTATCATCTCTATGTTTTCAGTAACATGGCAATATATGTTTGCGTCTTCCCTAACAATTTTAACTGCGAGTGGCTGGTGTTAGAAGTCTGTACTTTACAATCTATCAATCTTATTACAGGAAGAAATTTGGGAGTCATCTTCCAGACTAGAATTTGGTTTTGCCCTTTTAAGAACAATATTATTTTTAGACAACTGTAGGATTATGCTTCCTTTAGGTGAGTCAGTCACAGCCGCATAGAGTTTATGTCAACCTGAACTAACAAAGTGCTACAGTAGTTATGTATCATGTGTGCTTTATTAAGCAGTTACATCTTCATCCATTTGTCACAGCAATTTACTACCTCCATTTTGCTAGGACAAGCATTTGTCCAACAGTTTATTAATACATAGTTTGTGACAATTATGCGATTAGATTCATATTAAAAAAGTATATGTAGTATGATTATAATTTTGTTTAACGAAAATGAAGTACTGCAGTGGTAATTGCCTGTCAAAGTCTCATGCTGTTTTGAAACAAAATATGCCTTGGAAAGAAAAATGGTGGGAGTACTGCAAGTTAATTAAGATGGATGGGCTTGGATTTCCTTTTCTTTCCATGTTCGTGGAGTCTTGACCAATAATCTATCTGTGTTTCAGGTTTCTGGGATATGTATGACCCAGAGGGCTACTCTCTGTGGTTCTGTGACTACAAGTACAATGATGAGAACACCGTCTCCTTTGTGACCCTGAACAAGGTTGGTGGATTCCTGCAGCGGATGGACCTGGCCCGCAAGTACGCCTTTGGCAAGATGCTCGTGATAGGCTCTGAGCCACCCTTCAAGTTGAAGGGCCTTTGGCTCTTCCGTGGCCAGGATGTTCCCAAGTTTATAATGGATGAGGTCTATGACATGGAGCTCTATGAGTGGACCAAGGTGGACATCTCTGATGAGACCCAGAAGGAGCGTGTCAATGCCATGATTGAGGACCAGGAGCCCTTTGAGGGTGAGGCCTTGCTTGACGCGAAATGCTTCAAGTGAGTGTTCTAGTGTGGAGCCAGAACTGTTCAGCCCTTGAATTGGATGTTTATGGAATAGTTTGCCCTTTTACCTGTGTCTGTTGATCTGGTATACCTACCTTGCTATGAACTGGTTAAAGTGTGTCCTGGTTTGAGAAATTTTGTCTATCTTGTGGTGCTCAGTCTTCCTCATTTAAATGTTTCGCCATAACAATTTAGTCATGTTTTTTGTTTGCTTATGTTTAAGATGTGATTAAACATGCAAAGACGGCAGAGAAAGCCTTCTAGGACTGTATCATGCCTTAGGCCTTGGACTAGTATCATGTCTTAGGTCCTGTTTGGATACACTTGTATTCATCTCAATCAATACATTGGAGTGGATTGAAGTACAAAATGGTTTACTTTTCTCCCCAACCAACTTCAACTTCAATACATGTGGGGTGAGGTGGATATAACATGCATGCCTTTAGTAGAGTAGATCTTGGTTGATTGAGGTGCAAAATAGTTTACTTTTCTTCTTAACCCACTTCAACTTCAATATATGTGGAATGGGGTGGATACGACATCCATGCCTTCAGTAGAGTTTAGATCCTAGTAGAGGTACAAAATAGTTTACTTTTCTTTCCAACCCACTTCAATTTCAAGTGAGGTGGATAGAGTTTAGATCCTAGTAGATTTAGGTACAAAATAGTTTACTTTGTTTCCCAACCCACTTCAATTTCAATACATGTGGGGTGAGGTGGATACGACATCCATGTCTTCAGGAGAGTTTAGATCTTAGTAGATTGAGATACAAAATAGACATCCATGTCTTAAGCAAAGTTATCCTAGTACAAAGTAGTTTGTGCTATTGTGCAAACTATTCGGTTCTATCAGATTCAAATGGAATGGTTCTATCAGATTCAAATTGAATCTGAAATGCCATATATGCTTGAAAAAGTAACTGCAAATAAACCAATCTTGCCAGTTTTCACATTTGTATTAGCATCATGTATTCATGTGTAAGGAGCTTGCATAATACTATTTTCTATTAATGTTAGGCTAAAAATTTATTTCCATGAAGAATAAGAGGAACTTTGACCTTACAAGTAAGAAAAGTGTTATACCTTAACATCCAAGGGTATACCATGAAATTGTCAAGACCCTTAGGCGAGGCCCAATTATAAACAACACAAGGCAAGAAGAGATCAGATGCTCCGTTAACTTCACCAGAAAATGCTTCATGCTTAGAAAATTTTCCAAAAGCTGATAGTAGATGAGACCTTTTTCTGATAACATGGTAGACGAGACTTGAAAACCCATGCCAGTGCTAATTTGTCACCAAGCATGTGGGAAGCATTAATATATCTTAAGCTTTAAGCTTCAAGGACTTGTTTAAAAAATTCTATAGCTCTGAAAATAGAGAGTTCAATTTGAAATTTTGCTAGCTTTCTGAAATACGATATATTCGATAGCTATAAACTTACTTAGTGATGCCATCACTGGTCCCTCTTACCGCAACAAACCTAGAGTTCAAAGGTTGTCCTTTATTATTACGAAAAGTAAGAGCCAGATGACAGTGGGTATATATTTTGAATATATGTCCAAGATCATCAACTACTGATATATAAGAATAAGTTGAGCCATAATGATTCAAACCCTCCATCCTATCAAATTCCACGAGTTTTTGCTCCAGAAATACCTGAATATGAGGATGAGATACATAAATATAATTCTTACAATTGAAAATAATGCATAAATATGATGATAGAAGTAATACATGGGTCACAAAAGAAGTAATTTTTTTCGACGCAAAATACCATGGGGGAGGTCCCCACGGTAGAGAAAACTTTTTATAAATAGAACAACAGAGTACAAGAAAGGAGACTTACAAGAAAAAGGAGGAGGGGGAGAGATTAGGGAGGTTACAAAAACATGAGACAAAATAAGCTAATACAAGGACTAGGCCTAGGACTAAGGTTGAAGCAGAAATCTTTACAAGGCATCAAGCCAAAGGAGCATTGCTGCTCTATCAGATTCTCTAATACGAAGAGATTGGAGAGTGGCCTCATCCTTGAAATTCTGCAGCTACCTATTGAAACTTGCTTGGACCCCTTCAAAGACCGGTCATTTCTGATTTTCCAAATCTCCCAAGCTGCGATAAGTAAAATTTCCATGAAGAAAGGCAGCCCTGAAAGATGTTTAGTCTGCTCAATCCTTCTTCCAATATTATCCATACTTGCCCATGTGATACACAATCTTGACCCAACATCTTTTGGCAAATGAACACTAAAAAAAAAAGATGATCAATGGTTTCCTCCAAACCCTCCCCACAGAGCACACAAAGAGAATTAGGCTGCACATCAAAATTCCTTCTTGCAAGCATATTTTTTGTGTTCAATCTGTCAAGCAAGATAAGCCATGCAAAGAATTTAATCCTTGGAATGACTTTAGACTTCCACACCCATTTGAAAACCACTGACACCTGAATGGACTGAAAGGCAAGTTTATACAGCTTGGCAGCAACATATTTATTATTCCCCCAATAGAAAATCCTCTGGTCAATATTACCAGAGAGGTTAAAATCATAGACGAGCACCCCCCAGGTCTTCGAGCTGCACTGTAGCTTGTTGAGAGATGGGGATGTGAAATAGCTCCTCCAAACTATTTGCCTATGACACTTCTTGGACAGAAGCATCAAGAGCTTTAACATACTGAGCAAGAGCAGGATAAGTATCAGCGAGGCATTCACCTGTCCAGTTATCTGTCTAGAAAAGAACTGAGGCATTCACCTGTCTAGTTCTCTCATCTTCAGTACATCTCTCCACCAGAAAGAACCAAACCATCCTATGAGCATGAGGAACCCTGTTAACATAGTATTTGAACCTTATTTGCTGAATCCAGGGAGTGTCTTCTTTGGAGTAAAATTTATGCAGTTGCTTCATCAGTAAGGCATCATTTTGGAGAGACAAGTTTTTGATTCCTAGACCACCTTTATTTTTTGGCCTTTGAGCCAAAGACCAAGCCACCAGGTTACCTCCTCTTTTTCTGGCAGAATTTCCCCTTCAGAGACACTGCTTGCTAATTCTATCTATATCATCAATGACTCCTTTGTGAAGTTTCAGACTGCACATAGCATAATTAACTGTGGGTGTGATCACTGAATTCATGTATTCTACTCTGCCAGAATATGATAGGAAGGTAGAACAGGTAGTTAATTTTCTCTCCACCCTGTCCAGAAGGGGAGCAAACTCTTCTATTCTTGGTCTAGAAGTCCCTAAAGGCAATCCCAAGTATGTAAAGGGGAGTGAGCCAATTTGACAGCCAAAGGTACTAGCCAACACTTGCATCTTTTCAGCAGGAACATTTATAGGTGCCATAAAAGACTTATTAAAGTTAACCACAAGTCCAGTTTAGGAAGCAAATGTCTTAAGAATAGCTTTAAAGGGCAAAGAGCTGTTTTGCATCTGCCTCCATAATCGATAGAGTATCGTCTGCATATTGGACTATTGGGAAATTGTCAGATGGCTGGGGGATAGGAAGCTTGAGCACTCCTTTATCCTTGAGACCATTGGTGACATATTGAAAGGTCCTAAATGGCTAGAGGGGGGTGAATAGCCTAATTAAAATTCTACAAATACACTAGAGCAAAGTGTTAGTATAATAAATGGCGTAAATGCGGTTTGCTCTAGCTCTACTTGTTAGGCAACCCACCTATTGACAATTCTAGTGAGCTTATGTTCTCTACTTATCACACAAAAGCTAAGTTGCTAGTTTACTTCTAGGTGATCAAGCTAGAGAGCTAAACTATACTAATGCTATCACTAGAACAAGTATGAAACAAAGTAATGCAAGAGATAGGGTGATTGTTACCGAAGTCGGGCAAGAGATGAGAATGTCAATCACAATATGAATATCAATGAGTACCAAGAAATCCAAGAGAGACAAGATGACACAATGATTTTTCTCCCGAGGTTCACGTGCTTGCCGGCACGCTACTCCCCGTTGTGTCGACCACCACTTGGTGTTGCGTGTGCTAATAGGCTTCCAATGTCTAACCCTCCACAGGTGCCGCTAGCAACTACCCACAAGAGTGAGGTAACTCAATGACACGGTCAATCTACTAGAGTCACCTTTCGTGAATCTCCCGCGGGGAATAGGTGCAAGAACCCCTCACAAATCACCGGGAGCCGGCCACGAACAATCACCAACACGTGCCGGACCTCCACCGCAGCTCCAAGCCATCTAGGTGGCGGCAACCACCAAGAGTAATAAGCAATCCCGCTGCTCAACGATCTCTAGTGCCACTAGATGCTCAAACTCTAAGCAAATGCACTAAGATCACTCCCAATCTCACTATGGATGCATAATCAAGCAAGAGAATGAGTGGGAGAGGTTTGCTTTAGCTCACAAAAATGTATCACCAATGAAAATGTCCAAGAGGGTGAGCTAGAGCTGGCCAACAAGTATATTAGAGGGGCAAGCCCTCAACCAGCCGTTACCCTGCGTTGGCCCTGACCGGACGCTCAAGACGGGGTGACCGGACGCGTCCGGTCTAGCGTCCGGTTGCACATAACCTTCCACATGTACTAGCCGTTTGAATTCTAACGTTCGCGGCCAACGGTTAGCCACACTCATGCGCTGTTAGACAGGCAGCGGATGCGTCCTATGCAACCACCGGACGGGCCAACAGTTGCGTCCGGTCGCTACCCAGAGAGCATCCAGAGCGTGCAAAACTCGATCAGACGCGTCCAGTCCGGGGTGACCGGACGTGCCGAGCGTCCGTTCGCCTTCTTCCACGCAGGCTAGAAGGCGACACCGTACGTCGTCGCCGGCCGACCGGACGCGGCACCGGAGCGTCTGGTCGGTCCCTCGGCCACCAGCGTCCGGTCGATTCCAGAGAGCTCCCTGAGAGCCCCTAAAACGACCGGACGCGTCCGCAGCAACTCCAGCGGACGCGTGCACCTTCACCAAAGGACCGGACGCATCCGGTCAAGCCGAGACCAGCGTCCGGTCACTGCAATTAAAACCTCAAAACTGCCTCGAATCATTTTTTAAACCTAAACCCCAAAGCCCTTGTACTCAAGCACCAACACCAAAGTGACTCACCACTTGTGCATATATGTTAGTATTTTTTAAATCATTTCCCAAGAGTTTGGTTAGCTCACACTAGGTCCTAATGCATATGCATGGAATAAGAACACCTAGTGGCACTTGATAACCGCTTTTGCATTAAGATCACCCCTCTTAATAGTACGGCTATCTATTCTAAACACACTCACACCCTCTATGGTGTCTTGAGTGCCAAAACAAAATGGCCCTATCAAGTATACCTTTGCCTTGAGCCCGTTTTTTTTTTCTCTTTCTTCTTTCCAAGTTGGAGCACTTGATCACCATCTTTTGGAGTGCATCACCAACACCATGATCATCTCCATGTCTCCAACACTTGTCATGGGCCAACCTTTCTTATGCTACACACACTTAGCCACAAAGGATTAGTCATCAATTATCCAAAACCAAACTAGGGCTTTCACATATTGCATGATTTTAGCAGCTAGCACAAATAAAAGAGGGGATAGGGGGGTCACCCTACCTAGCCCCTCTCTTGCAATTAAAGATCTTCCCAGGAGTGCCATTAAGCAAGACAGAGGCTGTTGTAGAAGAAAGGATGATCTGAACCCAAGAAATCCATTTGGGAGGGAAGCCCAAGGTGAGCAGCATGTCAAGGATAGCAGAGTGTTCCACTGTGTCAAAACCTTTTACAAAATTGAGCTTGACAATGACAATTTCCTTTTTAGACTGTTGACACTAGTATATGAACTCGAAACTCCAAGCTAAACAATTCTTGTATTGTCCTTTGCCTGATGAACCCATATTGATTCTTATGAACAATCTTGAGGATAATCTTCTGTAACCTGTCAGCCATCAGTTTGGTAATCATCTTGACACAACAATTGAACAATGAGATTGGTCTAAAGTCATTAGCAGTTAAGAGGGAGCAGACTTTTGGCACAAGCACAATGTAGGAGCCATTAATGGGAGCTAGATCCACATTGCATTCAAAGAAGTCACTGAACAATCTGAAGATATCTTCTTTAATAATAGGCCAACGTTGAGAAGCATATGCAAAAACATAATGATCTAAATGAAGCCGATAGACAATGGATGTCTTTATTCTTTGAAGCATCAAATTTCCTCGAGAATAGCACTCCTTGATTTATTGAATTTTTAAACCAGGATCAGTCAATATGATCATGCTACTCTTTGGCATTGATACCTGTAGAGTTCTATAGATAGGATCACATGTTAAACAACTCACATCTTGATTGTTGTTGGAAATAATGTAGTACATTGTATATTTTAAATTTCAAATAAATGCAAAAGGGATATTTGCTAAGGGGCATAGGTAACAAGATCATGAACTCATACGCCATTTCTAGAAAGGGTTATGATAGTGATGTTAATTTTCACATTCATTACGTTGCATTCATGTGTTCCTACCACACAAAAAGGATAACAATGTCAACAATAGGAAGAAAGTACAAATTCTTTAGTAACTCAAATAAACAAGATTGTTGATAGCAATCACTCACAACATGGAATATGAAAAGACTTGGGAACATCTTAGTTGAAATGCTGGATATGCTATCATAAACATAGGGATGGAACAAGAAATTCAACTGTAATTCAAATATATGCTATCATAAACACAGGAGAGAGAAAAATTATTGAAACCATCAAAATGTTAGTGTTAAACTTGTCAGCAGTAAACAAAATTTACACAAACTCTGAGAAAAAGGAAGAGGTACCCTTATGAAAATGATGAAAGCGTTCACAACGGCCATGGATCTTCCTATTTTGCTATAAGAATGGTTTCCAACAGTTACAGAATCATATAGAACATTGTCATCTCTAGCTAAGATAAAATTGTAGGTTATGAATACAGTAACAAAAGAAATGTGTTCTCTAGAATAGTTCTCTTCACTTGATAGGTCAATCTTGTTCAGAGCTCTAAGTCCTGAGCAAAGAGAGAGAAACATCATCAGTCATATGAACCCAATCACCAGATTATGTTGTGCCAATAGCAAGGAGGTACTGATTTGAAAAAGATAGAGGGCAATCTACAGTTATTAAGATTACAAAACATCATCAACTGCTATAATAAAAATTATCAACTATTTAAGATCTAAGTGAACATCATTACAACAAGATTCTCGATGTATCTAAAACATGTTGTTCAAAGCAATGCATTAGAGAAAATTATTCACTACTCCTGATGAACTGATTTTACAAAAAGCAACAATCTCATCCTCATTTTACCCCATGCTTGTCATAGAAAAACAAAAGCTAGCTTCCAGTTTGTTAGGCTGTAAATCCTGCTCAACAAAATCTAATATTAGAGTGATAGAGCCACAATGCAGAATGAGCATGCAACCGTATCTCCACAATTGTTTTTCTCAAAAAGATAAATATTACCTTATGATGGCATAGTAAAAACAATTCCAGTGCATGACGAATAAATGAGCTAACTTTTGACACTTTATTAGTTGTACATGGACTATCGAATGTGAAATCTATACCCTCAACACAAAACATTCCACTGCCACAATGACACCGGTAACGGTTGCTTAATTTTCAAAGCAATCCTCCATGTCTAGACCACCTTAGCTGTCTCAAACTAAGATCTAAGCAGTCTCCGTAAAGACCACTAAATTCAGCATGAATGGAGCTTGCGAAACAAGAGTATTATTACCTTGGCACTGGAGGTGGTCAGGGCGGCCCTATCCGGCGGCAGGACCAAGCACGAGATGATCAGGCTGCTTCGGTGCGGCTCGAGGTGGTAGGCACACGCCCTTCTTTGGAGCCCACAGGTGCAGCCTGGACACTGGCATGGATTGGAGCGTCAGGAGCTATCCGCATTGTGAGGGGAATTGGACGGGAGAAGGGTGTGGTTCATACTAGAGTAGATGAGCGGGACGAGGAGGAAGAGGAGCAGCGGGCCTCAATGTATGGCGCAGATTTGAGGCCTTGGGTCTGCCATATAGGGGGCGAAGCGGCGGTAGCAGAGCCCCAGTCCTATCAGGGGATAGAATCGCGTCGGCCTAGCCGACGGCGGTGGCCAGTATAGGCAAATGATAAGCATCAACAGGTTGTCAGGTTCGGCAAAATATAAGTCAATTAAGATTCAAACCATCCAACCTTTGAGAGACCATCTTATCCAATAGCAAATAAACAAGGTTTACATGAAATATCATTTCATGTCTGGACTTCACAACTTGAAATGTCATTGGTCTTTTATTGAAGAAGAAATTGTACATGTTTCCATGTGGGCTGAATGTCTTTTTTATTAATCTTGCATTCCTGTGGACTCATATCATAAACATAAAATTTAGCCATGAGAAAACTTGAATGAGGGAGTAGTAGATCCAAGCATAAAAAAGTTGGCCATGAGAAAAGCTAAGGCTTAGCTTGACTAACCCAAAATGGTCCATCTAGTCAAGCTCGAATAACCAGTTCGAATTAAGCCCCACGATCCACATTAATGTACACATGGATCGTCAAAGGTCACAGATACTTATAGTTTGATCATTCTAAAATAGAAAATATTTAGTAAATCCACAGATATATATTAGAAGTTTTCAAAAAACTTAAAAGAAGGCACATTCGTAGTTTGTCTATAGATGTATTTTATCTTAAAAGTCAACATGCAAACTCGATCAATCTAGAAAAATTCATAAAAGTAATGAATCTTAGGGCCTGTTTGAATCTCTAGAACCAAATTTAATCTAAGTTGTAGTATATTTACAAGTAGGATACCCCGCGTTCTTTGCTGTGGGTATGAAGTAGAAATATAAAGAGTTTATAATAGTCAAAACTATGAATTAGTAGATACATATATATGGATGTAGTAGGTCAATTCATGGAGGTTGTATCCGTTGACATATATGGTATAGATTATTGAACTAGCCATCACCCAAATCTCATCTACCTGAACCCCCACCCCTACTATACCTGAGGGTCATCCCCCTCCTAAAATTTTAGGAGTTTTCATTTATAAAATTATGCATGTTTCGGAGGACCACATGTAATCCATGTGATATGTAGCTTTGCTAGTTTTTGCTTAGAAACGGTATAAATTATCGAAATATATCCATGTGGGATCTTGTTTTGAAGAGTTTATTGCGAGGAATACCATGATGCAATTGGATTTTAATTACGATACTTGGTTTAGGTTCTATGACTTTTTTCTATTTCAAAAGAAAAAACTAGTGGGAGATAAATGAGCTTTAGTGGAGATAACTTCTTTGATGATGTCAGCTGACATCACTTTTAAAGTCTCGACCAATCAAAAGCTAGAGAATTGCTTAGTGGGGGTTAAGATTATAGGAGTTACAGACTAGAAATGACAATTCCAACAAATCTTAAACTCTTATAAAGCAAAACCCCCCATTAGCAATTTTTCTTGACATACAAGGTGTCCATCTCAACATTCCACTATCATTCGCAATTAAAGTTCACTAGCACAAGCAATTATGATATCCACGTCAGAGAGATACATCATCCACTAACATATACTTAGTTGTCCACATTAGCATGGCACGCTATCCACTAACATTATTTTATGATAGTCAGTCTTTTCCTAAAATTGTGTGAATAGTTAAATTCCATTCAAAATCACTAGTTTCCGTAGCAACGTACGGGGTGTTTTTCTAGTTATAGTGAAACACACCATGCCTCAGTAGGATTTCTGGTCTGTAAAATGGAAAGTTGGATTCCATTCATTTCTTTACTATTTATACTCTCTTAATGTCCTCATCCCGAAGTAGTGCTATCCACATCTTTGGAACCGTCATACAACCAAAGAGCACTATCTAGCATGTTTGTACAATGATGTTAGAATAATTTTCAATTTTGGGGACTCAAACAGGCCGTTAGGTACATCTATGCACTACAAAAGATAAAATTCATAGGAATTTGTATTCTTCACTGTTAATGCCGATGAAATATGCTACAAAGACAATAAATAAATAAATCTTAGGTACATATACACACTACCAAGATAAATCTATAGGTCCCATGCTTGTTCGTTCAAAAAAGAAAAGAAAAACAGAAAAACTACCTAAATTCAAATTCAAGAATGGTTTGATTGCAACATGACGCAACCGTGCAAATGATGGGCACATAAGCTTCCCGTTGCGCAAGCAAAATGGTACAGCACGTCAGCACCGAATTCTCCCGGCACCGCAACCGCTGTTCCTCCCCGCAGCACGCGCGCGCGCCACAGCCGATCATCGGCCGCGGCAGGATTCCTCGGCCATCGCGACCATTCGACTTCTCCCCACCCCAACCTGGTACGCCCCCCTCCCCCCTTCTCTCTCGCTGGCGGCGGATGGCCTCCTCCTCCTCACCGGCGCCCGCCCTGGCCGGGGAGGCCCTACGCCAGAAACGCATCCTCTCCAGCAAGCTCTACCTCGAGGTCCCCTCCTCCAAGGTCGGTCGCGGACATCGTCGTCCCATCTCTAGCTTCCAAGATACGCGCGGGGTTCCCGTGTTTCAATCTCAAATGTTTTCTTACAGGCGCCGGTGATTTACTCGCCGGCATACGACATCTCCTTCCTCGGGCTCGAGAAGCTGTGAGCTGCCTTAACTTCCCGCCTGCTCACCACCCATGCAGAAACACGCATCGGCGTTCAAATTCAAACGTGTTTGACACTGCGTGCGTGCAACCCCTTGTGCAGGCACCCGTTTGATTCCGCCAAATGGGGCCGCATCTGTAGGTACCTCACCAGGGAAGGGTACCTGGACAAGAAACGAATGGTGGAGCCATTGGAAGCCTGCAAGGAGGATTTGCTAGTGGTATAATTAATCAATAGCAATTAGGAAGCTGATTTTTGTCTGGTTCAGATTTCATAGCGTATTTGTTCTGAAAATATCCCTTGCGTGGCTTGCTTAACCAGGTGCACACAGAGGGGTACCTGAACAGTCTCAAAAGCAGCTTCAGAGTTTCTTCCATTGTGGAGGTAGTGATTTTTCAGAAGAAGTGGGCTTGGCCTGATTGGTGGTGAATCATGTATTGTGGCTGACAGATCTTTGCTATCTTATTAGGTCCCTCCTGTATCGCTTGTCCCTAATTGGATTGTGCAGAAAAAGCTATTATACCCCTTCCGGAAGCAGGTAATGTATTGTGAATATGTGCTTGCTTTTTGAATATTTGTAAACCCATATGCTTAATTTGATTATCAGAGAAGGATGAAAAACTTCCTTTTCACAGGTGGGTGGGTCCATTTTATCAGCCAAACTTGCGCTTGAGAGAGGATGGGCCATTAATGTTGGTGGAGGATTTCACCATTGTTGTGCAGATGAAGGGGGTGGATTTTGTGCATACGCTGACATCTCTCTCTGTATCCAGTTTGCTTTTGTCCGTCTAAATATCTCAAGGTAAAAACCCTTTATAGGTACAAAATTTAGCTATAATAACTAGTTTTCCTTGGTTATATGCTTGACCGTTTGAGTCTCATATTTATATGCTTTATTGACTGCACATTCTGCATATGCTCCCTCTAGTGATCAAACAGTGACATTTTGGGTTACTTGCAGTCAAGTTATTGAGTTTCGATCATCAATTACTGCATGTCTATTGATGTGAACAGCTAAAAATGGTGTGAGTAGTTGGTCTCAGAAGTACAGCCATACAGTTGTGGTATGATTTGCCAATGTATTATAGAAATCACTTTTCAAAGTTCTGTTCTGGTAACCATGTCAATGTCTAAAAATGTCACTCTTTTGTTACTGGAGTGAGTATAAGGAAGCATGTTTTTATGGATGCATTCATTGTTCGCATGCATCAGTGTTGTAAGAAGGTGCAGGTTTGTCATATTATTAAGATCAGAAAATTTTTTTGAACACAATCATCAGCAAATTTTGTTTGAGTCTAGAAAGTTTGGTTTGGTGGGAATCAAGATAGATGGGTTTATTAGTAAAGTAAGAGTTCTAGCTTGTTAGGCGAGTTAATTTGGGCTTTGGTGCTATATAAACTGAAAAGATGTAGTGAAAAGGCAAGCAAGGAGTCAGATTAAGGAGGAGCAGGAGGGGGGATAAACCAACTCGCCCCATCTGGAGACTGAGTTTTTTAGGTCTATTTCATTTCATGCTTTCATTTGCAATTACATTTTTTTATATAGCACAAAATCCTAAATCAATTTTCCTAACAATCTAGGACACTTACTTTACTGACAAACCCATGTATCTTGCCTAACAAATAGAACTTATCTAGACTCAAACGAACTCTGCTGATGATCTTCAAGGTGTAACTGAATCCTGCACCTTCTTACAATGCTGATACATGTGACTGATAAATGCGGTGCATCCACAACACATTTTGTGTGATGCTAATCCATCCTCCTTCCAAGAACAGTGCAAGGTTGTAGGCATCCTGTCAGTCAGTCGGTCAATATGCATTTACATTGCTGGCAGTCTTATGCAAGGGTGTAACTTAGCTATACAAAACAAATTGACCTTCTCTTTCAAACATTTGCAGTGTATTGATCATAGATCTGGATGCCCACCAAGGAAATGGACACGAAAAAGATTTTGCTAATGATGGTATGTATTTTAATTTCTTTGGGTTTTGGTTCTTTATATTTGTCAATTTGATACCAGTTTATCGCTCACAGGAAGGGTTTACATTTTAGACATGTACAATGCTGGAATTTATCCCTTTGTAAGAGTCTACATCTTCATCACCCTAACTCCTTAGATATCTGTAGTATATGAAGCTTATTTTCTTTTGTTATATGTTGTGCTCTTATAATATAGTCATTATTATGAAATACATATTGATGGAGAGATTACTTATGTGGAGCTTTCTTATCTCACTTATTGAATACAATTTTTATTGTTAAACACTAAATGAGCAATCATCGTTTTGAACAAGCTTTATGGTGCATCCTTTTAGATGATGTAATTGTTCACAGATCAAAATTGAAAACAGCAGTTTTTTTTCTCTCGAACGATGCAGTAGAGATGTGTCATTTCATTAAGAAGAGAAAAAAAAAAAAAATAGTACAAGGGGAGATCGATAGACCTCTCCTAGAGAAAAACAACAGTTCCATCCAGCTATTATACTGCAATGAATTCTGACGGTCTCATACTATCAGTTTCGCAAAAGTTCACGTTAATATGATGTAGACACAAAATAAAGGACAATTTTGTATTTATTCCATTTTCTTCGATACCAGATATATTCCTGATTCTTGTTTCTTTGTAAACTTACATTGGTCTGTTTCAGGATTTCACTGCTAAGCAATACATTGATCAAAAAGTTGAATTAGTTGTAAGTTTCATCTTGCAACCTTTTAGTTATGCATTATCTCCTTCTCTGCACATACTATTTTAGTTGAAATTCTTGTTATGTGATTGTGCATTATAGAGTGGGACAAAAACAGATGAATACTTGGAACAACTTGACAAGGCTCTTGAGGTACATTTACATACCTGAAAAATTGGCTGTAACAAAAAATATTTACACTGGGTGATAGGTTAATGTTTTGAAATGTCATCTTTTGCATGATATGTATCCAAAATTTTGACTAGTCAGTATAATGTGACTTTAATGTATCATTTGAACTTGTGATTTCAAGTGGATCTATCAATGATTCAATATCCTCTTTGTATGTATATGAATTCAAATAAACATGAGGTTTAAAACGGTCACAGCCTGGTTCTGCATGACTAAATCCTCTTAAATCACCTTATAAGGAAATGGGTAAATGCCAATTGGTGCTGTTTGTTTGCTTGTTTTAACAAACTTGTTATTCATAGTTCCTCTTGGAACATATTATTGCAGGTCTGCAATAGTAGATTTCAGCCCCAGTTGATTGTTTACAATGCTGGAACAGACATCCTGGATGGTGATCCATTGGGCAGATTGAATGTACTTCTCTATCCTCAAAAAATCTAAGCAACCTTCAATGTAATGCTGCAAGCTGCAGAAATCATGTTCACGATGTCATTAGTTACTAAAATAAGCTGGACACTGCACTAGTTATGCCTAATGGCCAACGTTTTGTCATTCTTACAAGCACAAATATCTAAAACACTGCACCGTGCATAAACTTAGTTTTGCTTCTTCACCCTGCATACAACTTAATGATGCTGCTGAATTCGATAAGTTTTTCCCCATGTTCCAGGTAAATCCTAAAGGTGTGGTTACCAGAGACGAGAAGGTATTTAGGTTCGCAAAAGATCAAAACATTCCTCTGCTCATGCTGACATCAGGTGAAATACTTCTCTGACTCAAGTTTGTAGTCCGTTCCTCTAGTCATATGAATCTGCTAATGCTGTATTCCTGTGCACTGTGCCCATCTATGCTCCGCTGTCAGGAGGCTACATGAAGTCAAGTGCTCGAGTAATAGCCGATTCGATCATCAATCTGTCCAATAAAAACTTGATAGGATTAGACAGCCAGCTGGGTTGAGCAAGAACTTGTGACAGAGTGCTTATCGGGAAGCAATATCTTGTGGATGTGCATATGTCCTGTGAACAGAGGTGTTCGGTACTTCTCTTTTTGTGATGGATAACATGTATGCCACAAAAATGGTCTGTACATAACACGGAGTCTTTGTTTTTGTTTTCTTTTTGTTTTATCGAAGGATCAGCCTAGCTTTATTTGAAAGCGTATGATGAACCCCTGATCCCCACTGGGGGCTTACCAGTTTACAATGAAGCAAAAAAAGTGAAAGGTGGGCACGTCAGACCGCCTGAACCCAATGCTTAGCAACTGCCTCTGCTAAAACTTTACCAGCCAAACATAACACATCAACCTCCCAGCTAGAGACGATGAACCACAGGTTAGCTCCTAGATCAACAGACAAAATCAGATGTAACTACACCCAGCAAAAGAGAGCTACAATGATAGACAAACCAAGGTCTTCACGCTGTCACCAGGCCCTGATTCATGGACGGACAGAACAACGGTCACAAGCAGCAGCCGTGGCAGCGCGGCTTTGAAGGCAGCCGAACGAACTAAGCACCTGCGCATACAAATAGAGCAGGAGATTCCCAAGCACTTAGCAAAAAGAGCTTCAAAAAATCAAAATTATTGGGTGACCGAGGCTGAGGCCATCCAAGCATCCAGCGAAAAAGGTCTGAGTTTTCTAAGCTGTCACAGCTTTTACAGTTAGGTGAGCCAGTACCACCTGTTCATTAGTTAAACAACACTGCGGTCATGACTCATGATAGGCCATCCACACATAAAGAATTGCACTTGGCCCTTAGTATTGTTGCTGTACAGTGCCCATGAACGAGGAGCGCAACAGAAAGGCGTATGTGTGAAGGTTAATTTGGAGCTCAAGCTGATGAGTGAGACCAAGTATAATGGCAGGCAAGGAAGAGGAGAAAAAGGAGAAACATGCTGCAACCTTACAGCCGGTTTAAGCATAAAAACCAAAAGACTTGTGAGAGAAACAAAAAACCAAAAGACTTGTGAGAGAAACAAGTGAACCATATATTAATAATAAAGAGTTAACTAACTATGATATGAGCATGAAGTTACAAAGAAACCTTACCGCTAGCTTTGCTCTGATAAGCAAGAAGGATTGTCTCCCAAATACCAGTCCCTGTCTGCAGTAATAGCGGGTGTTGATTGTTACCCCCGACAATTGCTGTCTGCAGTTATTGTTTCTGCCTCCTGAGGTCTTCTTTAACCTTTATATAATACAGTACTGTCTGCATGGAATGAACTGTGAAGAGAGAGTGAATGCTGGCAAGACAAGAGGAGGGGAAAATGGGCAACAGCGATCGCCGGTCGCCGTCCATGGATATTTACACTGCCTTGTTGCCAGCGTCAAGGTCGTCGCCGGTCACGAACAAGAAGCCTGGTTGCACGACATGTCTGGATCACGCATGCTGCATGTAACTCGATCTTAATCTTCGACGAAGACACCTGGTTAGTGCCTGGAAGGCTGGAACTGCTTCACAAAAGGGAGCAGGGCAACGCCTAGCGCCATTGGACACCACGGTCGAAGCTGACCGTCACTTTCTCGATCGTCGTCTCGCGTATTTTGGGGTTTTTACAGTCTTGGCTTCTTCTTGGTTTTCCTGTGAAAGTAACTAGGGAAGACTTCCATGAAGAATCTGGGTGTCCATGCCCATGCAAGGGGCAGTTTTCCAGTTTTCCACTCTACCACTACGAGCTCGTTTCGCAGCATGTGTCACGAGCGAAGGTACGTGGATTGCGCGGATCCCGGGACGTCAGATTCGTGGCACTGCTGACGATTCTGGGACAATGCCACCAAACAGTGAAATTTGAATCTTGGGTCATTGCCAAGATTTATGGGGGAAAAACAAGAAATGTAGTTGTTGGCAGGCAGAATTGACTAATTTCGAGCTTGCTGGCCACTCGGCTTGATTCTGGGCTAATCTGGTAAAATCGGTCTGACAAATGCTGCTGGACTTGCTGGATATGAGTGCGCAAATTCTTCGTTTGAATTGATCGACTGACGGGGTGCTTAAATCCTGGGATGAAAAATTTGATGTCTTATGGGATGTTAGAAGCAGTTTTTGGATATAATAAAAAATAAATTATAGAACTTGCGAGGAAACCGTGAGATAAATTTTTTAAGCTTAATTAATTCATCATTAGCACAGATTTACCGTAACACTACATTGTTAAATTATAGACTAATTAGGCTTAAAAACTCGTCTCGTAAAGTTATCACAATCTATATAATTAGCTTTTTTAGTCTATATTTAATACTTTATACATGTTTCCAAACATTTGATGTAATTGGTGAAAAGTTTTAAGAGGGGGAATTAAACACCCCCTAAGTGAAAGTTGATTTACTCGTCGGCTAAATAAAATAGGCTGAGTGAGAACTTAGCATTCACGTGGTTTAATTGGTTGAGTAGACGTGGTAACTTACTCGCCGGCTTGCCATAGTATATAGTAATAACAAGCTGGTTGGTCCAGTTGTACGGTTCATTCGGTTTAGTTGCTCCGGTACATATTTTTAGATAGTCAAAAGATATATATCTGACTTCATCCTTTGAAAAGAGCACACCATCTTATTACAGGAATCACACAATGAAGACTGAAACAAATTTACATAACAAAATTTGACTCAACTTAATTCTTTAAATAAAAGACCATTCAAATTACGTAGACAAAGAAACACATAGTCGCATTCTCTAGCTCGTGGAAAGCCTGAAACATCATTTCCTTAATGCTCCTCATACCATTGTAATTGGACCTGACATCGAAGTTCACGACGTCCCTGACGAGAATATACAAACGAATTTTTGGTCGATATTTGTCAAATACATAGCTACATAGACCAATGTGTCAATAAAAAGGATCTAAAAGATTTACCCTTTCTAGAATACCAATCATCAAAACAATTTTGCACATTTAGGGGTGGTTCTGAGACTTAGCACCATATAAACCAAAGTGCAGTCAATGAAGAGGTGTTGGACGGTTTCTAGCAAGTATCACCTTTCAAATTTCTCTTTGATAGATTATCTTTGGTGAAAATGATCTTCTCCATAGGAACTTATCGCACTCAAAGATGTGTTGGCTAGTTTGTGGCTTAATACAAAAGCAGCATCATGTCATCATTCAATTTCTCTTTGATAGAATATCTTTTGTGAGGATGACCCTTTTTTTAATGGACCACATAAAGATTTTTGTTTTTATAGGTATCTTTAGATGCCAAACTATTTGTGAAACTTTAACCCCAATATTGACTAGGAATTTGTACATAGAATTAATAAAGAAGATATCATTCTTATGTAGGCCAGGTTCACGTTGCAGATTTACATTAGCAGCAACAAGGTTATCCCACTCTAAGTTTACTACCCAATAATGCCCTTCTAAAAGAAACACTAAGAGGTGTTGTGCTTAGTACGTCGGGACTCTTTGCATTTCTAGAGGATGATTGCCTAACAAGTATCTTCCTAGAACCTTTGATTGCCATCTTGTAATCTTAAAAAGACCCAAGCTCAAAAGGAGTCTTTAACACCCATGAGGCTCATCCAAAACTGAGAATCACTTAGGCTTCTTACAAACTTGAAAAAAAGTTTTATTTTTAACATGTTTATTTCTTAAATGACCTAGCCAGGCACCCTGTCATTATGCAACTTGAAAAGCTAATTGCAAAGATACATTTATTTTGTAAGTCTAAGTTTTGAATCCCTAGACCCGCTTTTCTTTGGGTTGACATAAAAAAAGCCATCTAAATATAACTTGTATTTCTTTTTGTGTTGATTGTTTTGCTAAAATAATGAGATCTATACTATTCTATTTTCTTCAAGGCTTCCTTTGGATTTCGAAGAACGACATCATAAACATATGTTACTATACAAAACTAAGTTAATCAACACTAATCTGCCCTCCAGTACACATAGACAAGTGCTTTCCTTTCAAACCACTAAGTCTTTTTTTCAAATCTTTCTCTATTTTTTTCAGTCTTTGTACTAATCCTTTTGATTAAGCATGCGTGTAGCTTAGAGAGAAAGGATGGTCCAACCAAGAGGTGGAGCTAGATGACCATGAAGGTGATGGTGACGACCACAAGATAATCAAGTGCTTCACAATTCAGAATAGAATAAAGATACACACAAAATAGGCTCAAGGCAAAGGTATATCTATAGAGCCATTTTGTTTTGTCACTAAAGACACTATAGAGAGTGAGTTGGTTTAAGATAGATAACCGTACTATTAAGAGGGGTGATCTTGCAGTAAAAATGGTTGTCTAAGTGCCACTAAGTGAGCGATCGCATATATTTGCATTAGGAACTAGTGTGCTAACTTCTAAACTGCAAAATTCTTTGGAAAATGCTAACACACATGCACAAGTGCTGAAAGACTTTAATGTTGGCATATGAGATCAAGGGTTGAGTTGTTTAGGTCTCTCCCCCTCTTGCTGAGCTCGCGCAGGATTCGGCTGAGACGCTGGTCCTGAAGAGACCGGACGCGTCCAGTAGCTAACCCTAAGTGTGGGAGAGAATCAAGCATGACGGGACTTTGGCAGAGGAAATGGACTGGGCACTCAAGTGGCTGTTGACATCATATTTTGGCATGGCCACCGTGTCCGGTCGCAGTGATGTGGCGAGGCAGAGACCAGCAAAGAAGTGACTAGACATCGGGTGCGTCTGACCAATCATCACAATACCTCTCTAGAACCTCTCTGTGTTGGACCATACACTAGGGCTGTCGCGTGTCCGACTAACACCGTGCACGAGTGAGGACAATTTTGATCGGCACATCTAGTCAGTGAATCGGGCGCGTCTGGTGCAACATTAACCATGCTGGGATTGTGCTAGCCATTATGATCTGACGGGTGAGGTTAAACAAGAGTGACGCATGGACGGCATGTGGCGACCAGATGGCGGTGATCGGACATGATGTGTCTTGTGCTCCGCATTCGGTTAGCCCGCAAGAGAGCAACGACTCTATCTTTGAGGGGCTGTCTATTTAAGCTAATTGGCTATCTTTGGGGGATGGGTCTTGGCACTTTGAACATCTTGGTATCCTCTTAAGCTAAAACAACCATGTCCCTCTTGTCTCTTTCATAGTGCTTGATCCTAAGTGAGAATGGAAGTGTTTCTAATGCATTTGCCTAGTGATTGATCATTTGATGGCATAAGGAGTCATTCTTCCTGCGAGTGATTTTATTACTCTTGGTGGTTGCCACCACCTAGACGGTTTGGAGCAAGAGTTGGTGATTGTCTCCAACAACAGCCGGTGAGCAATTGGAAGGGGTTGTTAAGCTTGATTCCCTGGCACAACATAGAGTTTTAATGGAAGTATGTGCTCATATTTATGATCTTTTATATGCTTCGCAAATGTTTGACGTTTGAAAAAGACCATTTCGATGCCTGGACGTTGGGGGAAGGGGGTTGAATAGGCTCTACAAACTTTTTCAATAAAATTAGCACATAATCAAGTCACAACACACATGGCGAACTCGGCATAGCTGGCCCTGATGCCACCTGGCCGACTTTGTCTTTTTCTAGCTTGGCACAAGGCTAAATCCAGCCTGGCTAGGTTGCTAGGTCAGTTGTTGGTATTTTTAACATCACTACGCACTAAGTTGTCATTCCTAGCATGATACCAAAAACACTTATAAAAAAATCTACACTTGATAGCTCTAAAAATAATACTATAGAATGTATCCACAAGCGGATCCTCCCATTGTAGCATTTCACCCGGTGAGATTCTGAGTATCGTTGATTTGTGTTTAGCCAAAAGGATAACTTTTATTCACACAAGATATAAATCTATAGGGATAGAAAAGGATTTATGACTACAACTATAAATGTGCAAACCTAGAATAACCAGCAACTCTAATGCCTTAGTAGGGATAAGTCAAGATAAATAATAAATATAATGATAAATGCACAAGATAAGTGGTATTCCAGAGATAGAGACTAGAGACTCATTTAATGTAGTTTGGCTAAACTCGAGATTTGGCTAAAGTAAAGGACTCCTAAGTTATTCCAAAACAATAAGTCTATAGATCATATCAATATACATACTTTTATCTATAGTACAATTAACTCAGAAAACATCGTAAGGAGCATCTACTAAATAGGATTTTGAGACGCAACCGTCACCTTTGTCGCGACCATGCTCTACTGATCCTACGTATGGGGGCTGGACTACAGAAGGCTCAATAGACCTATCACGTTTGCGATCTACCATATGACCCGGCACATCAGGGAGCAATCATAGGTACATATAATATCAAAGCACCACGCTTATATAATACGCACCACCTAATCCACTCTAATTAGGCCACAAACATATGAATATAATCATCATCTAACATAACTATAGCAAACTAAGAACATAGTAAGTAGCAAATAATATTGAAATAGAACAAAGTCATAATAAGATACAAGGCAAATTATAACTGAATCCTAGGCTTAATCGCCCAAACCTAAGAAACAAACTAAGAACTTAAAGAACTAGAGCTCTAATTCTAATATCTACAAACCCTAATTTCAAAGTTGAAATAGAACAAAGTCATAATAAGATACAAGGCAAATTATCGATCTCCAGATGAATCCTAGGCGAATCGCCCAACTCTACTTGAACCTTACTAGAAAGTCTAAACTAAGAACTTAAAGAACTAGAGCTCTAATTCTAATATCTACAAACCCTAATTTCTAGTTGAAATAGAACAAAGTCATAATAAGATACAAGGCAAATTATCGATCTCCAGATGAATCCTAGGCGAATCGCCCAACTCTACTTGAACCTTACTAGAAAGTCTAAACTAAGAACTTAAAGAACTAGAGCTCTAATTCTAATATCTACAAACCCTAATTTCTGGTCTACTCTTGACAAATAAATAACAGGATGCTAATTTCCTTTAGGGGAATATGCCTCCATATTTTATAATCCAGTGGAGAAACGATGGTCATTGATCAAACCAACTTCACTTAGGGCTGAGATGAATCCTAGAGGTCGGTGGAAGAATACTCCGGAAGGGTGTAGAAAGGGGCCTCCCTGGGGCCGGGCGGCACAGTGGTGGGGCTGGTCGCCCCATCTGGCAGCCGCTCACGCTCGGTTTGTGTCTTCTAGATGCTTCCTGAGTTCGATGCGCAATGTTTCATCATGATCAAGTTTCGTCCTATAAAAAATATGAAATCACAAAAACTTATGAAAATTGTCAGTTAAAACCTCTATCTTTCTATTGGTGACCTCTTTTATGCATTTAGTTGACGATTTGTGATGAACGTTAATTACCGTCAACAAACTCTCCCAAGCTAAACCTTTGCTAGTCTCTTAGCAAAGCTAACTTTAAATGATGAAAAATTTAATCCTCAGGGTTTCACAAATTTATATAACTCCTACACAAGTCTCCTTATACATTTCAACAAAAATTCTTCTCCAAATTGAAATTCATTGGTCTAATTTTTAAACTTACTCTTATTTTTTTTAACCGTGGGGCTTTTGAGCTATCACTTGTATTTGGATAATTGAAAGAACAATCAAGTAAGCACTATGTCTCAAATTCTTTTGCTCAACTATTACTTCAGAGTTTTTTTAATAATAATAAGGAAGATATAGTGTAATTCTACTAATAAAATAATAGGAGATTACTAAACTATACATTTTGATCGAAATGTACAAGTGTGGTAAAATCTTTTTTTCAAACTTTTATGCATGCTTCTCTCTCTTTTGTCTTCTGAGAAATCTAGGCTATTTTTTATAGCGAGCATCGGAGTACCCATTGTTTTATTACTTTATTTTCTCAGACACACATGTGTCCATTTTTTCTATTCTCCCATGTATCTTTTGGCATGGATTATTTTTATTTTTTCATAGCCCAAACTCTCTTTCTGACTTCTAAGAGAAAAACATTGCACAGAGCAAAAAAAAAAAATTATTTGTACATGTGAATTTTGATCATAGGTGCATAACAAAATAATCTACTTATATCATATCAGCAGAACTATTATTATATGTATTTATTTGATTTTAAATTTTAAAATCTCTCGAGCTCAAGTATCACTTAGAATAAGATAAATAGCAGCTAAAACTTCCTTATATCTTATCCATCAATTGCTTAGATTTAGTTTCAAGCATATGCTACCTACAGATATCTAGTTTAGAATAAATTCTCATGTTAGATCAACTTTATGCAATCTGTAGAAGAATTCTAATTTAAATACTAGACACTTAGAAAAAATTATAACTTGAACATTTTTATCTTTTTGATTTTTTAGAGAGTCTAGCTACAAGTTCTACTAATTTAATTTACTTCTAAAAATAGGAAGCACGATAAATAATTAAAGCAAACTTATTTACACACTCTATTTTTTGTTTTTTATTTTTATCATGTGAAAATTAAATACAGTAAATAAAGAAAGCAGTAAAGATAATTTTTATTTGTTTTTTCTGATTTTGCAAAAAAAAACCTTTTTAGCAACATAAATTTAATGAGAACAAAATAAATGCTGAAATAATAATATATACAAATATGAAGAGTGCTCACCTTATGGGGCCCCTCCCCCAAGCTGACTACAGGCGTGCTCTAATAATCAGGTAGTGGTAGGTACTCGTATCCCAAACTACGGATCAGGTACTCCATGTCTTGCTGGTCCCGCTGCTGGCTTTGCTGCATCAAATCAAGGTGGTGGTCCATTTGGTGCTGCCACTCTATCTACTGATTCAGAGTGGTTTAGAATCTCGCTTGGCCTTGCTCCAAATTTTCTAGATGGTGGAGAGTGAAGTGCTACTCTGCTGGCGGGTAGTCATTCGCCGGAGGCTCATGGTACGCCGTACGGGTACAACCCTCCGATGCGGAAGTCGGTGCATGTGCGGGCAGAGAAAGACATAAGTCCTATCTCAAAACCTCTTGCAGTGACTCCTGTTTCCTGTGTCCTGTTAGGTGGGCTAGTCATCTCATCATGCATGATAAGTCTATGGCTATGTGGTCTGGTGTGACGGCCCTACTTAGTCCAAACTAACAAAGTGAGTACAAGCAGGTCCGGCTAGAGCAGTGTTTGCTCTCTGGTACTCTAGTCTCTGTCGTGGTGATGCGTGCTGAGGGACTCCTCCCAACAGTAAGTCCTCATGTCTACATATCAAACACAAAACTCTGTGTAGAGACCAAGGCTCCTGTCTGGCAACTCATATTCATTTGTATAATTTTTATAAATCATAATTATTTTATTTTATCTCTTCTTAAGTAAATAAGCATTAAAAAAGATATCATATCTAATTATTCTCTAAGCAGTAGGAATAAATATGATAGATGTATTTTCTAGCAATCCTAACTTCAAAGCTACACGTGTAATCCATGAGGTAAATGGTATGCCACACTTTTTATGGTAGAGACAAGTTTCCAATAATGCAGCATTAATTTTATAGGTGGCACTTTTCTTTTTTTAATCATCACATAAAGCAATTTCATTTCCTCCATTCTCACTGTACCTAATTCTTCTTTAGGAAATAAAGTTATAGCTAGCCATTTATGCAGAAACCGTAAAGCGGGATGATAAATTTCCTGAGTAGATGGCTTCTGACATGTTCTTTTTCATGAAATACTTTTCCATACTCGTGTTCTATCAAAATCATGCAAGGTTATATCAATGTCTACAGAACAATTGTTAGCGAAGTCTAACATGGTACTAAGATTTTTCATGTGATGGTGAATGATTTATTAAAAAGTCTAAAATCTATCTCATCTTTTCTTAGCTCTAGGTTGCACAAAAATTCTATAGTAAGTAGTTTGCTACCCTTTTTGGCTATGTTGCAAGCATTCTCCCAACCTATGTTTCTAAAAACTAATTGGAACTCGGACTCCATACCTGTCTCTTGAAGAAGTGTATCATTGAAGACCAGTGTGTGGGTGAACTCCTAGTTCTTGATCGCATCGTGGATGACCTTCTCTTCTCTTGTTTGCAACTTGAGGTGGGAGTCCTCCGTGAGAATGTTTCTCTCTTGCTCACCATGGTGAGAATAGGATGAAGCTCGCATGGCAGGTGATGGAGTGTCGATGTACATCTCGGAGCTAGCCCTTGAAGGTGCTCTTGATGATGCTTGGCTCCAAGTGGTGTGGAAGGTAAGTGCCCTTCCGACACTCTTCGTGGCATTAAGAAATTTCTTGTTCATCCTTCCTACATGAACAAACAAGAACAAACAACACTTGTGGAAAAAGATTAGAGAGAGTATGAGAGCACTTCCTCTAGATGAAACCTTGAGCACTTCTCTAATCACTCTCTTACCTTGATTTTCTTTACAAAAGCTTGATTGAACAGAGGGATTTGGAGTGTTGAACTTTTGGAAACGAAGAACAGAATGAGTGAGTGCTCTTCTAGCTTGTGAGTGAGTGAGGAGTGAATGCGAGAAGAGAGAGATGGAGAGGGGAAGAGAGGGTGTCGGCCAGCATGGTGGTGGGGCCGGCCCCCCCACCTTGGCCATTTGCTTCCTCCTCTTTCTAGTGTCAACAATGATCATAATACTATCCCCTAGGATGCTCTTTCAATGGCAAGTTGATTAGAAAACACCAAGAGGAGTGATGAAAGTTAGTGCATACAAATAGCCTTACCTCCTCTAGTAGATATTCCTTTTACCTACTCATGGTTAGTGGCAGTAGACAAAGTAGAATCTAAATAGGATATTTGTAATTCTATCTTTTTATTAAATATTATTTATTCTTTAACAGCGTAAGAGAAACTATCCAATTTAGAATTTAATCCTTTTAAGATCTTATCATTAAAAGCAAGCTTCTTATGAATACTTTCATTAATCCTGGTTTGTTCTAATATTAATTCTATCAACTGTGGTTGTCTTTGATTAGAAGAATTGCCTTGGTACTTACCTTGACTGGCTGACCGAGATTGACTCTATCCTTGTTTCTTTGAAGATTTGATGATCATGTTAATCTTTTCTAGGAAATCAATAAATTCAACTCTTAAATATTGTCCACATTGGTTTTGAGAATTGAATGCATCTTAAATGGCTTGATGATCTCTTTTTTGTGATTGACTTTTTGGTCCGCCAATTCAACAAAGACATCCATCTCGGTTGACAGTGCACACACTTTTTCTAGAACTTCTTCACTCTTATGGCAGGTTTGACTATTGTATGTCTAACTCTGATCTTCTACTATCTTTTCCATAAGCTTCTAGCTTTTCTAGGAGTGAGTGATATAAATGATTCTTTAGCAGTGGTATCAAGTGTTCATGTGACTTTAGAATTAATTCATGATAGAACGTTTGCATGAGTAACCATTCTTCCATTCTATGATAAAGACAATCTGAAATATAATCATAAAAACATTTCTAAGCTTCTAGAATAGGTTCACCTTTCTGCTAATTGAATTCTGTCATTTTTCCTCGTAATGCATTGGTTTTGCTTACTGCAAAAAACTTTTCTAGGAAAGCTTTAGAACATTTGCACCATGTCTTGATCTGATCTTTACTTTAGTAGTACCACTGCTTCGCTCTTCCCTCTAAAGAGAATAGAAATAAATGAAGTAGCATGATGTTTTGAGATATGTCCTTGATGTTGACGGTGCTGTTAATCTCCAGAAAATTCTATAGATGAACACTTGCATCTTCATCCTTCTTTTCACTGAATGTGATAGCTTGTACCATATTAATGAGGCTTGGATAGAGCTCATAATCATATTCTCCAATATCAAGGGTTGGTCTAACATGAATGTTCTCAGTGCTTGGAGCAGAGAATTCACATAGACTCTTCTAATCCATGGCTTCACAAACTGAGCTTAAGCTTTTTCTATCCTTGGTTGTTTCTAATTGATGAAAATTGATGGTCCACGACCAATCCTGCACTTATCCTATATAGAATATATAAACAAAGATAAAATTAGGGTAAGCCTGCTAAAGTAAAAGGTTATAGTTAAGTATTTATATCTATAGCTATATTACTCTTTTCTTCTAAAATATCTTTTATGACAAATTCCCTTATGAAATTATAAAGTATTCTCGCAAATAAATCGAGATTCTCCCAACACCGCTACAAATGTTTGTTGGTATTTTTAACATGACTACACACTAAGTTGTCATTCCTAGTATGATGTTAAAAACACTGATAAAATAATCTACACTTGATAGCTCTAAAAATAATACTACAGAATGTATCCGCAAGTGCACAGATAATGTTCTTATTGTAGCATTTCACCCGGTGGGATTCCAAATATCACTGATTTGTGTTTAGCCAAAAGGAAAATTTTTATTCACATAGGATATAAATCTACAGGGGTACAAAAGGATTTATGACTATAACTATAAATGTGCAAATCTATGATAACCAACCATTCTAATGCTTTAGCTAGGGTAAGTCAAGATAAATAATAAATATAATGATAAATGTATAAGATAAGTGGTATTCCAAAGATAGAAAATAGAGACTCATCTAATGTAGTCAGGCTAAATTCGAGGTTCGGCTAAAGTAAAGGACTCCTAAGTCTTTCCTAAATAATAAGTCTACGGATCACACCAATATACGTACTTTCATCTATAGTATAATTAACACGAGAAAAATCATAAGGAGTACAAATTAAAGAGGATTTTGAGATGCAACCGTCACCTCTGTCGCGACCGCGCTCTACTAATCCTACGTACGGGGATGAACTACAGAGGACTCAACAGACCTGTCACGTCTGCGATCTACCATACGACCGACACATCAAGGAGCAATCATAGGTACATATAATATCTAAGCACCATGCTTACATAATACATACCATCTAACCCACTCGAGTACTGAATTAGGCGCTTTACGAATATATGAATATAATCATCATTGATCATAACTATATCAAGTATGCAACTAGAGAAAACTAAGAACATAATATTGAAATAGAACAAAGTTATACCGATCTCTAGATGAACAGATCTGGAATCTGAATGAATCGCCCAACTCTACTTGAACCTTGCTAGAAAGTCTAAACTAAGAACTTGAAGAATTAGAGCTCTAATTCTAATATCTAAAAACCCTAATTTTTGGTCTACTCTTGACAAAATAAATGATGCTAATTGCCTTCGGGATGCTAATTTCCTTTATGGGGAATATTTGCCTCCATATTTTATAAATCCTAGAAGGGTGTAGAGGGCCTCCCCCAAAAAATAGGGTGGGCCGACGATGGTCATTGATCAAACCAATCTTCATTTAAATTCTTTTCTTTTCTAGAATTGCCCTGTGAAAAATATGAAATCACCTAAACTCATAAAAATTGTCAGTTGAAACATCTATCTTTCTATTGGTGACTTCTTTTATACATTTAGTTTAGTTGATAGTTTGTGATGAACGTTAATTACCATCAACATCAGTCTAGTTGATTTAAGTGTGCTTGCTGTCCCTCTTTCTTCTATGTCAAAGTAGCTTGATGTGTGGCTTGATTATAGATGTGTGAACATGTTCACAAACACAACCACTAAACTCGAGTAGCCACAAGTGGGAACAAAAATAATATATGCAATATGAATAAGTGTGAGGCAAACCAATCAAAAGATGTGAGGATTGGTTTGACTAGTGTTTAGGCCACCCCAAGGTGCCCTACATCTACATTGTGGAAGTCGATGAGTGACCCAACAAGGTCTACTCTTGGCTGGGCCTAAAATGTTTCTACTAACGAGTCTTCTCTCCTCTCTCGGTAGGAAGACCAACCTATTACAAATCACCATAGCAGCCCACACACCCTTGGGTGCTTGTCAGTGACACCTTGTCACCTAGGAGCAAAGCCCAGAGGATAACAAATGCAACAAACTAGAATTCTTCAACTTGCTCAAGTGCTCAAAGAGAAGGATTAGTAAAGTTGTATGCAACAACACTCACAAAGAGAAGGAGAGGAGTAGCCAATGGTTGAGTGGGGAGAGTCAGCAGTAGGCCAACTAGGAGAGGGAGAGTTATAAATAGTCCCTAATTCATAACTAGGCATTTAGCACCTATCACTAAAACCCAGCCTAGCCAGGGTGAGAAGTTGGCCTGGCCAACTTTTCAAAATTTCTAGCTGTTGGAGCATAGCCAGCCTAGCCAGCTTCCTATTCCTGCCTAGTCGACGTCACAATAGGATTGGGTTCTCTAGGGCTTTCATTTTACTTTCTTTGTCTTTCACCCTTAAGATTTCTCTCATAGTTAAGTTGAGCACCATTGTTTTTCTAAAGTTTAGTGATGCATCCCTCTTGGTAGTATGGCATACCTAACTCAAGCAGTAAATATAAAACTAGATCTTCACTTGAGCGTCTTCAAATCATTTACTTGCTACACTGATCATGCATAACTAAGGATCTTGATCACTTGATAAATTTGAGCTGGTCCATCTTGAGCATGTGATTCAATCATCTGATACTATGACCTTCTACATCAATGCAACTTTCCATAGCTTTATTAGTACCTTAACTAATTGCAAGCAAATTTCTCCTTCACCATATCTAGGTTCCTGGGCCACCAAGCTATCTCTTGCCCTTCACCTTTTCTTAGTGCCTCAAATTCATTTGATCGTTATCTTTTCCATCTCAAGCCATCAAGTCATATCAATGCTTAGGATTATAGTTGTTCATTTATATTGTTGTCTTCTACTTCAACTAGATTATTTCCTTTTATAACCTACAAGAGATTTGACAACCCTCTTTTGTATTTATGCTTTCAAGCTTTATAGTTGAGACCAACCATATTGCAAGCTTTGATGACCCTCATTTGATAACACAATTGCTTGCACACACTTGCTTCACAATGAATCAACCTTGAACTCACTTGATATTTATATAATACCATCATAAAGATATGAGTTTAACATATATTGATAAACAAGGGACTAATTATAAATACATGCCAATATCATGAATATGTCTTTAATCATGTTGACATTTAATTCAGAAAAACCCATTTAGGGCCTAGCCTAGATGCACTTTCAGTTTTTGATCTAATGATCATAGATGATATGTCTTTTCCTTATCACAACTTCATGAAATGATTTTATGCAAACTACTTACCCAATCCCTTCACTTGATGTTTTCCTATCCATCAAATGTATTATTGCCAGGTAGGTCCTCGAGTACACAATGCACTTGTGATGCTACCATTAAGTTGTTGTGATGTAGGTGAACGAAATGCCCTGTACAACTACTACTTTCCCACCAACGATAGCAAGGGCGAGGAGTGATGACCAACCTTTTTATTGTGTTGGCGAACTTTATCGATATATGTTTTAAACTAGTATTCGTGAGAGGCGATATGAACATTCTGTTGTGTGACTTAGAAAACTTATATATGGTGATGTAATCTTGAACCAAATATGTAATACTTGTAAACTTGTGGTGTAATCAATGTATGCCATGCAACCTTGTGTTATTTATTCTTATGAGTTATGCATGTGGTTTAGCTAATTTAGGTGGTTTCCTCATATTAGCTTGTAGATTGTTAAATTGTGGTATATGCTCGTTTTAGCTTGCAAATTGTAACAAACTGCAAGATGTAATCCACAGTCTATAAGCTAAGACAAATGGAACATAGTGTTTGGAGTGAGCAGTTAAAGCTTTTCAGACCAAAAGCACATGAACACGAAGGACAAAATCAATAAGATTGAACAAAACAGGGGATTGCACATGGTGGCAGATCTAGGATAAGAACTAGGGGAGACTAAATAATGAAGGTTTAGGACTAGAGCTAGAGATTAATGGTGAATTTAAGGCTTAGCAACAGTAATTTAGTGGGGAATTTAGGCTTGGGGGGGGGGGGAACTGCAGCTCCCCCCCCATCAGCCCCTAATGGCACACCTTAAGAAAAAAATTACGGCTAGGGAAAAGACAGTTGTTCAAGAAGGAAGAGCGCAGACGGGAATTTCATTCCATGAGGATGAACATCTTATTGAGATCCATTCGATGTTTGTATAAAATAAGTTGCTGAAGTAAGAATTTCATACTAAGAATTTGAAATGAAAATTGCTCCTGAATTCAGTTTTTTAAAAAACATAAGATTCCTTAATTTTTTTTTTTACTTTGTTCTGGCAGAGGAGGCTTTAGGGGATCAGTTCTGCATAAAAGAAGGTACAAACCTGGTTTTATTGCAAAGTAAAAGCAACACTACAACATTGGTCATTACATGGAAGAAAAAAGTTTGCCTTCACGGTTCTGATCTCTCATGTGATTCACTATCGTCTCAGCTCTGAGATTAGTTAACAAAGTCAGTAGAAGTGCAAAATTTACGTCCCGGCACACAACTAATAATTAATTAACATCATCCTCGGACTGCTAGATGGTGCACGCAGGGCTAATTGTCCTGGTATGTACTTTATCTCTCCCTTGATGCCTGACCTAACAACGCCAAAACAAAGTAGTCAAATCTTACCTCAAGGAGCACAAGACAGGGAAAATGACTCTAGAAAATTGAAACAGACAGATCACTGCCGCCAGTCCTAGCTACTACTTTCCATTGCCCTGACACGGTCAAAACTGATGTGCTAGCTGAGCTTGAAAAGCTCCTGCGCGGCGGGCCCCCAGCCTACGGCGGCGGTGGCGGTCGTGCCACCGCATCCTCGACAGCCTTCGCCACAGCTTCCTTGAGGGATGTCTCGTCGAGCTCGTCGTTGCCACCCTGCAGCGTTCATTTGACAAGTAGAAGTACCCATCGTTAGCTAGCTAATAGGCTTCACCAACAAGTACTTTGACCATATCCCCTACTTGCATTTCTAGCTACTACATATACTACTTTTCAAAGCTCTCCTTGATCATGCATACTGTAGTCATTAGTTATCTTTATTTGTCAGCACGACGACAGCGTCAGAAGCAACTGATTAAGAAAGTACACCTAGATGTAGATAGTCAGGTATCTTTGAAAGATGACATCATGCATACGCCAGGATATTCAGCAATGCCATGTGATTGATCATATCAGTTATTATATATATATATATGCTTCTTCCTTGTTCGTGTTTGAAAAGTATGTTACTTCAGAAGAACGCTGCTGATAGATTTCCGTGTTGAGATTTCAGAGGAGAATACAAAAACAAAGTTACTTTGTCTAGCTTATTTAGCATGCGCCCGTTCAACTATGTTTGAGTGAGTCATTTGTGATGTAGTCATGTGTTGTAGAACCAATTCAAAGGGAGAGCATGGTTAGTTAGCTGCAAATTTGACACATATATGTGCAGTCTACGGTTTTTATGGCTACAGGCAAACCTGGTCAAGATTCTTTAAAGGTCTTTTGTCTTTTCTTCCACTAAACTATCCTTTACAGATTTGAGCTAGTTTTTTTCCTTGGAGATTTCGAAGACTTCTTTAAGAGTTCAAAAGGGCCACATTTCAAAGATTTTTCCAAGCCAGGTCAAGGACACATTAATTTTCCTTCGTTTCCTCTCGAGGGCGCCGTACGTAGTCAATGGTAGACCCCACGAATGGTCAAACATCAAAATAGAATATTGACCGTACTATTGTACTACTCCGTCCTAAATTAATTGTCATCTTTGATTTTCGTGTCATAAGTTTGACTTAATTTATAGAAAATATATACATGCAATATTTATGCCTCCGAATAAATTTATTAAAAAACTAGACCCAAAGATCTTTCCGATGATACTAATTATGATACTAATTGATGATATTTATTATTTATAAAAATTGCCGGTAATTATTTCTTGGGAAGCGAAAGCGACAGTTATTTTGGGACGGAGGGAGTACTTGTAGTATGACTAGTTCTTCCACGTATTAGGATTATCTTCTGTTGCGTGATTATTGTGTATATGTAACGTTAAATCAAGATGGCGTTCTAATCAAAAAATCTTGAATCAATTTTTCTGGTAACATCGCAAATCGTTGGATGGATGTAACTATAGATTCTACTAAGTGTAATCATAAAATTGCTTTCTACTCCCTATGTTCCCAAAAGAATGTAATTGTAGGTTTGAGAGTATTATAACTTTCGCTGAGCTCACTATAGATTCTCAATTGCAATAACCATGTTAAAAAGGACAACCAGTTCATGAAGTTTATTCCTAGTGTTTTGTTTTGTAGGAAGTCTAACGCTTTTAACTTTGACTAAGTTTTAGAAAAACATACCATCATCTATCATTTCATTAAAGTCATAAGGAAACTTATCTTAGTTAGCCATAATAAACTAAGTCACAATTAACGAAGTTCAACTTGACACAATCTAAAACAGAAATATGTTTCAGAACAGATATGGAATAATTTAATTTGAGTCGATACCGTACCGTGGCTCGCAATGTGATGCCGACTTGTGCATGGGCGCTGCTCCGGTGCCGAGCATCGACGGTCACCACGGTGTAGCGCCCCATCTCCTTGATCCTGGCAAGCATGGCGACCACAACCTCCGACAGATGGCACTCAGCCCGCACCGTCACCCTAATGCTCACCTCCTGAGGTTGACGGGACGTTGAACTCGAGGTCGATGCGCCGCCGCCGGTGGTGACATCAACGGCCACTCTCTCCGATGGGACGTTGTCGCTTGGCGTTTGCTCGGTCTCGCCGGGCAGCAGGCCTAGCTGCGCCTCCAACCTCCGGTTCTTCTCCTCGAGCTCCGACACATCGGCGATCAGCTTGTGCATGTACTCCGTCGTGTTTGCAAGAACCGTGGCCTTGTCCTTCTTCAGATCGATCACGATCGCAGGTGTAAATATTAAGCAATGCAATGATAGATGTCAATTTTTCACAATTCGATCGTACCTTTGTTCCGGGAGGGAGCAGTGCTCTGAGAGTCTGGAAGCTCTCGTTCAGGCGCTCGCGGCGGCGCCGCTCTGAGAACATGTGGTGAAGCTGGCTGCTGGTGTGCTGCTGCTGCGTCGGCGGGGGTGGCTGCACGGGGGCGGCATCCTCATGTTGGCGCGCTTCTGCGAGCTCCCGGCGGCGCATTGCCATCTGCACGCTCACCATGAGTGCGATGGCCGTCTTGATCATTCTCTGGCCCGGCGCGCCCGGCCGTGGCCGCGCCCTCGGCGAGAGCGCCGCGTTGTACGCCCTGAACGCCCCCTCCAACGCCGCGGCGACGACCGTTGAGCCCGGTGGCGGACAAGCCATGGAGAGGACGCCGGAGGCATGGCGATGGACGATGCCGGCGGTGGCGGCGCGGAGGAGGAGATGACGGCGAGAATCGCCTGCGTCATTGCAACCTCCTCGCTATCGGGGTCCAGGAACCGCGCTTGGCCGTGTGGGCCATATACCGGCGCGGGGAAGCCGGGCAGCGGCACAGCCGGCTGCAGCTGCGGTTGCTGAGAAGACGATGGCTCGGCGGCCGTGGCGGCGGCGGCAGCAGCCGACGTGGCCATTGAGAGGTGGAGCGAGGAGTACTCGGGGCTTCCGATGGAGATTGACGGCAGGGAGGACGATGAAGACGAAGGCACCGTTGGCGGCGCTGCCTGCATGAGCTCCTCCAGGAGCGAGTTCTGCACGTGGTCCGCCACCGCCGGTGCCGACGAGGTGCTCGACAGCCCGAACTCGATCTCGCCGTTGTCGCTGCCCATGAACACCGCCATCTGCACCACCACCTCGAGCATATCAGCTGCACGGTCGTCATCATCTCCATTTATGGGATGCAATGCAGCACACCAATAATCAAGAAACGTACCTTCGTGCCGGCTTCCTGTTACAACAACCATCAACAATGCAGAAATGTCAGCAATCAGCGTGAAATAGACTTGAAACGAAAACTAATCCATCTGACGTTTGCAGGACGAGATGACGCATGTACTGACTTGGTAGAACTGCAGCTGCACCGGCAGCGACGCCGACGCTGTGAGGTCCGGCTCCGGCAGCGCCATGTACGGGCGGCCGTCCTTGTACGCCCAGCCGGGAACGCAGCTGCGAACTCGACCGCCACCGTCAGAAACAGATAGAGCTAAACAATGCACGGGCTGAACCTAAAATTGATGGGAGTTGCAGTGCAAGCTAACCCGCTCACGATGGCGCAGAACGATCTCCGGTATTCATCGAACACCGCCCTTTCGCGATCGCCGGCGCTGTTGGCGATCCACGCGTCCACGCAAAACAAATGGCTGCCCATTCAAATGCACGCCATGAAACGCCAGGGGTGAAAGCAACGGACGAGCACATGGAACCGCAGGAATGGCGACCTACCTGGAAGGGAGCTGGCCGGCGATCATCGGCACCCAAAGGCAGATGTAGAGGCAGCCGGGGATGCGGGCCGCGGCGCGCTCCAGGACGCGCGCCCCCGGCGCCGCCGCGAGCGAGAAGATGGCATCCATGAGAAGAACGGCGCAGGTCCTCTCATCTTTGGAGGCTACGGAGTCATGGCCGAGGTCATCTATTTGTGCCTGAGCTCCGCGCGCAGGGCCGCCGTATGTATCCCATGGCGGGAGAACTGAGGAGGAAGGGGGCAGGACCGGGGGAGGAAGTGGGTCCGTACGTGACAATCGTTTGACAAGTACAAAAGGGAAGCCACAGGGAAAATATAAAAAATTGCTTCAGAGAGAAAAATGAAAAAAAAAAAGTGAAAATTGGAATCACTCGAGCTCTGATTTTATCCAGTATAGGAAAAAAATGCTTCAGACATAAAACCAAATAAATGTGAAATTAATTGGAATCAGAACTCTGATTTTATCCGGTATAGCCTATTAGATATTTTGGCATTGCAAATTCAGTCATAATTTAATTCAGAAAACAGCAAAATGTGTGTGACAGCTATAATGAAAATAGCTCTTAACTAGCACCTGTAGAGAATAGGCTTTTGGTGCTGTACATTAGTCTCGATCTAAGTTTTTTAGGTTTTAGAAGACCTTAGTCCCGATTCGTGTTATGGACTTAGACTGAAAGACCCTTTAGTACCGGTTAGTAACACTAACCTAGACGACTAAAGGTCCTCCAACAGGTTAGTTCAAAAGGAAAGCATTTCAATGACGTGGGAGGCTATATATGAGGTTTTGGGTTTGAATCCTACGAGACAGCACCACCAGATTTTTCTAATTCTCCTAGTGAGATGGGCTTCTCCTAGTATTTTGGTATTCAAAATTTAGTATAAACTTTTCCTACTAAACATCTCCTAGTGAGGATTCTTATATGTTTGACTAATGATAGTGTTTTATTACTACTTAAAAACACTAGAAGAATCCCACCATTTTAATAGTGCATAGGGGGCAGAGGTTGGATTCCTTAATTTTTTGGCCTCGGAGGACCTTTAGTCTCGGTAAAAACAACCAAGACTAAAAAGCCTTTCCCAACTAGAACTAAGACTTCTTTCTATCGGTGTAGTGTGTCATTATGTAACTTTGGTGACTGAGTGACCATATGATCATTTGTACTAATGTTTTAAGTATACTTGGTTAAAGACCTATGGATATAAGGATAGACTTGGATAAGGCAACCTGGAGTTTAGGTGATGAATGTATACCTCAAGCAAGGACAAAGATGAGCTACTATAAAGTAGTTTACAAAAGATATACTTTGAAAAACTTAGAAAACATACAAGAAGTCTAACACATTAAGTAGAAGAACCTAAGATGAGAAGACACGAAGAAAACAAGCTCAGAGTAGCGGTGCACTAAAAGTGGAGCGACAAAGAATAAAGTAGTGGACAAATCAATCGGCCCTATGGAATTCTGCGGTGAAGCATCAAAGCTTAGTTTATGTAACAGCCCAGGTGCCACAAAAACCCCAAGATGTCACTGACATCTCTTTCTACATGCCAGAGTCTAAAACTCAGCAACAAAACCCACTATCAGAACAAAGCACAGAGGCAACAACAAGAACAAAACTATATAATTAAGTAAAGATCCCACCTAAACATTTTTATTAAACCATGAAGGACCGCCATGAAGAAAAAAACTAAGTTTAATATAACAAGCCAAGAGTTTTACGATATTATCTCTAAATTTGAGTGAAACATTGAAGATGTGCCGTCATTTACTCTCATCCCTTCAAGCAAAGCATTCAATCAACCATATGGAAAGATAATAGGTGAGAATAATTCTCAGTAAATAAACTATTTGAACATGTTATTCAAATTACAAATTAATTAAACATCGATTTAATATGAAAGATATAACAGCATAAGAAAACAATAGTTAATAATCAAGTTATTTGTCTAATAACATCAGCATAAGGAAGTAAATGACATCATGTCAAAAAACCACTTTAAATAAAAAAAAACTTATCATATCCACAACTTCAATAGAATTAAACCTCAAGTGTAGATGTAATGCATATGCATGCCCACCGCCTCCATATCCAACAAGGTATGAAGCTGTATCGTACCTTAGCAAGGTACGGTCGCAACTAATAAGCGGCGATATCTATGAATGTTGTGCAATGCAATATGATGCAATGATACGATGCAACCATACACACTAAACACATATGGCACATACATCCACCATTATACAATAATCCACTTACCTCATGAAGAAAGATAAATACTTATAAATACTTACCACATATGCCATATCTCCATAATCATAAAAGATATCACTTACTTTCTGATGATAGACAAATGGAATTAACAATTAGATTATAACATACATTACTTTCAAGGATAAGGTATTTCATAATATGTATATCATCTTGGTTTAATTCATGTTATGACAAAGTGTAGGTATAGAGTAAATAACATGTCAAGTTGTAGGAACGACCGCTACATTTACTTGCCTTGAAACAACGATGCAAGAATGCGATTTAAGAATGATCCAAAGGCACATGACCTGCTCAAATATCATAATCTCAAAAAACATACTCACATAAGCATATACAAGTTCTATAACCTATGCCATCATTTTTCTCAAAACAAAAACTAAACCACCAATCAATAGCAGGAACTCAACTTCATATTTTCACAGATGATAAATCATTTGTTCAAAAATGATAAAATTTTCTCAAACATATAAAACATCATATGGAACAATTTTTTATTTTATAACTATTGGATTTTGAAGACATTAAGATACCCAAAATAAGCTAACAAACTGACTGAACTTTTCTAACATCAGAACAACAATAGCTGGCTAAAATAGGCATAACTGGCGATATGTGTAACCAAACTTTATGATCTTTAACAATCTTGAAAGCTTGTAAAATTTACTAAAAATTTCATTTAGATCACTAATTGAGGTTAGGGACTTAGTATATCATAAAACAGAATGCATCTAATACTATCCAGAATCGTGACAGCACAAGTGCATCACCAAACAACAGTCATATCTCTTAAACTATAAGGGATATAAACATGATATCTACACAAAAAAAGATATTGAATTTTTAATATAATTTTTGAATGATTTTAGAACATATAAAAATAGCCTTATACAGGACATATCAACATTGGCAAAATCTGAAACACAATATGACTTAATTTTGAGATTAGAACTATAAACCCCTACTAATCCAACAAACTAGGTAAACTCTAATGTGGATTTTGCATCATAACAACAGAGAGAGAAAGAGACTTACCCCCAATAATGAGTATGATGAAGATCCATAGAGAATAACCTCTCGTTAACCCTCACCCTCATGGCGACCACCGCTACTACATGCCGCGTCGACTTGATCTACTCCTAATATGTGATCCCTATCAAGAATAGCGTGGAAAACCATGGGATTGAGAGCAAAACAAAAGAAGAAGAACCCTAATCGGTTTTAGATGAGGAATGAATACGATGGCGAGGACAAAACCCTAATTTCTGCCATTTCCTCCATTCTTTCTTCTCCTCTTTCTATTTTTGGCCTTCTCTTCCAATGCCATAAGGGATGGGAGGATCATCAAGGGGGTCTAGGTTTTTTGGGAGGGGAGATGAAGCAACAAAAGATAGGTTGTTGGCATTGTAGCATGATGGGTTACTGTAGCCTAAGTTACTTCTAGTGTAAATCTCATTAGCATCGATATCCAGTTGGAATCACTATATTCCTCTAGTGTCCTAGGGTGCCAAGCATATTGACCATAACTCCAATGCCTTATAGTTAGCACATTACTCTCTCAAAAAGCATGCTAGTGATCATCTTCTAGGATTGAAACAAACCCGACTTAGTCTACTAGCATAAGTGAGCCTATAATTTGTGAATTTATCAATTGATCCCTTACTGTTCCTAAATTTTTTTTTCCCTAATATCACACTAGGACCATAAGGCATTGAAGCAGTCATGTAGTCACTATACTAAAAATGACCTAATATCTTTTCCATATAATGGGACTACAAAAGCCGAACCCCACCAATGCCATCTCTTAATTAGTAGTTTGATATTAAGAATAACATTAGTCATTCTCAAATCTTTAATCTCAAAATTGTTGACATCTCAATTAACTACTTAATCACAATAATGTTGATTCCAAAGATCAATATGCCTTCCATATACAACCACACAAGATCACACCTTCCCTCCATAGCGATAGTATACATATATAAACCAACATGTCAAAGTTCTATCCAACCTCTCATACACCTTAAGTTTTGCTTTGTTCTCGTAGAGGAGGCTTTGTTCTGACCTTTAGTGTAGAGACATGTTCTATTCTAAGAGTAGATATGATAGTGCAGAGATGTGTTTTGGTAGAGGAGGCTTTGTTCTAATTTCAGAGTAGAGATGATAGTGATGCTACTACAGAACAAACCATTAGTGTTGGCTATCACTGTCGGTTCATGTCTCTAACCAGTAGTGATAGACCTACTGGTAGATATATTACGACTATCACTTTTGGTTCAAGCAATGAACCAACAATGATACTAGGTTATCATTGTAGGTTCATGGCTAGAAACGGCAGTGTGATACTATAAATGTCGGTTTGATACATAACCTGTCAGTGATCGACTACACTAAAAACTTCATAAGTTTCAACTTTATATCAAAGCTGTAGTGCTCAATGAGATCTACAAATTGTAGTTGATAAATTTTTTAATTTAAAATCATTTTGATGATGAAATATTTGATTCACGTGGTTGTAAAATTCATACCAAAGAAGTCCATATGCTTATAGCTACAAGAGAGAGTGTAGTGGTAGGGAACTATCTCAGATGGAGAAACATCAAAATAAAAGTTATAGATTTTAAAATATTATGCAACTTTGTAGTTCACAACTTTTCTATTTGAATGTCATCTTGATGCTAAAATATTTGATTCACAAGATTTTATAGAGTTCATATGTATTCCAAAGGAATCCATATTCTTTATAATCACAAGTTAGTGTGTAGTGGTAGAAAAAATGATCTCAAATGCAGAAATGATGAGAATAAAAGTAGTAGATATCAAAAAGTTATGTAATTTTATAGTTCAAAACTTTTTATTTAAATTCAATTTTATGCCTTAACAAGATTTTAAAAAAGTTCATACCCAAGGAATCTATATGCTCTATGGTCAGAAGTTAGTGTCTAGTGGTAGGAAACAATCTCGATTGAACAAATGGCCAAAACCAACGTTTTAGATATTGAAAAGTTATGCAAATTTTTAGTTGACAACTTTCCATTTGAAATCATCTATCCAACAAAATTATGTTTGGATTTCTCACATGTGAAATTAAAAAATTTCAAATGACCACGGCCAAAACAAAAGTTGTATATCTCAAAAAAAAAAAATTCTAGTTGACAACTTTTTTATTTGAAATCATCTGTCCAAGAAAAATTATGTTTAAATTTTCTCTCATTTGAAATTCAAAATTTTCAAATATATAAAGCTTTGTCATTGAAACTTTTCTATTTCAATTTGTTTAGGGTCCAACATACTCATTTAAAAACCAAATGAACATAAAATGGGGAGGAGAAATATCCCAAATGAAGACTGGTGTCTTAAGATGGAGTGATTTGGTTATGAACCCATAAAGCTTGAGGTTGTGGGTTCAAATGCTGGTAGACGTGAAGAGCAAGTTTTTTTTTTTGTGTAAAATGCATGACTTGTGACCACGCAGCTGGTTGGTGGGGTCCTTCTCTCTAGTATTGATTTTTTTTTATTTTTTTTTGTTTTTTTGATTTCTTAGAAAACCTCATCATAGTGATCAGCCCCCTCAGTCCCTTTCCTACTGCTAGTTTAAGAAATTAACGGTGATGTCATTTTGAACCAACAATGCTGGTTTTGGGGTAGTGTGAATGAGAACCATATGAGAGATTAGAACCATGAAGAAAAACTTTTTTGTTCCATGTAATGGTCATTGTTGTAGTGTTGCTTTTCACTTTGCTAAAACCAGGTTTGTACCTTCGTTTACCTAGAACCGCAGCCCTAAAGCCTCCTCTACCAGAATAAAGAAAACATTAAGGTATATGATGGAATAATCATCAAAAGACTTTGCAAGTCCTTTGCCTCTTACTCTTTTGAGTAACTACAATGGCATCCTCCACAAGATTTTCCACATGGGCTTTCTCAATGTCTCCTATGGGATCATGTTGTTTAGGGACTAATACAGGTTCATGACTAGATGAGCTAGATGTATTTTTTATAGGGAACTTATTTTTTTTAGAAAAAATAGCATCTCTAGACTCCATAACTGTACCAACACACACGTTAGGTACTCCAAAGATTATTATTAAGAACATATATATATCTCATGTTATGGAAAACAAAACAAAGAAAAAAACACAATCAATTTTGGTTCAATTTTGTGCTTCTTGTTGATGCCACATTCACCTTGGTAAAAAAACCCCTGAAGTGTGCAAGCACGAGATTTAATCCCTTCTTTTGTCATTCCTCGAATGATGTACTATTTCTTTATTCTCTGTAGGAACTCCATCTAGGACACGACTCGCACTCAATAAAGCCTCACTCCACTATTCCTTCAAAAGTCCTATTGGCAGCATCCACTCATAAATAATTCATTTGGAAAACACAAGTATAGAAATGGTTTCTCCTGGTGGTGGCATTTTATTTAGAGGCGTTTTTTGATTAACGGACACCAGCAAAAAAAATCAAATAGTGGGCCCGAATCAAGAAACACCATTAGAAATTGATTTCTAGTAGCGGTTTTTAACGAAACCGCAAGTAGAAATGCACTCAAATTTTAAAATTTAAATTTTTCAGATGACTTCAAATAGAGAAACACTCTACATGAAAGTTGTAGATCTTGAAAAGATATGAACTCTGTAGTTGAAAACTTTTTCATTTGAAAACATCTAGTTGAGGTTACCTCTAAAGTGTGAATATTTGAAATTTAAAATTTTTTCAAAAAGCCTTGAATGGAGAAATACTCTAAATGAAAGTTGTAGATCCCAAAAAGTTATGAAACTTTATAGTTCACTAATTTTTTCATTTAAATTCATTTGGGGGTTGAAACAATCAATTTACTAGTGGTTTAATATAATTTGTGGGGAAACAAAATGGGAATTCTGGCTGGTGGGTGGGCCCTTTCCTAGGATAAAATGCACTTTTTTGCTATTTTCAAAACACGACTTATATTTTCTTGATAAACATGTTAAGAAAACCACCAGTACAAATAGATTTGTACTAGCGGTTCTCACATCACCGCCTATGAAATAATCAATTTTTAATGGCCTCTCCAACTGGCAGGTTTAAAAACACCATTAAAAATGGCTCAGAAACTGCCACTACAAATGTTTTTTACTAGTGAAATACTCCCACCATGATCAAACCTTAATAACTATTTATTTTCTTTCAATTTGATTTTCTGCTTCAGCTTTATAGGTTTTAAAGCTTTATAGGTTTTAAAATAATATAATGCTTTATCTTTTGATTTTAAAAGTATATAAGTTGTCACTTGTGCCTACTGTACAACCCAGCCAAATATTTGTCAGTTGGTGATATCAAAGAACGGTGATGCTGACAGTAAATAACACTATAATCTGTTATTAGAAAAGAGATTTGGTCTACCACAATGTTCCTCAACTTCATTCAGCAAGGTCGTACTAGGATGACATGGGATCTTTCGTACTAGTCAGAGAGTCTTACAAATTCTGAAAATCTTGTAATAGTCAAATGTAAGATCAACCGC